>CM028136.1:506032500-506517500 GCA_016271365.2 Neoceratodus forsteri | reverse complement strand
ATGATCTTCAACTTTGTTTTATTGGAACCCCCAATTTTACTGTAGCCTACTCCTGGGTTGAGCTTTTTCTGACTTTTGCATACTAAAACTTAGTAATTGTTTGGTTCTTGTATCCCCCTCCTCTGTCTTTTCATTTTGTAGGTTGTTTTTCTGTCTCTGTACCATTTGATCTTCATCATTTGCAATTAATACTTTTTATAATAAGTATAAAACATATAAGAAAAACCAATGCATGTATAAATTTAAATCTGAGTATTGTGAGACACCTACAGGTATTTTATTAAGACGTACAAGTGAGGGACTTCCGGTGCGGCTTCGGCTACATGGCTTAGACATCATGCTCCCCGCCGCCCTCAGATAAAGTTGAAAAACAGCCGCAGATCTAAGCAAACTCACTGAAAGAAGACTTAATAACCTATGGCTTCAAGTAACTTCCGCGGGAGACCAAACAGATTTGCCACACTTCGCCCCGACACAGAAAACTCAGAAGGGAATGCAACAGACTCTGGAGCCTCCACGCATCTACAACAAGTGTCTAGGCCAAAGAGACGGAATAAACCTAAACCAAATCAGCCAACTAAAATGGAGAGTAAAGTGGATAAAATCCTGCAGAAACTTCAGGAATTCAAGTCTGATTTTCAAAAATTCAAACAAACACAAGAATCCTTCCAAAAAGATCTTGCTGATCTACACTCTGAAGTGGCATCCCTCGATAACCGGACATTAGAACAAACTGTCATCACATCGCAACTGCAAGACACTCTCAATCAAGTGGCTCACCTCTGCCAGCTCACTGTGGATTGACAAGAAGATGCTGAAAACCACAGCTGCCGTCAAACTCTACGGATATATGGCATCCCCGAAAACAGTGAAGGCCCGAATTTGCTAAATTTCGTGGAGGCCTTCCTTTGGGAGGCTCTCGCGCTGCCTTCGGTCTACAACTTTGAAATAGAAAGACTACAACAAGCCTTGGGTCCGAAGCCTACCAAGCCGACAGCACGCCCCAGATCCATTGTCGTTAAATTCCTTCGATTTCAAACAAAAGAATTTATCTTAAAGCAAGCTTGTGCCAGATCCCGCCTCTATTGTGGAGAACATTGCGTTTTTGTGGATAACGATTATGCCTCTGTCACCATGCAATGAAGACGGGCCTATAGTCCACTATTTCCAATCCTTAGGCAACAGAAACTCAAATTTAGAACACCGTACCTCAGCAGACTGGTCGTTCAGTTTCCATTGGGGCAACAATCGTACGACACATTCGAGGATGCCGGCACAGATTTTTAAGAAGCGTGGACTCTCTCTCCCACCATCCACTCGTCAATCAAGGAAATCACCCAAAGAAAGAAATACTCAAGAATTGACATCAGCTAGGCAACCACCGGACTAGAGAGCCATCATAGCTTCAATCAAGAAAATGCTGGCACAGTTCTCGAGACAATCGGACTAAAATCTCCCAGAACTTGTGGTACACAGTGAGTGGAGGGATGGCGGGGAGGGCTTGAGGGTTGATTCCACAGAGACCCCAAAATTAGTATACTCATTTTCTCCCCAGACTTATTTGCGTCACACAATTAATCTAATTAATGCTGGAGTTCCTGTTTTCAGGGGGGGGGGCGCCCTGTGAAGGGTGGGGCCGCTGGGTCCATCTCACTGGGTCACGGGGGTGGCAGAAGCTTGAGGGTATCTCTGCACAGACCGTGGGGCGATTGGAGCTTGGGGATGAGTGAGCTGAGGGCAAGCCATACACAGCTAATCATGAAAAGCCCTCATACTGGAAAATCTATAAATTCTGATGTTTTGCTGCCGGACAGGATAACATTGACCCTAGAACAGTTGGGAGCTCATTCTTTCTGATTTTCTCCTGGTAAATAAGGGATCGACAAAAAAGACCAGTGTCTGTGTCGGGTTGAAAGGGCCCAGGTGGTCTGATAGTCTGCTCGGGCCCGGATACCCGCCAGGGCTGGGGGATTATATTTAAATGTGCTCCCTCTTTAAGGCTGCATTTGCTCCTTAAATAGAGCGCAGTTATAGGGTCTTCTCGGCCTGGTGAGGTCTGGCGACACTCTGTTATTTCGGCCTGATAATTTTAAATGGAATTTTTGGTTGGTGGGCTTGCTCCCTGTCTCGCCTCCCTAGGGCACGTGGCCCTGCAAGTGTTTGGAGCGGAAGACTGGAATATTCCCTCTCCTCTGGATACCTATAGCTTCCTAGGAGACACGGGACTCGGATAGGCCTCCGGTTGGGGCTCCCCCCTCAGTGATTGGCGCCGGCTTTACTTCTGTTCTACTGACGAGGAGCAGAGAAGTGGGTCTTCCCCCGGCCCCTCTGGCATGTTTGAGTCCCTCCACCCTCACTAAGAGAATACAGTTGGATTTCCTATATGAAAGCCTTTTAGTAGCTTTAGCGATCCCCTAATTCTTGCTTTACTAGACATCCAGCCTGACATTAGAATTCGACAGTAAAAGGCCCTTCCACTCCCTAAGCGGGGAATGAGAGTTGACTGGTTAAGCAGTTAAAGATTTGTTTGTGAACTCCTGGGATGCCAGGCTCCAGCTAGCTGGTCAGCCCCCTTGTTTTTCCTCAGTACAACTAACGCAGATCCATCTTGTGGAGGACTGCACAGTTATTAAGAAACTTGGTCTTTCTTTAACACCATCCACCCGCCGCTCTGGGAGAGCACTCGAAAAAAGTGTCCCTCACAAATCAATATCGGCCTGACAACTTCCAGACCAACGAAGCAGCTTAACTGCAACTAGAGAGGCTGACACGCTTCCAGAGCTCTTGGTATACATTGAGTGAGAGGATGTGGGGGAGGGTCCTGAGGGGACCACAAGATTTGGAGTGTCTGCATGGAGTCTTAATCTATATTTTCTCCCCTGGGTCTACCTGGTGACATACAAAATTTTTCTACCCAGTGCCGGGTTCGCTGTCTCGGGGCGAGGCAGATTGCACTCTATGAAGGGATGGACTGTCAGATTCGTCCATTTGGACTGTGGGGGTGCAGGGGTCTCTCTGTTCTGTCCCTGATACCAATGGAAATTGGGGGGTGGGGGGTGCAAGCCTATATGTCAGGGCTGGGGAGTGCTCTCTTAATGCAGAACCAGTAATTGGTAAGTTTTGCAGCTGGACGGATCAGGGTGGGAGAATATAGACCTGCTAGTTCCTGGACAGGTTGGGAGCTCATTGTTTCTGGTTCTTTCCCACTAAATCGGGTTTGTCAGAAATGCCCAGTGTCAGAGATGGGCTGATGGGATCCTGGTTGCCAAACTAATTGCTTGGATCTGGATGCCCGTCAGGGCTGGGAGATTTTGTTCAAAAAAGGCTCTTTCAGTATGACGACACATGCTCATTAAATAGAGCACAGTCATAGGACCCCCCTCCCAGCCCTGAGAAGTCCTGTGGCACTTGAGAGTATTTCAACCCGAAAATTTAAAATGATACCTGGATACACGTCCTAGCCAGGGTAATACTTCGGGGGGGGGTCTTCTGGCAGGTGGGCTCGCCCCCTATCTCATCTCACTTCCCAGGTCACTTGTGATCGGAGGTGGAGTCCCCCCCCCAGCGTTCATGCCCTCCTGGAAGGCGCAGGACGTGGTTGGACTTCTGACCGAGGCCTGCCCTGGGCATTCCCCCCTCTCTGACCTGGACCAGACCCAGGTCTTTGTCCCTCGTACTGGCGGAGAACATACGTGTGGTGCCCCTCTCGGATCCTCCTGGTGTTCCTGCACCCCCACAGACTGAACACAATTGGGGACCCTCTCCATGGGACTCCCAGTTCATGCTGGTATTGCAGGTTCCACAATGAATTGTCGCTCTTCTTATTAGGCAAATTGAGGTTGTCATCTTAAGCCACAAACACATCCCTGGAGCCCCCTGGCCTCTGTCTCTCCAGGCAGCAACCCTGGTCTCAGAACTTTGTAATGATTCCCCAGTCTCCCTTCAGGAGGGAATAGATGCGGACAGGCTCTGTACTCACGGATTTCATTGAGAATTCCCTAGGGCACCTTGGAATAGGCTACAATTCAATAAGACCTTGATTATGGAAAGGTCCCGGAGAGGGGTACATGGACTTGCCCCTATATACCTAGGGGACATCCAAACTGTCAAAAATCGAGGTCATCGGATTTGGCTCAGACCAGTTATGTCTCCCCCCCCAGATACAACCTCATTTAATGGGGGGCGGTCCGGAGGTCATCACTTAAGCTAAGCCTCGACCATAAAGGTCCTGCACCTTTTCTCCCCCCCCCACCGAGATCTTCCCTATTCCCTACCAATCATAATTAATTTTCTCCTACCCCTGATTTTAGTTATCTCTAATCTCACTGTCTTCCCTACCAGACTTAGGGACAGTAGTTTCCTCAGGGCCCCACACCAGTTTGTGGCGTGGGAGTCCACTCCTGAACGGTCAGATGTCCGTTCCCTAATGCCTGCTCCACCCGAGCATGCATTGTTGGAAGTCACACACGTCCCCCATAATGAGGGTTTGTACATAGTTCCTCTATGGAGGCACCTGCAGTGGAGACCAAGGAGGATGCTGGGAACCTTCACAAAGGAGACCCACAGGAGGGTGGCATGGGACCCCACAGCGGAAGGAAACAACTCCTGGTGTGGGACTCAATCATTAGGGGTAGAAATGGGGAGGAATGGATAGGGAGGTAAGGTGTCTTCCTGCGCCCACACGGCTTGAGGGACAGGAAACGAATCTCAGGATTGTGGGAAGGAGTTGCACGAGGGAGGAGCTGGATGTCATTGTCCACCTAGGGCAAATGACCTGGCTAGGAATGGGATCAGAGCAGTGCAAGAGGAGTTTGTAGAGTTGGGGAGGGGCCTTAGACAAGTAGCGATACGGTAACCTTCTTTGAGGTGCTGCCTGTCTATGGCAATGGAGATGCTAGGCACTCTCACCAGGAATTCAGTGAGTGGTTGAAAACTGGTGCGGAGCTCAGGGTTTTGGCTTCATTGGGGACTGGGAGCCACCTGGAGGGATGCAGACCTATACTGGTGCGATGGTCTGCATCTGTCCCGGGGAACCAGGATCCTAGGTGAGAGGTTTAAATGCTTCATTGGCAAGCATTTAAACTAGCCAAGGGGGGAGGCACTGAAAAGGAACAGGGAAATCCCAGCCTCCCCCCACAAAACATGGTGATTAGTGTGGTAAACTCCAAGGTAGAGAAGTTATTAGGGAGCAAAACAGAGGTAAATGTAAAAAAAGACAAAGGCAGTAAGGACAGGAATGGGGCTAAAAGGGGTAAGGCTATCAAAAAGTGGAGGGTGATGAGTACCAATGCCCATAGTCTCTGTAACAAGCTCCCTGAACTAGTGGCCTTGATGGAAGAGGGTTGCCTGGATATTGTGGCAGTCACAGAAACATGGTACACAGAGAACCATGACTGGGATGTCAACATACCAGAATACACAATCTACAGGAGGAACAGGGAGGGTAAAGAGGAGGAGGAGTAGCTCTCTATGTAAAGGAAGGGATCAAAGCAACAGAACTAAAGAGTAAACATGGAGCAGATGAGGCACTCTTGGTCACCCTGGAGACAGGAAATAGCACCACAATCCGCATGGGGGTTGTATACAGACCCCCATCTCAGGGGGAGGGAATGGACAAAGAAATGATAGAAGGCTTTCTTAGAATGGCAGAAAAAGGGGAGATATTGTTGATGGGGGACCTGAATATGCCAGATGTTAACTGGAGCACCTTTGCTGCAGGCACATCCAAGAGCAGGGTCATTCTTGATGCCCTACAGGGGTATGCCTCAGACAGCTAGTATTGGAACCCACTCGGGAGGGAGCAATCTTAGACCTGGTACTCTCAAATGGGGACGGAGAAAGAATCTCAGATTTAGAAGTGGGTAGCCATCTGGGAACAAGCGACCACCAAACAGTGTGGTTCATGATAAACACAGCCATACAATCAAGCCATACAAAAGCAAGAGTATTGGACTTTAGGAGGGCTGACTTTGGGAAAATGAGAGAGTGCCTCAGAAAAGCACTAGCAAACAGGCAAGAAGGAGGGGAGTAATCAAAACAGCCATTACAGAGGCAACAACCTTTGTGTGAAGCAAATCAATAAAAGACAACGAAGGAAAAAAACGCTATGGTTCTCAAAAGAGGTGGCAGGGAAGGTAAAGGAGAAAAGGATAGCATTCAGGAAATATAAGGAAACGCAGAAGGAGCAGGACAGAGAACTTTATCAGTTAAAGCAGAAAGAGGCTGGGAAGGCAGTCAGAATAGCAAAGGGCCAAACCGAGGAAAGGATAGCCAGATTTGTTAAGAAGGTGGATAAGACCTTTTATAGGTACATTAGGGAGCGAAGAAAGACCAAAGGAGGGATACTAAGGCTTAATAAAGGGGTGGGAATGTGGGTAGAGGGTGACAGTGAAAAATCAGGGATACTGAACGAATATTTCTGCTCAGTATTCACAAAGGAAGAGGAGGGGGAGGTACTGAAACCAAACAAGAGAAACACTCTGAAGACGGGGGTCTATACCAGTCCATTTACGGAAGAAAAGGTTCTGAAAGAGCTAATAAAATTGAAGGTGGACAAAGCAATGGGGCCTGATGGGATTCACCCAAGAATTCTAAAAGAACTAAGGGTAGAACTAGTGACACTGCTGACTACTCTCTTTAACAAATCATGGGAGGATGGGGTGGTACCCGAGGACTGGAGGAGGGCAGATGTGATTCCTCTTCACAAAAGTGGGAGCAGGACAGAGGCAGGAAACTACAGACCAGTTAGTTTGACCTCAGTGGTAGGGAAAATAATGGAATCACTTCTGAAGGAAAGAATTGTTGAGTACCTAGAGGCCAGTGGGGCACAGGACCCAAGGCAGCATGGATTCACAATGGGAAGGTCGTGTCAGATGAATCTAATAGATTTCTTTGACTGGGTGACCAAAGTAGTAGACCAGGGAGGGGCTGTGGACATGGCCTACCTAGATTTTAGCAAGGCATTTGATACAGTCCCACACAAAAGAGTAATACACAAGTTAGCCAGCCTTGGAGTGGGTCCCAAGGTGGTAGCCTGGATAAAAAATTGGCTAGACAACAGGACATAAGGGTGGTGAAATGGGTACACAGTGAAGAAAGGAGGGTTACTAGTGGGGTACCGCAGGGTTCAGTACTGGGACCGGTCCTTTTTAATGTCTTTATAAGTGACATTGCAGAGGAACTGGAAGGAAAAGTATGTCTCTTTGCAGATGACACAAAGATCTGCAACAGGGTTGATACACAAGATGGAGTGGAACGGATGAGAAGGGACTTGGCAAGGTTGGAGGAATGGTCAAATGTATGGCAGCTCAGATTCAATGCAAAGAAGTGCAAGGTAATGCACATGGGAAACAAAAACCCAAGGGAAGAGTACACAATGGGGGGTGAGATACTGACAACAGTAAAAATGGAAAGGGACCTGGGGGTAATTATATCAGATGACCTAAAGGTGGGCAAGCAATGTGAGAAGGCAGTAAGGAAGGCTGGGGGGACACTGGGATGCATAGGAAGAGGCATCAATAGTAGAAAACAGGAAGTTGTTATCCCTCTATACAGACAGTTGGTGAGACCCCATCTGGAGTACTGTGTGCAGTTCTGGAGACCCCATCTCCGCAAAGACATACAGAGTGGAGGCTGTCCAGAGGAGGGCAACCAAAATGGTGCAGGGTCTGCACCAGAAGACATACGAAGAAAGACTAAAGGAGCTTAATATGTATACCCTTGAGGAAAGAAGGGAGAGAGGGGACATGATAGAAACTTTCAAGTACCTCAAGGGAATCAACAAAGTCCAAGAGGGTAGTATCTTTCAGAAAAAGAGATGTGCAAGAACAAGGGGGCACAATTTGAAGATAGAGGGGGGACGGCTCAGAGGTAATGTGAGGAAGTATTTTTTCACAGAGAGGGTTGTGGATTCATGGAACAGCCTCCCTGAGGAGGTCGTGGAGTCAAGAACAGTGGGGGAATTCAAGAATGCATGGGACAGGCATAAGGCAGTCCTAGTGGGGGGGGTAGGAGGAAGTAAGCTGTTGGTTAACTAGGATCTGCAGCTTATTTGTTAGGTAGGAAAATGGGCAGACTAGGTGGGCCAAGCGGTCCTTATCTGCCGTCAAATTCTATGTTTCTATTCTACCCTGCTTGGATTGGTGGTAGTTCAGGTGGATGTTAAAGATCCCATGGCTCTTCTCGAAAAGAGTAGGGGAATTTCCCCGGTGTCCTGGCCAAATTTCCCTCATTCACTAACAATACCACCAACAGCTTAATCTGGTTCAAGGTCAGGTGGCATTCATCTGTATCCCCCTCCCCCGGGTCGTGCCTGAAAATAGGCAGGATTTGTGTAGTGCACTTACCCGGTCAACAAAAACTAAATAAAAAATAAAATACTTTCACAAGCATGCCCAGTTGGCATGCTAGATTTTTTACAGTTCTTTCCCACTGGCTAGTTTCTTTTTTTTTTATTATGATTTTTGGATCACTTAATATTGAATTACTGCTTCTGGTATGGATCTCACTAGTTGTACGCATTTGGAGATCCGGGGGGATGGATTGGGGGGTCGCTGGCACCTGGGGGAGGCCCTGATGAAGATGAAAAGCCCATATATAGATAGTAATGCAACACCCTTTTAAACTTATATCTCATAATGTGAACGGACTGGCTGGCCCATCAAGAGGGATCGTACACTTAGAGCTCTCAAAAAACTGAACCCGTACATTTTCCTTTTACAAGAGACACACCTCTCCTTGGCTAAGCACCACAAGCTGCTCAAGTTTGGGTTCACTCAGATTATTGAATCTTCATTCCAGAGGGGTAGAAAAAGAGGCTCAGTAATTTTAATATCGAAACACTCCAAATTACAACTACTTGATCAGTACGCCGATAAAGAGGGTAGACTAGCATTGGCGGTAGTCAGACTGAACCAACAAATCTTAAACAGTAGGTAATCTTTATATCCCGCCGGGTTCAGATGCCTCCATCATGCAGCATCTAATGGATGCCATTCTTGTCAGGCAACAGGGAATTTTAGTCCTTGGCGGGGACTTTAACTGCCTTCTTAACCCCTCCCTGGACTCATCAGCAACTTGCCCCCCTTCACAGTCGTCGGGACAAAATCATTTGCGACGCCTCGTTCAGGACATAGGCCTGGTCGATGCTTGGTGACAACTGCACCCCTCACAGTGAAAATGTACTTACCACTCTCACGCCTTTAAACACTGTTCCAGACAAGACTACTTTTGCTTAGGAAAGGAACATCTTGATCTAAATTAGACAGCAGAAATTCACAACATATGCCTATCTGATCATGCCCCCTTTATCTTCACCCTTAATATTAAGAAAGATAAATATTCAGTGGAGATTCAACCCCTCACTTTTCCGAGATAAAGAATTTCGGGACTTATTAGACAAAAGGATCCCAGAAATTATTAGAGATAATACCTCACCACAGATTACCCCACAAACCCTCTGGGATACCCTCAAGGTAGTACTTAGAGGCTATATCATAGCCTACGCCTCTCAAAAGAAAAGACAGGCGGAAGTCCAACTTACTAACCCTACAGGACAAACTTAAATTCCTCCAAGAGGCTCGCGTGCAGGGAGATACTGATCTCATTCCTTTGATAACACAAACACAAGTAAAGATCCAACAATTACTGACAGCAAAAACTGAGCAGGTTCTGGCATGGCTGCGCCAACGTTATTATGGAGGAGGAGCTAGAGCATCCAAACTCCTTGCCTTCCGCTTCAGAAATCAATACAATAACGCACTATCTCCGAAAATAAAGGACCTTGTATCAGGCCAAACTAAATACTCTACACCACAGATTTTAGAGACATTTAAGAAATACTGCCAGATGCTGTACTCCTCCTCTACCCCCCCAGAACCACATAACATCCCCCAAGCTTCTAGACCAGTTACAACTTCCGGCACTTTCGGTGGAACAACAAAATCTGATAGTAGCACCAATTACAGAATTGGAGCTTCAAAACGTAATTCGAAATCTTAAGAATGGTAAGTCTCCGGGTCCAGATGACTTTGGAGCAGAATTTTATAAAAACACATGGGGCCTTTTTTAAAAAAAAACAAAAAAACTCGCTTCTCCAGGCGCTAACATCTGCACACTCCTCCTCCTCCTTTCCTATCTCCTGGAGACCAGCCACAATTTCGGTGATCTGGAAACCCCAAAAACCTCCGCACTTATGCGATTCATACCGACCTATCTCGGTACTCAGTCAAGATTACAAAATATATACGAGCATATTGGCACATAGACTTGATCACATCCTTCCTTCATTGATACACCCAGACCAGTCGGGATTCATTAAAGGCAGACAGACCACCGATAACATTAAAAGACCATTATACCTTAGAGACCTTGCCCAATCTACTAAATCCCCCCTGTTAATACTAAGCCTGGATGCCCAAAAGGCTTTTGACATGGTCTCCTGGGAATTCCTTCAAGCAGCCTTGCTTAAGTTTAATTTCCCAACCATTTTTAGGGACGCAATTAGAGGAATTTACACAGGACCGGAGGCAGTCATGAAGTTGAGCAACTCCCACTCAGAGCGCGTCTCCTTACATAGGGGCACCCGGCCAGGCTGTCCCCTTTCTCCATACCTGGTTGCTGTTTTTGTTGAACCCATAGCCCAATTCCTTAGACAATCCCCTAACCTACATGGATATGAAATTCCAGACCAATCATACCACAAAATAGCATACTATGCTGGTGACCTCCTAATTTATATTACCCGCCTGGAGGAATCATTACCAACTCTATTCGCCATGTTAAAAGAAATAGAGACTCTTACTGGATACACCATAAATACTAGTAAATCAGAGGCTCTGACTGTACAATCCTCCCTCCCAACGGACTTTACCCGGAAATTCCCATTTAATTAGGATAAAGCATATTTAACATACTTGGGAATTAAAATCTCCCCAAAACTAGGGGAACTCTACAACCTGAATTATTTCTCCACCCTCTCACGAATAAAATCTGATCTTCAGAGGTGGACTCCTCTTCCACTGTCTCTGATGGCTAGGGTGCAGTCTATCCAAATGAATTCTCTCCCGAAGGTCTTATACCTATTATAGAATATTCCTTTGCCCCTCTCACAGAGGGACATACAACTCTGGAATAAATCCATTCGTAAATTCTTATGGGTGAATCAACAGCCTAGAATAACTCTGGCAAAGATACAGTGCCCTAAGGAGAGAGGAGGACTGTCCCTACCTAAAATCATCTTCTACTCGATGGCCTCGCTACTCGCCCACATAACTACCTGGCTGTTGCCTCGGACTCAGTCCCCAATTTGGGTATCATTAGAGCAGAATATGGCTTCTCGATCCCTGTCCTCTTCCTGGATATTTCAACCAAATAATAGAACTCATATGCAGGAAGCCTCTCGATTTACTAAAGAGATGGTTCATGCCTGGACACGGTTCCTGGCTCATCCGTCCCGTGGATTTCTCTCCTCCTCCTAGTTAGGGATCCCAGCCGAGGACCCCTCTTGGACCCCGGCAGGGTTAGACTCCTCTTTTTGTTCCTGGGCCCGAAAAGGACTCCGATTCACCCACCAATTTTACACTAACGCAATATTCAAAACGTTTGATCAACTTAAACAGTTCTCTTTGCAGAGGAGTGACTTTTTTTAGATACTTACAAATCCGTCACTTTTTAAGTTCAAAGATTGGACTTGACGTTTCCGATCAGGTTGTCCCACCCCTCTGCAGTCTCCTGACCCAGCTGGAAAAGTGAAGTCCCCATAATCATTTGATCTCTCAGTTTTATAAAGCTCTACAAGGAACTCCATCTCAGGTTATGGACCTGGTGCAGTTTCACTGGGAGGCGGAACTTCAGACGGACTTGTCTCAAGACGATTGGCTCCGGATATGGAGGAGACGGCATAAAACCTCTAGTTCGTACACATGGAGAGAATATTCCTGGAAAGTGGTCTCTAGATATTTTCGCACACCACAGATTAAAGCCAAATTCTTGACAGGTGGGGATTCCTCATGTTGGAGGAGTTGCCGTGCCCGGTATTAGCCACATATTGGGCAACTATAGGGGATAGAATAACATACCTCTTCCCGACACTGATCGAGTTATCCCCGGCGATGGGACTATTGCTCCACTATCCCCGTTCCTTTAGAAACCCACACCAGATATACCTCCTTAACATCCTATTGGGAGTGGCCAAAAAATGTATAACTAGACTCTGGTTTCATCAGGAGCCCCCCACCATTACAGCCTGGGAAAACACTGTATATGACATGTACAAACTTGAACATATGGCCGCTAGATTCATAATAAGGTTCCCGAGCTGATGAACGGGTGGAATCCTTGGTTCCTCTCAATCAGTTCAGATCAGACCAGATACCTTAGACTGAGGGTTTAGACTGAGAACTGGGGAGAGTTCTGATCAAGGGGTCCAGCCAGTCCCAAACACAGTTTTCCCCTTAGGGGTCCTTTTGTTAATAGACGGGAGGGGGTATCCGCCCGTCATTATCTCCCAGAGGAATCTTCCTCTGGTGCCAGGGCCCCGTTCACTTATCTAAATATGTATTTATCTAATTACCTAGTGCAGGAGAAGCTCCACAGTGTATAACCTAGCCCAGAGCTCCTGTCTGTGTAGGTTTACCTCTAAGCAAGAAAGGATGTAAAAGATCTGTTGGCATTTATCGGTAAGGTAAATATCAATTTTCCACTCAATTGTATTAATATTGATTTATATATTATTTATAGAGTCCACTCCTTTTATGAGTGGTTACTTTCATTAATGAAGCTCACCATCTTGACTTGTACAGTACAATATACTCCTGTCTGGTTACAGAGTGATCCTATACCTGTTAAAAAAATGAAATAAAAATAAAGTTTTAAAAAAAAGACGTACAAGTGATACCATATGGAGGGAAATTTAAACAGATTACATTTCCAGTACAATACTGGCAGCATAATAAAGCCCTTGTGCCTTCAAGGAAACATGACCTGCAATAAATCAGAAACAGATACACTATGGGAGATGGAGTTAGCTACAACAGCTATATGCTAGGCTACTGCCTTAGACTGCAGAAACGATGAAAAACTGTGACATGCACACCTTAGTAAAACATAAAAGAGAGACTACTAAGGGTGGGCAATGAGGACAGGAAAGTGAGTTTCGCAAAGTAGTAGTATAGATAACGTGTCATGCTGGCTAATACCAGCTACAACTGAGACCGTTATATAAAGTAGTATGTCCCAAACTTGAGGCTAAACAGAGCCAAGTATTCATGTGAGTCCATGTAGTCCCCAGGATTAGCTGGCAGGACCTCCCCTCTTGCTCCCTGGTGCTGTGATAAGAATGAAAGCCTAATATGCAACTGTCATTTTACTACCAAATAAAATGAGCAAGGTAAACAACCCGATACCAGGTCTAACCTATAGAGAAGTCCAACATCAGTCCCCTAAGAAAGTTTTGCACCAGAGGCCTTACAGGAAGTAAGACAGGTGTCCAGTCTCTGCGGCGTCATGGGGAGAAAATGGAAAGTTACAGTACCTGACCATGGCTCCGATCACGAGCCATCCTCATCTTCCACAACCATGGTGCAACAGATGACTCTCCCAGGGCTTGCATTGGCACTGGTAAGGTAGGAGTCAGGTTGACCCTGTGCTTCAAATGTTGGTGGTCAGACCAGAGAATCCTGGCATGGGCCCATAATGTCTCAAGTCATTATATTGCCATGAGGCGCAAGTCTTTTTTTCTGTGGGGGGGCTCTGCCCCTCACACCCCCTGTTATGGGGGCTGTGCCCCCCCGGATCCCCCCCCCCAAACACTAAAGATTCTCAACTCCGGGGGGGTCCAACTCAGGGAGTGCACAAATAGTGGAAAAATAAAATGTCTGGTACTGGGACACAAACCAGGTCCCAGACCCAGCGCCTTGGTTCCTGCTGCTGTGGCTCAGTCCAGTGAGCCACGGCAGCTGCTCGGCGGAACCCACTCCCAGCAGAGGTCTTATCCTCTGCCCGGGAGTGTGTGAATGGTGCAATACTGCATACAGCAGTATATGCGGTATTACTCCATTCGTTGTCATAAACAGCGCTGTCCTGGGTTAGCTATAATGTCATACGCTATTAAGCGTACAACATTATGACCCGGTAGGGAGAATCCTGGGGTCAGAAATTTGCTGTAGTGGCTTTGTAAAACATTACCCAGTACTTTTTCTGCTAACAAAATTCATGAAAACCTTTCTACATACAGGTTCAATGCTGAAGCACTGATTTCAATTTTGTGCTTTAAAATCCTTATAATTCTCATCTAGGGACTTCAGTAGCTGGTTAACGCAAGCCCTGCTCTCCGATTCCAGTTTGTCTATCAGACGGTTCACCTCCTGGCGGCTGTTGAACAAATAGGTCTTTCTCCCAGCTTCCAGATACAATTGGGCTAACAAACATAAAGTGAATGGTATTTTAAGGGCCTGCAGTCTAGACTTGGCCCTCTCACACTCTTTTCTCCATGCACTTACCATTGCATAACGCAGTAAAAATGAAGTTTAAAAAAAAAATACAACTCTTCGACAGCTTTGTGTCGAATATGGCATGTTGTGGAACAAGTGGATCAGTGCATCCCCCTTTAGCAGCTTCCTCCGACAGGGGGCCATAAAATTCTGTCCTTCTCTCTGGGTCCGCTCAGCACAATATCATCATCCTCGACTGATGTGCATTCGACGGTGTCCTCTGAGGGTTAGTCCTATAGGGCTCGCTCTGTATATTCTGCCAGCAAGGAGGTTTCCCCCATTAGGGCTTGGGGAAGCCAAGATTCTAAGAATTGTGCCAAGTTTGGTTCCTCAAAGCCCCCAGCATACCCACCAAACAAATGTTCTCAAGGCAGTTTCAGCCATCTCCAAGCATTTTTCTGTATTGCTCCATGTTGTCAATGTAGTTGATTCATATGGATAATGTGCTCCCCCACTGAGGTAGTGATATAGCTCAAAAGCTGTGATCTCAGCACAGGGCCCTAGGGACATGGTACATTCCAGTTGCAACATTCACCTCAGTTTCAGCTGTACCACTGTAAGGGTGGCAGCATAGAAGAGCCCTCTGAAAGATTAAATGTTTGTTATTTTTTGTTTAGGATTGTGTAATTCCTGGACAGGTTGGGTCTTCCTGGTGACAGGGAGCACCCCTAAATTTACAGATTGTGCCTGCTAAGCTGAAGCTTTCAAATTGAACAACCTGCAAGCTAACTTCCATTTCCATTGCCAACAGTGCCTGGATGGAGATCACTTATCTTGTAGGGTGTTTTTCTTGTTGGTCTGCAATCACTCAAATATCTAGCCTGGTGCCTCAGATGTGTATTATTTATTGTATTTGGTTTTTTGGGGGCAGTCAGATTAACAGGTTTATTGCAATGTGTCTACTGGCTTTTTTCCCCTGTGTCCGAATGATTCCTTTTGGGGAGGTTTATCCTTTTGTCTCTCTAGCCAGGAGTTAGAGATGTTTATGTTTGCCAAAGAATGAATTTTTATGGTGCTGTAGTCTGGGTTGCCTGCTTTACGGCCGGTGAGTCGGTTGTTGGGGTGTTGTTTTGGGCTGTTGTGCCAAGTTTGCGTGGGGTTTTGATCCTTTCTCCTTGTACTTGGGGATTGCTGTTTGGTCTCTTGTTGGGGTCTTCCCCAGTTTACCTGAGATATGGCACCATTGCGAAGCGCACCATTTTTCCCATTGGGTGCAGAGTTTGTTGCCTCTCTCCCTCCCCTGTTTTTATTGCATTATAGATTTGGTGCCAGCTGCAGCTTGGCACCTTTTCCTATTGGCATGTTTCTTTTACTGGCCTTTTGCCAGCCAGTTAGTTTGCAGTACTTCACACGCTTTATGGATAGCAGTGTTTTTTTGACTGAGACTGGCTGCTTGCTAGATGGTTCCATATACAAGACAGCTCTATCTATGGTGCTTGGCATGCTTTCTGGTGGGCAGTGGGGTTTCTTCATGCACTGTGTTATCCTGAACTGTTGTTTTGAGCGGGGAACATGCAAGCAGGTACATCCCAATGTAATGACATCACTCGCTTCATGTGACGCCAGATGCACATCCTGCTGCATGAAGTAGAGCACTGAGTTTTGCACAGTACACGTGTTTTGATCTGAGTGAGCAGCCTGGGAGAGGAGTGCTATTGATTTTGGCTTGAGAAAGCAGCCTGGCAGAGGAGTGCTAGTTTGGATGTAATAGGCACAGCAAGTTAATTTTTGTTTTTCTTGCGTATCGTTTCTGAGAGTGGGGTGGTTGTTAGGAGTCACTGGCTGCCTCAGCCAAGATCCACCTACCAGAGTAAAAGAGAAGTATGAGTGTGGGAGCTGGGGGGTGGTTCATAAGGGCCTTATTTGTGAGCTGGGGGTCCATAAGGGACTTGTTTATTAATGGAGCTCCTCTTCCCATTTTAAGTCAATTACAGTGATGTGTTATCTACGGGGCTTTCTTCAGAGCTAGGGGATCAAGCCCTGACCAACCCTCCTTAGTCCCTAGTGGAGTTAGGAGGCTCAAGAAACAGACTTTTGACGGCAGATAAGGACTGCTTGGCCCACCTAGTCTGCCCATTTCCCTACCTATTGGATAAGCTGCAGATCCTAGTTCACCAACAGCCTACTTCCTCCTATCCCCCACTGTAATTGCCTTATGTCTGTCCCATGCATTCTTGAATTTCCCAACTGTTTTTGACCCCACGATCTCCTCAGGAAGGCTGTTCCATGCGTCCACTACCCTCTCGATGAAAAAATACTTCCTCACATTGCCACTGAGCCGTCCCCCCCTCTATCTTCAAATTGTGCCCCCTTGTTCTTGCACATCTCTTTTTCTTAATGATTCTACCCTCTTGGACTTTGTTGATTCCCTTGAGGTACTTGAAAGTTTATATCATGTTCCCCCTCTCCCTCCTTTCCTCAAGGGTATACATATTAAGCTCTTTTAGTCTCTCTTTGTATGGCTTCTGGTGCAGACCCTGCACCATTTTAGTTGTTCTCCTCTTGACTGCCTCCATCCTGTCTGTGTCCTTACAAGGATGGGGTCTCCAGAACTGCACGCAGTACTCCAGATGAGGTTTCACCAGCTGTCTGTACAGAGGGATAACAACTTCTGTTTTCCACTGGTGATGCCTCTCTCTATGGATCCCAGTATTCCCTAGCCCACCTTACTGCCTTCTCACATTGCTTGCCTACCATAAGGATGTTTGATATGACTACCCTCAGGCCCCTTTACATTTTTGTTGTTGTTAGTACCCCCTCCCATCCCAATTGTGCTCTCTTCCCCTGGGTTTTTGTTTCCCAGGTGCATTACTTTGCACTTCTTTGCATTGAATTTAAGCTGCCGTATTTTTAACCATTCCTCCAACCTTGCCAAGTCCCTTCTCATCCTTTCCACCCCCCCTTGTGTATGAACCCTGTTGCAGATCTTTGTATCGTCTGCAAAGAGGCATACCTTTCATTCCAGACCCTCCGCAATGTTAGCCATAAAGACATTAAAGAGGACCGGTCCCAGTACTGAACCCTGCGGTACCCCACTAGTAACTCCATTTTCTTCAGAGTGTACTCCGTTTACTGTTACCCTCTGAGTCCTGTTGTCCAACTAGTTGTTACCCAGGCCACCACCCTGGGACCCACTCTCAGGCTGTCTCACTTGTTTATTAAAATTTTGTTTGGGATTGTGTCAAATGCCCCGACAGGTTCCCCCTGTAATCCAGCACTGATGGTCAGTATGGTTTGCTAACCCCAGGAATCCCTCGCATAATGTTCACACTTTATGAAGTCATCTCAGCGGTTAGTGAAGTTCTGGAGATGGAACATATGTGAGTTTTTAGACTATGGAATGAAGGTTCCAACTTGCATTTGCGTTACGCTCTGGCCATTGTTCAGATCTGTTTTTCCACCTGAATAGAGAAGTTGCTTCATAGTGAACCCTGGTAATGGCTGATTCTCCGGTCAGGTTATTTATTTTGCAGTTTATTTAAAAGTGTAATCTTATTTTCTTGATTACTCTGCATTGGCTAGGGTTTTTTCAGTAATTTTTGGTTTCTGTGGTTCCTGATTGATTCTCATGAACTGGAAATACCCTAGCTGGGTACTGGTTTACTTTCTTTCTGTTTTCTGATACTTAGTTATATTTTATTTATATCAGCAGTGATTTAGTACTTTATTTACTATACAAATTACTGAAAATGGAGTGCTTTCATTTTTCATTTGTGTCTGTGCCCTTTTACCTAATTAATCAGTACCGCTCAAAGTGAAAAGCAGTGTTGCAAGTTGAAATGGTCACTTGTACAGAAAATAACTGCAGTAAGAGCCGTTGTTTACTATTGTGCTCTTGTACTGCACTGCTCTTGGGAATCATTTTCTGTAAATTTAAGGTTCTCTCAAACTGGTATGTCAGAGAGACCTTGTGGACCTTTAGTTTCAAAAAATTGTAAAAATTGATGATCTTTAAGGATATCTCTTTCATCAGGCCACACCTGTGTAGGCAATAATACCTGATAGGGTGGGCGGTATTGTGCTACACTGGACCGCCCAGGGGTGTAATGAGGCCCGATGTCTCAGCCCCTGGAAGATCTGGTATAGCACTATACCGCCCACGCTAGAGGGTATTATTGTACTTAGAAAATGGGCACTGTAAAAGACAATAACTTTAATAAAAAAAAAGTGGTAATAAAAATTAGTTTAAAATAAGTTTTGTGATAAAATAGTCCCTCCTCTTGCATTAGTGTGTGTGTGCGCGCGCGCGCGTGTATGCATTTTGAGACAATGACTTGTGAACTACTGGAGCCTCTGTATTTGTGCATGGTTTCACCCCAACCCCCCACCACACACACACACACACTCTCTCCTCTGTTTTAACAGGATGGCAGGGAATGTTTTTTTTTCCTTTCAATACCGGATGGGGCATCTAGGAGAACAGAAGCAGGATCAGGAACCAACAGTGACCCTCTCTGATAGAGATTTGCAGATAGAGTTGGAGAGACCAGACACCAGGGACTTGAAGAGCTGAGTGGAGAGTCTGGAGCTGAGAATTTGGATACAAGACTGGGTTCTGGGAGAGGGAATGTGAGATTGGACTCCCGATTGCCGAGCTAGAACAGCAGAGGCATGGCTGTCAAGTCAGGAAATGTTAACGTGGTTGCGGATCAAGCATGTCGGTCACCAGTTTAAATTCAGTGGTCAGTTAAAGAATGAGCTTGTGATTGGCTAATACTCACTTACAGTGACAGAGAACGCTAACTCCAGGACCGTTAGTATGTGTGAGACTAGCAGTACTTTCTCCTCTCTCCATATTGCAGATGGGCATCCATCTGCGTTACAGAAATCAAAGAAAATACCGCTGCTCTCATGTGCAGTTGCACTATTTGGGCTAGCGATCACGTATCTGGAGGATTTTTCTGCCCCAGTGAATGTCAGCTACCACTAGGTCTTTTTTCATTTTTATTTTCCTTTTTAAATTTGCCATGGATGACCCTGCAAGGGGGTGGGTGTGATCAGCAACAGTTTTGGGCCAGTAAGCGAGCCAACAAACATGGCGACAGTTACCTCTACAGCATTCTACTGGCCCATTTATTTGCGAACTAAATCAGGCAACAGAGACTGGGACTAATTATTTCACAGTCTCGGTTGTCT
This sequence comes from Neoceratodus forsteri, assembly GCA_016271365.2. Classification (NCBI taxonomy): domain Eukaryota; kingdom Metazoa; phylum Chordata; order Ceratodontiformes; family Ceratodontidae; genus Neoceratodus; species Neoceratodus forsteri. Next base: position 506,497,875 of record CM028136.1, on the reverse strand, counting down.
CATACCTGCGTTTTTCAGCAAATCACAGTTAAAGTGAACACTTGCCCATTTACTAAGAAACTGTAGTTGGGAGGCAGTATAGCGCAGTGGTTTAAGGCTCCGAACTGCAAACCTGGAGACCTGGGTTTGAATCCCACAGCCCCCACTTGCATACTGTGTGACCCTGAGCAAGTCACTTAACTTCCTTGTGCTCCCAGATTGCACCTGTAAACAAGCTTTCAGCTTAGTGCATCTCTCCTAGTAAAACAAAGGTTAAAAAAAAAAAAAAAAAAAAATTGTTGCCAGGTGCTAGGACCACATGGAAACTTTTTCGCTAGCAGTCTACTAGGGGCTGCCTGTGGCAGCGTTGGATGTCGATATCCTCCACTACGTAAGCGTGGATGGCCCAGCCTCCTCAAGCCCTTTTTTTCCACAGTCAGCTGTACTTGCGGACTCCACGGAGACACCGTCGCTTCAGCTGACTGCCAGTTTTCAATTTTTTACATTTTTTTTAATTTTTATTTTTCTCATGCTAGTACCTTATCACTTTATTTTTAAAGTGATTGTTGTCATCGTGTATGTTGACGAAAGATCCCCTTAAGCTCTCTTGTTATTGTGAGTGTGGTGGAAAAATCTAATCCCATGACGTCAAGGACATTTGCTTTCACTGTCTTTGAGAGGCCCACAACCCCAGGGCCTGTGAGCACTGCCTGACATTCAACCAAGCCACACAGTGACACCACCACCAGAAAGCCCTGCAGCCTTTCCTGTTAGAGCAGAAGGTAGCCAGGATGGAAAGTGAGCTGCATGCGAGAAGCTCCTCTGCATTGCTGGCCCAGTCCTCGGGTTCTAATTCCCACATAGCCCCGTACAAGTCTTCAGGCAAGCATAAACACCGGGAGAGGGAATGGAATAAGGATACCACTCTGTCCGCTCTTGGCGCGGCTTTCCTCGGCGCAGACCGTTGTAGCACCATTGTTTACTTTGGCGGCGATGCCTCGTGCCACCCAGACTCTTGTTCCCATAGGGTCAGCTTTGACAGTGAGTTCTGCTGGACCTCCCATGGCCGGTGAAGGCTCTTCAACGTCTGGGCTGCTGATGCCCCCGCTATAAACCCTGCCACTCGGACCTCAGTACCTCCAGGTCAGCTGGCAGTGGGTTCTGATGGATCACTCACAGCCGGCTACGGCCCGTCAACATCAGGGCTCTGGCTGCCCAGTCAGTGCTGCATGGTGTTTCATTGTCATCAGGGCTCCAGTCTCCCCCATCGATGCCCCAAGGCTCCCCTGCAGTGCAGCCCATCGTCACCGTACAGGCGGTGCTGTCCTCCTTCGTGGAAATATTACAGTGCCTTGTACCTCCTCCAGGCCCGACAACACCAGTGCCTGCCAGGCCTGCCCCCACATCGATGCCTGATATGTCGATGTGCCCTGCTCGCTCCAGGGCGTCTACATGCTCGTTGCCTAGTTTGCAGCCTACTGAGCCCATCAACGAAGATCAGGAATACAGACCTGGCTTCATGCCACAAGAGGAGGGAGAATGAAGACATGGATGGGAGCACCGATAGATCAGGCTTCATGGTTTCTACCAAGAGTGAGGACTCAACACTATGTACCACTAGGTCCCCTCCTGAAGACCCCACCTTCATTGACATGATGAGACAGCTCCAGACTGCCATGGGATTTGATGCCCAAAAAGAGAACATTACTTGTAGAAACTTGGTGGAGTTTCTAGAATTGCCAGACTCTCCAGCTCTGGTCATCGCTCCTCTACTGGCTACATTAGAGGATCTCACCTAGGCTGCCTGGTACAGGCCCAGCTTGACCCCTGCCATGCCCAAGAAGGAGGACATGTTATACCAGACCCCTTCACAAAAGCCCTTTTCTTGCTGGGCAAACTGAGGCAGATTCGGTAGTAATTAAGGCAGCCCATGATAGGTACAAGGTGCCTAAACACCTCGGCTGTTTCCCACCAGATAAAGAATCGAGGAAGCTGGACCTTATAGGAAAGAGAACCTTTGTCTCTGCTACACTGGGCCTTAGAATAGCGAACTGTCAAGCCCATATGGTCATATTCGAGAATACCCTCTGGAAAAAGTCTGAAGCAGCAGCCCAGGCCCTTCCAGAGGGTCCCCAGAAACAGGAGATGCTCACGGCCCTCCAGACTGGGGCTGATGTAGGGAAGCACCTTTTGAAGTCTACCTATGATATTTCTGATGCCTCAGCCTGGGCAGCTGCAACTGCCATCTGCATCAGGAGACATTCTTGGCTCAGGGTGTCAGAATTTGCTAGTGACGTCCAGCAATCCGTTTTAAATGCCCATTTCAGGGGCTACTAGCTCTTTAGGGCAGATGTGCAGGATATCCTTTCTGACTTTCAAGCCTCAAGAAGGACTTTTAGGTCTGTCCACTCACTTTACCACATCCAGCCAAGAAGTGGGCAGAGGGTGACATTTCGTTGTGCCATCCATAGACCCAGGACGGGGACCTGACAACAGGCTAAGCGCGGAACAGGAATAGCTTTGCCTACCCCTACCTCCACTGCTGCCAACTCCCCCAGAGTTGGAGGTGCGGCCCCAGCCACTGGTTCAGCTTCAGCCTGGTGGTAGGGGGTCACGTCGCCCTTCACCTGGACAGGTGGGGAGAAATTACAACATATGTTTGGGTCCTGCAGCTCATAGAGCATGGTCATGCTCTAGAACTGCCTCCAATCCCCTCCACTTATCCTCCAGACCACATACCGGTGCTATTAGAGGAAGTATGTACTGTGCTGCACAAGAGGATGACAGAGCCAGTTCCCTGGGAACAAGAGAGCAGAGGGTTCTACTTCACTTCTTTCTGGTCCCCAAGTCCACAGAGGACTTGAGGCCTCTTCTGGATCTTAGGGAACTGAACTTCTGTGATTAGTACAAGAAGTTCAGGATGGTCACCCTGCAAGGCCTGCCACCCCTCCTGCAAGCCAGAGACTGGATATGCTTCCTGGACATGCAGAATGGATACATGCATATCAAGGTGTGTCAACCCCACAGGAAGTATCTCAGGTTCCTGTTTCAGGGGGAACACTACCAGTTCAAGGTATTGCACTTTGGCTTGTCATCTGCACCATAGGTATTTACCAAATGCTTAGCGGTGGTGGCAGCAGCCCTCAGGAGGGAGGGACTACACGTCTTCCCCTATCTGGATGACTGATTTCTCAAAGCTCAGTCCAAGGAGCGCCTGTCTTACACCCTAGCACGTACCAGACAGGTGTTTCATGGCATAGGGATTACAGTCAACCTCCCAAGTCAGTCCTGACCCCCTGTGAGCATCTCCAGTACATGGGAGCTATACTGGACACCACCCGGGGATCAGCCTTCCTACCCCAGGACAGGGCAGAGCACCTGATTGCTCAAGCCAAGGTGCTTTACAGCAGTGTGACAGGGTTGAATAGGATCCTGTCCCAGTTGTTATGGAGAGTTTGAATGCAAGGATCTGTGCAAGGAGGCAGTATAGCGCAGTGGGTTAAGGCTCTGAACTGCAAATCTGGAGACCTGGGTTTGAATCCCACAGCTGCCGAGGTGCGTACTATGTGATCCTGAGCAAGTCACTTAACTTCCTTGTGCTCCCAGATCACATCTGGAAATGACCTTCGGCATAGTGTGCTACTCTTGGTTAAACAATGTTCCCTTTCTTTCCTTTCTTGTCTGTCTGTCTGGTTGTGCAACCAAATTTTCCTTTGAGCAACCCGACAGTCTCGCAGTTCTCTGCCTCTCACTGTCTCAGTCTTCCCTTGCTGTCTCTTTTTTCTCCCTTGCATATCTGCTGGTATAAAAAATATATGCAATTCACTATGTGGAAATGTAACCGATATTGGGATCCCTTTGTTTAGAAATTATATAGTGTTACTGTTGAAATGTATATAATTATAGTTTGAGATGATTGCAAAAAAACTGAGAACTCAAGGGGTTAATCTGAGAGCAGTTTTTAAGCCCTTTTTCAGGCGCTGTAGAGAAGGGGCCTCAGTTCTGGGACATTGTGTTGTTGCTGCACCTGCCTGAAACATACAAGGACATTTTAGAAAAAACAGGATGGTTGTTAAGGCGGGGGCTTGCAAGGACTTATAAAAACAGCTGCAATTTCTTGCAAGAGAGAGACATAAACACAGAGATTGAAGGAAAACTCAGATGGATCTTATCTGTTTATTCTGCCTTTGTAAATAGTTATACTGAACACGTTTCCTTTTTTATGTTACTGCTAGTACTAATGAACACTTTTTGTGAATTCTACAACTGTTCCTGGTTTTTCCTATGCTTCCTGACCTGTGCCTCGACGATAGATGGTGTCGGCCTAAGTGGGATTTACGCTGTGCATACTCTAAGCCAGGAGTTTTGTGCGTGGGTACCGGACCTAGTAGCAGGGAAGCATAGAGAAAGGTATGGATTCTGCAGGAGCAAGTCCAGGAGTGATTACCAGGAGAATGTCAGCCAAACTAGCAGAGACAGAAGTCCAAGCTGAGATTGTGCAGCCAGTACAAGTTATGGAAAAAGAAGAGATGCAGCGACAGGAGCAGCAGATGAAAGAAGAGATGCAGCGACAGGAGCAACGATGGCTGGATGCCTTGCAAGCTATCAAAGGCAGAGGAACTGGCACAGATCCAGACGAGCAACAAAACGCAAGCAACTTAAAATCCATTAAACTTGCAAAGATGTGTCCCTCAGATGATATCAAGGCATACTTGATAACTTTTGAAAGAGTTGCCACAGCCTGCCAATGGCCAAAGCAGCAATGCACAGTCAGGCTGGTACCCTACCTGACAGGTAAAGCCCAGCTTGCCTACAGCAGTATGGACACTGCACAGTCAGAAAACTGACCTTGTGAAAAAAGAAGTCCTGAAAAGATGCATCTTGGTGGAGACGTACAGGCAAAGATTCCAGTCCCTGAAGTACAACGCATTCGACAATCCTCGAGAAGCCTTCACCCGACTCAGAGAGCTCCTTATGGCTCCAACCAAAGGACAAAACAGTTCCACAGATCATCGATACATTTGCAACGGAACAATTCATGAACATCCTGCCTACAGATGTGCAGCTTTGGGTGAAAGAACATCGACCAGAAAGTGGGGAAAAGGCTGTTTCTTTGGCCGAGGACTGGCCAGACAGACGCCACAGCAGTGAGGTTACAGCCAAGCACCAGTAAGACCCTCTTTTTCCTATTTAAACTCAAAGTCTGATAAGAACTCTGGTGGGGGTAACAGATCTGCCCCCAAAGACTTTATTTGTTATAATTAGAACAAGCCAGGCCATATTGCAAGAACTTGCCATAGTAAGAAGAGTGGCACTGGAGCAGATTTGTCCTTGGCAAATTGGGGCAAGCACTTAACAGATGTGAAGGTGGGGGATAAGACTGTAAAGGGGCTCATTGATTCGGGAAGCAGAAAGACCCTAGTGCATGTTGAAGTGCTGGGAAAACACTGTGCAAAAGGACCAGATACTGGTGTCATCTGCATCCACTGGGACACTCGATACTGTCCCACCACCCAAGTGACTCTGACCATTAAGGGTGTGTCGCACCAAATGAAAGTGGGGGTAGTACCTAAGTTACCTGTATCCGTGATTATTGGAAATGACTGTCCAGGATTTGCTGAGTTAATCTCAGAGAAACTGAACTCTGCAGTTTCAGCAGCAGTGGTAACGAGCTCAGGCAAAGAAAATCTCAAACACTGGGGACACTTTTCCTTTCATTGACTTTGACTTGGACTTGTTTGAGAACAGTTCCAAGATCTGGAAGGCCAGGAAAGAAAGATGTCTGAAACAACAGTGGCAAAAAAAGACTGATGGACATAAAGGGTTAAAGTATGAAAATGCTGAAGCTAAACTGACAACTGATTGTGATTTTCTGTCAGAATAAGCTAACGATGTTTCTCTCCAGGGTTATTTTAAGCAGCTGGGGGTGAAACCAAAACAGGGTGAACCAATGTTTAAAAAAAAAAAAAAAAAAATGTGATGGGTTACTGTACAGAGTATGGGTTAAACCTCAGACACATGAACAGACAGAACAATTGGTTATACCACAGAAGTATAGAACAGAGTTTTTACAGATAGCACATGATAGTCATATGGCGGGTCACTCAATGGTAGGATTGTACCCTTGCCAGATTGCTGTACAGATTTTACTGGCCTGGAATTTATGAAGATGTTGCTACCTATTGTAATTCATGTCCTGAGTGTCATAAAGTAGCACCAGTCACTAGAAAAGACAAGGTGCCTCTGGTGCTCCTACCCTTGATAGGTGTGCCTTTTGAGAGAATTGCAATGGATATGGTTGGCCCTTTAGACAAAAGTAAAAAGGGTAATAGATTTATCCTGGTATTATGCAACTATGCTACTCGATACCCAGAAGCAGTCCCAATGCGTACTGTCACAGCTTCAAAAGTGGCAGCAGAACTTGCCAAATTTTTCAGCAGAGAAGGCATACCTAAAGAAATTATTACTGATCAGGGTAGTAATTTTGGTGCTGCATTACTTAAGGAGCTGCACAGACTACTAGGTGTCACTGCCATAAGAACCTCCCCCATCACCCTCAGACAGATGGTCTTTTTGAGAGTTTTAACCAAACCCTAAAATGCATATTAAAAAGGTTTTTAAAAGGGGAAGAGAAAGATTGGGACCAATATTTGCCTTACCTACTTTTTGCTTACAGAGAAGTGCCACAGGCATCAACAGGGTTTTCATCATTTGAAATGCTGTATGGTAGGCAGCCAAGAGGGCCACTGGATGTGATAAAAGAAATGTGGGAAGATGACCCCACTCAGAAATAATCTACAAACGTTGTATATGTGTGCTCTAAGAAAGAAGCTGGCAAAATATGTTGAAATTGCCCATAGTAATCGGGAAGAGGCCCCAAACCAGCAGGAGGTATGCTATGACCATGGGGTAAAAGAAAAAGGTTTTGAGCCAGGTAAAATGGTTTTGCTACTGTTACCCACAACGGAAAATAAACTGTTAATGAAGTGGCAAGGGCCTTATAGAGTGTTTAGACGTACTGGCACCATTAACTATGAGATTGAGACCCCTGACAGGATAAATCCTGCTAAGATAATACCATGCTAACCTCCTCAAGAAATGGGTTGAAAAAATGTCAAAACCTGCTTTGCTAGTTTGACCAGAAACTGACAAAGATATTGATGTAGCTTATGATAGACTGGAACAAACTGTAACTGCTGATGCTGTAAAGGTGAATGTTTCCTTTACCTCGTAATACACTGCAGACATTCATAATGTGCTAAAGACATTTAACAGTACTATTACCACTTTTACCACAGTACCAGGCCAAGCAAAGTGGGTCAAGCACGTAATCAGGAAAAGGAATGCTCGCCCTATTAGGCATAAGACATACAGGTTACCAGAGCGGTTAAGAGCGGACGTGGTTAGGGAAATACAAAAAATGAAAGAATTGGGTATCATAGAAGAGTCGAGGAGTACTTGGTTATCTCCACTGGTAATTGTAAACAAAAAAGAAGAGGGTGTTAGAATCTGCCTTGATTTTAGGAAACTTAATCAAGTGTCAGAATTTGACAGTTATTCTGTGCCCAGAATAGATGATTTGGTGGACAGATTGGGGAGTGCAAAGTATATCAGTACCCTCAATCTTACCATGGTTACTGTCAGATCCCTTTAGCTAAAGAATCCAGAGACAAAACTGCATTTGCCACTTCTGTTGGATTCTATCCTTTCACCACCATGCCATTTGGTTTACATAGTGCGCCAGCTACATTACAGCAGTACATGGATGTAATTTTATCACCTCACACTGATTATTGTGCTGCTGACCTGGATGATGTTGTGGTGTACAGTCCAGACTGGAAAGCCACCTGGAACACCTACGAGCAGTTATCCAAGCTATCAAAAATGCAGGTTTGACTATTAATCCTACCAAATGTGCACTGGGCATGCAGGAAACCAGATATTTGGGCTATGTGTTGGAAAGTGGAGAAGTTACGCCAGAAATTTCTAAACTAGAAGCTGTAGCAAACAGCCCTGTCCCCAAAACAAACAAACATGTCAGGTCATTTTTAGGGCTGGCTGGTTATTATCCGAGATTTGTTCCCAACCTTGCTGAGTTAGCTACCCCCCTCACTGAACTCACGAAAAAACAGTACCCAAATAATGTGAAATGGACCCCAGAGTGTGATGAAGCTTTTCAAGCCATTAAGATTGCATTATGTTCAGCCCCTGTTTTAAGAAGCCCAGACATTGAGAAACCATTTTTGTTACAAACAGATGCATCAGAGGTAGGCCTAGGTGCAATCCTGAGTCAAAATATAGATGGGACGGAACATCCTATTCTGTACATAAGTAGGAAGTTGCATGACAGAGAGAAAAGGTACTCCACCATTGAAAAGGAATGTTTAACAGCAAAGTGGGCCATGGAGTCCCTAAAGTTTTATTTGTTGGGAACTGACTTTGTACTTAGAAAATATCACAATCCTCTCTGTTGGCTTAACCAAATGAAAGATAAAAATTCCAGAATCACAAGGTGGTACCTGGCACTGCAGCCATTTAAATGCAAGGTGATACACAAATCTGGTAAAGAGAATAGCAATGCTGATTCTCTTTCAAGTTATGGATCAGAAATTGAGGGCTCTGAAGGTTAAAAAACAAATGTACGGGTTTAAACTTTACTATACAATGGCAAGAAAATTTTCTGGACTCTGATTGGTCAGTGTGTCCCTGGCACAGTGAGGTTATCTGAGCACAGCCTCACTGTATTAAGTCCAGGCACACACATGACCACATGAAACACTGTCGATTCATGCATCCGCTCTACAACTCGCTACCACTCTGAGCTTCTGAGCAGTCTGAGCACGCCCCCCCCCCGGGACAATGTCACCATTCCCCAAAACAGGAATTCCATAAAGAAGTAAAGGCCACCTACAAAGTACAAGTCACAAAACAAATTTAATTATCTTCCCTGTGTTTTTTTCCCCAAACCGAGTGGTTTACCGATCAAGTGGTAACTGTCATTCGCGCGCTTCATAGACACTGCTTCACTAAATCAGAAAGAAAACTAGATTGAGCCATAAGTTACCCTTCCTGGAACTGCACACTTTATCTCCAAGAACTAACATTTAACTGCTACAACCATGGCTTCACACTGTCTGGCTGTATGACGTGAACCTGCTTGTTTCACAGTTCACGCACTCTGTCTCTCCACAGGCAGCACCGTACCAAACGATTCCTGTTTTTCCGATCACTGCAGTAACATTAAATTTTTTTTTTTTTGTTTAAACATGGATGTCTTATTCAGTTTCCATTTCCCCTTCAGACTAAGAATCAAATCCATGGCTCACTCGAATACTGTCTCTTTCCTGTCAACCTGCTGGCTGTTCTTTCCCCGAAGTTTACAGTGTTTCCTTACACGAGATTTAAAAAAAATTAAACGGATTTGGGGGGGGGGGGCCTGTGGTACCAAGCAATAAAACAGCTTTATTTGGGAGGGACACAACAAGAGAGACACTTGTCCAGAGGTAATCCATTAATGTAACAAAAGCTCAGTGAAAACAGCTTCACCTTTAAGACAAACAGTAAAAGGAACTTTTTTTTTTATAGAATAAGCTTCCACACTTTGAAAACACGTAAAGAAAAATATTTTTACATAGTATCTGTTCTAATGTTTATTTTCTTTTTAAATTAGCCATTGTATAATAGCAATAATGCACTCTGATGGGGGTTATGCTAGGATAACCTCATGCCTGGGGTGTTGGACACACTTGGCCTGTGGCCTCGTGCCCAGCCACCCCAGATGTGAGGTTATTCCAGCACAACCCACACCCTGTTGTGCATTATTGCTTAACTGTTTGCTGTACTGTTATAGAAAAAAAGGATACTGCACATGTGCTTAATTTCTGAGAGTTAGAAGCTAATGTTAGTAGAGAATTAATAGAAAGTTTTGGAAACCGGTTTGATAAAACAGGTTCCCTCTTAAGGAGGGGGGTGTATGTGACAGGGTTGAATAGGACTTTGCTCCAGTTGTTATGGAGAATTTAAATGCAAGGATCTGTTCTGTTCTTTCCTTTCCTGTCTCTTGTCTGTCTGGTTGTGCAACTAAATTTTCCTGTGAGACCTAGGATTTGACCACCCGACTGTCTCTCCATCTTCCCTTGCTGTTTCTTTCTTTTTTCTCCTTTGCATATCTGCTGGTATAAAAATATATGCAAATCCTTATGTGGAAATGTAACTGATATTGGGATCCCTTTGTTTAGAAATTATATAGTGTTACTGTTGAAATGTAAATAATTATAGTTTGAGATGATTGCAGAAAGCTATTGAGAACTCAATGGGTTAACCTGAGAGCAGTTTTTAAGCCCTTTCTAGGAGCTGTGGAGAAGGGGCCTCAGTTCTAGGACATTGTGTTCTTGCTGCACTTGCCTGAAACATACAAGAACATTTTAGAAAAAAACAGGATGCTTGTTAAGGAGGGGGGTTGCAAGGACTTATAAAAACAGAATTGCAATTTCTTGTGAGAGAGAGAGAGAGACACAGAGATTGAAGGAAAACTCAGATGGATCTTCTCTGTTTATTCTGCCTTTGTAAATAGTTACACTGAACAAGTTTATTTTTTTATGTTACTGCTAGTTCTAATAAACACTTTTTGCAAATTCTACAACTGTTCCTGGTGTTGCCTATGCTTCCTGACCTGTGCCTCGATGACATGTAGAAGATATGTCACAGCCAGGACATTCCTCAGACTACTGTGCCTGATTGCGGCAGCCATTGTTACAATTCCCCTGGCTAGGCTCCACATGTGGATCCCCAAATGGACATTAAAGGTTGAGTGGGATCAGCGAACAGAAGGTCCTCATCACATCACAGGTAAAAAAAAAAAAAAAGTAGCTAAATGGTGGATGGAACCCAACAATTTGCTCAAAGGGCTTCCTTTCCTAATCCCCTCCCTCATCAGATCCCCACCATGGGCACTTCGCGGATAGGCTGTGGGGCACACCTGGTCCCTCATCAGACCCAGGGTACTTGGACCAAAGTGGAGAGTTCCCTCTACATAAATATCTTAGAGATGAAGGCCATTCTGCATGCTATGCAAACCTTCCAGAACCAACTGTCCTCTGGGCCTCTGCTGATGTAGACTGACATCATCAGTGTGGTATGCTACATAAACAAGCAAGATGAGAATCACTCATACCCTCATGCACAGAAGCAATGAGGGTTTGGTACAGCTGTAGAACACAATCTAGAACTGTTGGCTGTCCACGTTACAGGCATCCAAAACGTCCTAGCGGAGAAGCTAAGCAGGTCACAGTCCAGAATGTATGAATGGGAGCTGCTGACCTCTGTAGTGGAAGACCTATTTGACAGGTGGGGTCTTTGCCCAGAGTCGAACCTTTTTGGATACACACTCAACGCAAAACTGCCGCTTTTCTGCTCGCTTGCTCTAGGGCCTGGAGTTTTCTGGCGGGATGCGTTGTCCCTCTCTTGGAAAAGGAGGTTCCTCTATGCCTTCCCTCTGATTCAGAGGGTGATGATCAAGTTCCAGATGGAAAGGGGCCACTTTAATTCTTTTTTTTTTTCCATCTTATGTTTGTTCGCGTTATTCCACTTCCTGACTCCATTCTGGCCACCTGCTTCCCGTCCTCCGATGAACCGGGACTTACCTTCCACCGTCTCGTTCTTGTGGTGGGTGCCTGGTCACCAGGAGGAGCCTTCAAGGAGCCAGCCGTCATCCTGTTAGGGGAGGTATTTTCCTTGTTTTCTTCCCCTTACACCCAGGGCCCCAGATGCAGACATGCATGCGCATGGAGGTGTGCGTGCACCCCACTGCCCAAGTAATAGCCCCTTCCTCCCTCCTGGCCTAGTGCCTGGCTCCTTCTTGGCCTGCGCTGCCCCCTAGCCTCCACTACGAGGCAGCCAAGAGTCAAGGGAAACCCACATCCCTCCCCAGAGAGGAGACCAATCCATCTCTGCGCCCTGCCGACTTCCGATGGCCCACATGCGATCCCAAACTCGGGTCGTCAGTGTAGCATGAGGTAAGGCGTCCAGCGCCTCAGCCATCTGCAACACTGGGCTGGCGGCCTCGATTCTTTTTTTTTTCATTTTCCTTTTTCTCCTACTGTCGAGCTGCCAGCCACCTGATGTATTTCGGCCCGGTCACGGGCCACAAGCTTCCACTCCCCGATTAAGCCATTAGTCCCCCCGATACCCGTGGCTTGCCCCCCACGACGGGGCTGCGGCACTCTCCCCTACATGCCGCAGACGTCGGGCTAGGTCGGGGGACAGGCCCGGGGAGCTAATTGAAGCCGTGGCGAGCTTCATTAGCGGCGGCCGGCAGCTCCATTTTCCGTTTTTCCTTCTTAAGGAGGCGGGGTCGTGCAATGACGCCCGCGTCTGCCCCGCCTCCTGAATGTGCGAGCTCCGGTAGCAATGCAACTCCTAGCCTCCGCCAGGGGTCGCCAATGCTCCGGGCACTTCCCCACCTTCCCCCCAGAGAAGGAGAGCAGTCCCTAGGACGCTCCATCCTTCTCTCCCCAGCTGGCCCTCCAGCGACCCTGGTCCGTTCCCGAACCCGGGGCGCCGGCGTCGCAAGCGGAAATCCAACCGCTGGGCCTCGTTGATTCTTGTTGCTGTCTTCTGGCCTTGTCAGATCTGGTTCCCCTTACTGCAGCAGTTGGCAGTGGAACCTCCAGTACCTCTAGCCTGTGCAAAGGCTTTCTGTCACAGGAGCAGGGCACCCTGGTCCATCTGTTCTTCAAATCACTCCATCTTAATGCATGACTCCTGAGGACGTGGCCATTGCTAGGTTTGGGGTGTCTCAGAAGGTGGCTGATGTCCTGTTGGCTGTGAGAAGACCCTCCTCCGGGGCCATGTATATCATGAAGTGGAAGCGCTTTGCTCTGTGGGCTGCTCCCCATCACTTGTATCCCTTCATTTGCCCAGTGAATCAGATTCTGGAGTATTTGCTGTTCCTTTCAGATGCTGGACTGCAATACTCTTTCATTAAGGTGCACCTGGCAGCCATTTCAGTTTTCCATGTGCCTACTGATGGCGATACGGTAGCACAACCGGAGGTGTCCCATACATTCTTGAGAGGTAATCTTCATTTAAAGCCTCCCATCCACAATCCAGTCCCAGCCTAAGACCTGAATTCTATTTTAGAGAAGCTTATGTTGGCTCCGTTTGAGCCAGCCATGACTTGTGAGCTACGTTTTCTGTTATGGAAAGCATTATTTTTAATTGCTGTGACTTTTGCTCAGAGAATTTCCAAGCTATAGGCTCTTATGTGTGAGCCGCCTTGCCTGATTTTCCACACAGACAGGGTGTCTTTGCGTGCCAACCCTAAGATTCTTCCAAAAGTGTGTCCGAGTTTACTTTAAATCAAACCATCCACCTGCCAGCTTATTTTCTGGAGCATGCCAATCCAGGGGAAGCATTGCTCCATACTTTAGATGTACATGGAATACTCAGATATTATGTTCTTTGCACGAAGGACTGCAGGAAGTCCTCGCAGCTGTTTGTTTCCTTTACTTAAGCGTGCGTGTATAATAAGTGGAAATTCTAGCCTTAATATAATGGATTTACAGTAATTGTTTTGCAGCATTGTTGAGAAATTAATTGAAAACACATTTATGCAGCTATGTAAAATACAGTCTTTAGTTAATTCAGTTATTCATTTATGATTTTGATATTTATTTTAAATCAGTGTTTGTAGTATCCCCTGTAAACCAGAAGTTATAAATCATGTTAAAACTTGCTGTGTTGAAAAATGTTAAGAGAACTTATGACCTAGGTTGTGATGTCAGACAGTGACTGTAATATAAGGGGAGGTCCTCCATCAGCGACCCGCCCCCTGAAGAAGCCTGATGTAACAAAGCGCTGGGGCTGTTGGTAACACAGGACTTGGGTTGCGTTTAAAATTTCATTGCTCTATGCAAATGAAATTTCCCCCAATAAATGTTTGAATTTTTGCAAAAGAATCAATGTGTGGAGCCCTTCATTGGAGTTCACAAATAAACTCCTTGCTCTGGAGTGCTGGTGTGTTTTGGTCATTTGACTTCAGGGGGAGGCCGTTCAATAGCACCCTGCCTTGTTTTGAGGAGTGCAGCACTTGTGGTACAGGGTTTGTCTCCTTCACCCCTGGAAAAGAAGGTGTACCAGTTTTTAAACGATGCCTGTCCAAATGGTTGGCCAACTGTATTACTTTTTGTTATAGGACGTACAGTAAGGAACTTCCTGGGGTTGTGCGTGGGCATTCAGCCACAGGCATGGCCACCTCTGTTGCCTGTTTCAGGAATGTGTCAGCTGCAGAGATCTGTGCTGCTGCCACTTGAGGTACTGTCCACGCTTTCACTAAACACTACAGTCTGGATGTTGCCTCTAGAAGAAGGGCAGGCTTTGGCCTAGCTGTGCGTCAAGGCCTCCTGTATTAGGCTTATAGCCTCCAGCCACGCAGAGTGTCTCTCTGTCAGTACTGCTTGAGACTTGTTCCATAGGTGTGTCCTGGTGAAAGAGAGATCCTAGAAGAAGATAGTGCAGTTATATAAGAACTTACCGTAACAATAGATCTTCAAGAGAATCTCTTTCATCAGGCCATGCTGTCCTACCCTCCGTCCCCCTTGGACTTGGAGCTTCTCCGTCCTGGTCTCTTTCCTGGATGGTCTACCTTGTGTTCTACCTTGCTTAGTAGCAGGAACCTTTAGCTCTCCCTCGGTTCCTCCGGAGGAGGTCCTCTGAGAATGATCTGCGGCAGGGAACTGAGGAGGACGGGGGGGGGGGGCCATATATGCTTAAGTAGTGGAGGACGTCGCCATCCGTCACCATGAGCGGCCTCTAGTAGATTGCTAGCAAAAAAGTTTGTGTGGTTCTAGTGCAATACGGTTACAGTTTCATAGTTGTGGCCTGATAAAAGAGATTCTTTTAAAGATCTACTGTTAAGGTAAGTTCTTGCATAACTATACTTTCAAACAACATGAAATCTTGCTGTATTCTGAGATATAAGTTAGCCCCAGCACTTGAACTGCCCCAGAGAGGAAAGAGTTAACTTTGTACAGGAAGCATAGAACATTGGGCTCGGTTTCAAACCTCTGTCTGTAGTGCTTCAGAATGTAACCGTCAGATTCTTTGCTCTGCCTAACTGTTCAGTCGCTCCGGAGATTCGGTATGGTTCAGAATACGTTGGTTAATTCAACCGATTCGTTGTTTTTTCGGTTTCAGGTCTGTCTACGGTGTAGTAAGTGTTTAGTAAGGTAGTGGACTATATTTGTTTTATTTTCTGAGTGGAAATTGTAAAAGTTTTTCAGTCCGGTTCGGAACCGACCGCTTGTGGGGTTTTACTCCTTTCTAGGTTTTAGTGTGAGGTACTGGTTCCTATCGGTTTAAAAAAAAACATGATTTCATATGTTTTTTTCCATGACCCGTAACATGGTTGGTAACCGATAGGAGTGTCTTACCTGGCAAATAAGCTGTAAAGGGTAAGTTTTGTAGCTTGGCCATGTCTGAGAAACCCAAGAAAAAAACGGGCCCACTGGGTTGCAACACTGTGGTGAGTGTGGGGATGCTTTTGCTAAGGCAGACCCTCACACCACTTGTGTTTATTGTCTGGGGTTTGACCACCTCGATTCAGAGTGCCAAATTTGTAAAAAAATTTCCCAAAGGACACCCTGGAAAAAAGGTTGGGTAGGCTCAGGGAAAAGGAGGCCAAGAAGTCTGCTAATTCGGATGGCCAGCCCAGTTCAGTTCCTACCAAACCTGAGGGGGGTGCATTGACCTGGGTGATATGCCCTTGGGCAAGAGGAGATCTGACCCTGAGGGGTGGGTTCCATTAAAACACAAATGGAAATCGTCCAGTTTGGATCCAGAACTGTGTACTCCAACCGCCGAAGAAATAGCCAGAGAGATAAGCATAGTGGAATCACTCCATTCGGTTCCGCCCGATCCGGCGCCGTGTGGTTGGTGCTCGGTTTGGTCAGCTCCCTCCGGTTCCGGAATACTTTCCGGATGAATTTTATGAACCGGAGGGGGAAGGAGGAACAAGACTGTGATGACGGTCTGGATGAGCCCGTTGAACCGGACATCTCCCCAGACGGGCCTTCCAACGTTTCCCCTCCCAGACTTTGAGTCCCCATCCCACTATTTGTTCTACAAGAAAGTGGCTGATACCCTGCAACTTCTCTTAGTTGAAGCTGTCGAGGAACAAGAGGAGCCTGATTTTGTGGAGATGATGGACATCCCAGAGTCCAAGAGGTTGTCTATTCCCTTCCATAAATCCTTTGGGAAACAGACAGAAAAAATTCTTCAAACTCCAAATTCTTTACCTCCTGTGGATAAAAGAATGGACGGGAGACATGTGCTTTCAGGCTCAGGTACAGAGTTCTTGTTCTACCAATGCAGCCATGTTGGTGTAATGCAGGCTGCAGCCTGTGACAAGGCTAACATACCCTTGGCTTTACACACCCTAGATAAAGACTCTAGGAAGGTGGATGCTATGGCTAAAAAACAGTACTTAGCATCCTCCTTGGGACTGAGGCAGGCTAATTATATGGCCTACACAGCCAGATACCAGGAGTCTAGATGGGATACTGTTCTAGAGCTGGCTAAACAGGCCTCCCCCCAGCTAGCCAGAGAGCTGAAGGAGGTGGCTGCTGATGGGATTGAGGCATCCAAAATGCAATTCCATGCTGCTGTGGACTCGAATGATATGGCATCACGAGTCATGGCTACATCTGTGTCTCTTAGGTTTGCTTGGCTCAGATGTACTAGCCTCTCACAGGACAACCAGGCTAAGGCCATGGATTTTACTGTGGTGGGTAATTCTCTGTTTGGGGAGCAGACAGAGAATTACATGAAGAAAATGGATGAATATCGGACCACCTACATGAGTGCACAGGCCAAGGAAAGGCAGTCAACTCCTCAGAAGCAGCAGTCTAGGGGCAGGGGCAGGCCCTTTCACAGACCTTTCTACCAAGCTCAGGCCTCTCCTTCCTTTCCACAGAGGGGGGTTCTTCAGAAGGAGAGGTAGGAGGGGAATGAGCAGGGCTGCATTCTCCTCCCAGTCCAAGGCTCCTGCCAAGCAGACACTCTGTGTCAGCCTGGGTTGACTCTCCAGTCCCAATATGAGGCAGGCTGGCTTACTACTTCCAGGCCTGGAAGTCTGTTACCTCAGACAAGTGGGTGCTGGAGGTGGTAAGCCAGGGACTGGCCCTCAGTTTCACAAAGTTCCCAAAATTGAGTTCCAAATCCTTTCCACCTGCAAACGTTTCCGAGACCATTCTTTAGAAGCAGAGGTTTCCTCTCTGCTAGCCCTCAGGGCTGTAGAGAGAGTTCCTACTCAGCAAGGGGGCAAAGGTCTATATTCCAGATATTTCCTTACCCCCAAAAAGACAGGGAGTGATGACCCATCCTAGACCTAAGGTATCTAAAGAAACACATCTTAAAACCAAAGTTCAAAATGGTGACTCTGGGAATAATTCTTCCCTCTCCAAGGCCAGGGGATGGCTAGCTTCCCTGGACCTCAAGGATGCCTACTTTCACATCCCAATCAGATGTTCCCACAGAAAGTACCTCAGGTTCGAGTTACCTTCAGGCCATTATCAATTCAGAGAAATGCCCTTCGGCCTAACATCGGCTCCAAGAGTGTTCTCAAAGTGCATAGCAGTAGTAGTGGCCTTCCTCAGGAGGCAAGGGATCTCCATATTCCCATACCTGAAAGACTGGCTCATTGTGGGGCAGTCTTCCGACTAGGTCAGATCAGCTCTACAGCTTACTCAACAGCTGCTGACTTCTCTAGGTTTTCTTCTCAATCTGCCAAAGTTGGTTCTTGAACCAGTGCAACTCCTCACCTTTATAGGGGTAGAGTTGGATACTGTGCAGGCAAAGGCCTTTCTCCATTTGGCAAGGATGTGGGCCCTTACAGATCTTGCTTATTCTTTCCGCCCTCCGGTGTCTCAACCAGCAAGACATTTTCTGCAGCTCCTGGGCCACATGGCAGCTTCCACTGCAGTGGTACAGGGAACCAGATTCCAAATGAGGGACATTCAGTTCCACCTGAGGTCCTTTTGGTCCCAGAAAAAAGATCCTCTAACCAAATTGATTCCAGTGACTCAGACTCTGGTCCAAGCTCTTCAATGGTGGTTGGATCAGGACAATTTCGGGCAAGGTGTCCCATTCATCAGCCAGACTCATTCAGTGGTGCTAACCACAGATGTCTCTCTCCTGGGTTGGGGAGTCCACCTGGGAGCCCTTATAGCACAAGGTGTCTGGTCTCCTCAGGAGTCTACTTCATTTCAGTCTCCTGGAACTCAGGGCAGTATTCCTGGCCCTCCAAGCTTTCTCGGACTCAGTGAGGAACAAAGTGGTTAGGTCAGGACCGACAACACCACCACCATGTGGTACATCAACAAGCAGAGAGGCACTTGGTCTATGGCCTTGTGCACGGAAGCCATGAAGCTATGGTCTCTGGCTTATGCCCTGCAAGCATCCCTAGTAGCAGTCCATCTACCAGGGAAGGACAATGTGCTAGCAGATGCCTCGAGCAGAATATTGCAGGACCACCACGAATGGGCCCTAGATCCCTTCATGCTGAAAGTAATCTTCTTCATGTGGGGCACTCCAGAGATAGATCTCTTTGCAGCCCCAGACAATCACCAACTTTCTCTCTTCTGTTGCAGGCCTCCAGTCCTGGGTAAAGTCTCCCTGGATGCTCTGGTCCTGGATTGGGAGGGAAAATTCATTTATGCCTTTCCTCCCTTCCCCCTTTTATTCAAGGTCCTAGTCAAGATCAGGTCTCAACCATGCAGGGTTATCCTGATTGCTCCAGACTGGGCCAGACAGCCTTGGTATCCTGTGTTGTTGTCCTTAGCAGTCCATCTTCCCCTGTCTCTTCCCTAGAGGTACAGTCTGTTAACCTCCTCTCAGGGGAAAATCTGGTACCCCAATCTCCAGTCTCTCAACCTCAAGGCCTGGCTGTTGAAGAGTTACAGTATGCAGGCCTGCACCTGTCTCAGGGGGGTATTGGATATTCTTAAGGCCTCTCGAAAGCCTGCCATGAGAAAAACTTACAGTTCCAAATGGAAGAGATTCTGCATTTGGTGTTCCCATAAGGATAGCTTACCAGATACTGCTGATCTTGCTACAGTTCTGGACTACATGGTTCATCTTAATGGCCTAGGCCTTAGGCCAGCCACTTTAAAAGTTCATTTAGCAGCCGTATCTGCATTTCTGTCAGCAGGGAACAAGTCATCCCTGGCATCTCACCCTGTCTTCAGTAAGTTGTTTAAAGGTCTGGTTCATATTAACCCTCCCTTTAGGGACCCCACTCCTGCTTGGGATCTCAGTGTTTGCATTGCTCAGCTCATGCAACCTCCTTTCGAGCCTCTGGCTTCAGCCAAACTCAAGTATTTGACCTGGAAGACTGTGTTCCTGGTAGCCGTTACTTCTGCCAGGCGTTTTAGTGAATTGCAGGCCCTGTCAGTGGAGTCAGATTTTATCTAATTCCATAGAGATAAGGTGGTCCTCAGAACCAATAGGACGTTCCTTCCCAAGGTGATCTCAGATTTTCACCTGAACCCGTCCATGTCTCTTCCTGTGTTTTTCACTGATCACTCTCCTTCGGGGGAAAGAAGGTTACATAGTTTAGATGTTAAGAGGGCACTTAGTTATTACATTGAGCGCACTAAAGCACACAGGAAAGAATGTCTTCAATTGTTCCTCACTTACGGTGAAGTGGGGAAGGGTAGACCTGCCACTAAGAGAACTATTGTCAGGTGGATTGTCTCCCCCTATACAGTTCTGCTATACTAAGCTAGGTAAAACACCTCCTTCAGGCCTGAGGGCTCACTCGACTAGAGGATACAGCTGCTTCCCTGGCTGCTGCCAGGGATATACCTTTACTAGAGATGTGCAAAGCAGCCACCTGGAAACCTGTCCATACTTTCACCAAGCGTTACTCTCTGGATATCCAGGCTAGGAGTGATGCTCTGATTGGAACAGCAGTACTGCAAAGCCTATTCCCAAAATAGGTTCAGTACCCCCTCGATGGTAGTCTGCATATGTCCAAACACAGCAAGACTTCATGATGTTTGAAGAAAAAATTACCCTAGTAATTGTGTTTCTTCTAATGGAGTCTTGCTGTATTCTGACCTCCCTCCCTGCCTCCCCTCTCAGAACCTGGTTTTTGGGAAGCGGGCTGGCAGGTACAGTGTTGCACCTCGGGGATGTACTTGGCACCCCTCCTTTCTGGAAGGGATTGGTTATTATTATGTTTGTACTTACAGTTATATTTGTTCACTACCTGTTTTTTTTTTTGTCTTGGGTTCTCGACTTGTCTTTGGGGACCCAATCTGTTGCCTGTTGGCTATATGTTTCTCACACTTTCCACTATAGGAGTGTAGTTAGTTAGCTAGTATTAACTTGTAAGAATCTGACGGTTACACTCTGAAGCACTACAGAGGCTTGAAACAGAGCTCGAGCCCAAAGTTCTATGCTTCCTGCATAGAGTTGACTCTTTCCTCTCCGGGATAGTTCAAGTACTGGGGTTAACTGCATATGTCAGAATACAGCAAGACTCCATTAGAAGAAACACAATTACTAAGGTGAGTAATTTTTCCTTTCCAGCTCCTGGCAAGGACAGATTGCCATGAGCTTTGTTTAAATTGTCTAGGTCCATAGTACAACCTTAAAAATTGTACGTCCTGTTATATTTTTTGCCCAAAAACCTAATTAAAAAAGGTAAAAAAAAAAGTTAAACAGAAACATGCCTTCTCAAGTCTGCCTCTGTCACCTAAAATTTGAAGGAGTTCCCTATGATGGTGGAAAGCAAACATCTGAAAGGTCCATCTGCTCATGTTAAGCAGCAAATAACATGAAAGGTGGCAAGAAGAAAGCACAGCCAGCAGACAAGCTTGATAAAGGTGCTTCAAATATCAGGGTATCTGAAAGGGGAACCCTAAATCCAATGATGGCAAAATAAAAAATAAGAGCCTTAGAGCAGACACTGGAGATGGTGTCTGCCAGAAGGAAGTTTAAAGAAAACAATGTCACTTCCACTCCTACTGAACTGAAAACGGAGTAGGCAGATGGCACAGATAAAGTGCCCTCATTAGAGGACATAGAAACAATGTGGCAGTTGTTCCAGGCAGTCCAGGCCAAGGGAAATTTGAATTAAATACCTGCCCCCCAGGCTCAGGCTTCAACCTGTCTGCCTGCAGAGGAGGAGTATGATGAAGAATACTGTGTGCAGATGGAGGTAGGTGACCCCATGGAATGGGAGGTTGTATCTGAACAAGATTTTGAGCCTTCTGCAAGGCATAATGAGGACTACTCATCTTTTTCCTCATTTGTCAGACACATGGTGTATACCCTTAACATCCCCTACTAGAAATGGAGGAGGATGAAGAGGATGCTGATTTTGTGGAAATGTTGGGAGTAGCTCCACCAAGAGGAGTGCTACTTCCCATACATAAAACCACTTAAGAAGGCCATATCAAAAATTGTGTCTGCAGCCACCGATAACAGAATTGAGAGAAACTATCTGCATGCTCATCCTGATCATCATGGAATAGTCTAGCCTGCTGCTTGTGAGGGAGCAAAAATTACTCTTATCTGAGCAGCCTCCTGAAAAGGACTCTAAAAAATTGGATACTATGACTAAAAAAATGTATGCAATGGCTTCCCTGCTTATCAGACAGGCAGCTTATTCAGCACATATAGTACAGTATCAGAAACCACTTTGGAACACAGTTCTGGCAGTGGCAGGAAGAGCAAATGATCATTTGACACAGGACCTGATTGCCAGAGCAAGAGTGGCCGTGAATGCTACAAAATATGATTTCCACACTGCGATGGACACTGATGACACTGCTGCTAGAGTTTTGGCTCATGCAGTATCATTAAGAAGATTTTTCTGGCTGAGGACTACCATGCTTTCACAAGATACTCAAAACAAGGCATAGATTTTTCCTTTAGGGGGATTCGTTATTTGATGACAGAACAGAGGCCTACATTAAAAAAAAAAAAAAAAGGATGAATACAAAATGAGTTTCAAAAGTAAGAATGAGAAGGAAAAGGCCTCTACCTCCTACAGGTCACCCAGAAGGAGAGGCAGAGGCAGCGGATACTTCCCAAGGGCCTGTGTCTCTTATGCCCCTTATGAGTGCCAGTCACAAAGAGGTTACTATAGGGGAAGGGGGATAAAGGGCTTCCAGGCGTGATGCTTCTGCTCCAGTGCCTAATTCCTAGCCAGAACAAAACCCCTGACAGTTTTGTCCAGGTCACCCATCCATTGCCAGTGGGAGGAAGACTGGCATATTATTTCAAGGAATGGGTAAACATTACCACAGACAAGTGGGTACTGGAAGTAGTGGGACAGGGGTTGTGTCTGCAGTTCAAACACTTCCCAAACCTAAAGAAACACAGAATCACTCCTGCACAGAAAAAAGTCTGCTGAAACTGGAAGTAAAAAAAAATTGTTAATATTAAAAGCTATAGAAAAAGTCCCTGCCTCCCAGTGGGGCAGCTGTTCTCAAGATACTTCGTAACCCACAAGAAAAATGGGAGAGGTGACCCATTTCATTACTCTGGTTTCTGAACAAACATTTGAAAAAAGGAAAATTGAAGATGGCCACATTAAAGGCAGTGATGCCATCTTTGCAGAAGGGTCATTGGCTGGCATCGCTGGGTCTGAAAGGAACCTGTTGTCATATGTGAGTCAGAAAATGTCACAGAAAATACCTCAAATTCAAGCTGGGAAACTGCCAATACTAGTTTACAGCTCTCTCACTTTGTCTCCTGTTTGGTCTCACCTCAGGTCCAAGGGTTTTCACAAAGTGCCTGGCTGTGGAGGCAGCACATCTGAGAAAATAAGGCGTGGTGGTTTTCCTCTACCTGGATGACTGATTAGTGTCATGGGGGGGATGGAGACAAGAGGCAAGGTGCTCAGTTCCGTTGATGAAAAGTACCTTGGAGAACCTTGGATTCTTGATAAACCTACTGAAGTCTTAGCTAGAGCCTGCTCAACTTCTGCACTTGATAGGAGCAGAGCTAAACGCCCTGCAAGGGAAGGCTTTCCTCCCACAGGTCAGAGTTACAACTTTGATAGCAACAGCAGAGTTTTTCACAGTAGGTCAGCCAAGACCTGCAAGAGACTTCTGTATTTACTAGGGTACATAGCTGCATCCACAGCTATTGTTCCATAGGTCAGGTTCCAAATGAGAGCTCTCCAGTACTGTATAAGAGGCAACTGGTCTCAAAGATGGGATTTGCTTGCAAAGCTAGTGCCAGTGACAAAAGCACGAATGGAGTCATTAGAGTTGTGGAAGGAAGCAACCAGCCCCTGAGAGAGGGCATTCCCTTCCTTCAGCAATCACCAATACATATTCAAACCACAGAGGCCTCACTCCTGGGGTGGGGCACCCACCACCTGCAGGACCGCACAGTGAATGGCACATGGAGCCCATAGGAGTCACTAGAACACACAAACCTCCTGGAGCTCAGAGCAGTACTGATAGCAATGCACCCTTTCTCCTCCCAGCTACAGGGTCACTCTGTCCAAATCAGGACAGACAACCATACCTCTCAACCTCTTTACTCGTAAATGGGGGACAAAGCTTAAAAAAATCAGGGACAAAGACCCAAAATCAGGGACACATCTTAAAAATTGGTACTATTCACTTAGAAAGCTGATAGAATAAGTGGATTAGAGTAAGATGCATTTTCTGAAGAAGAACAAGTCTGTAACTTTAATGTTTGGCATTATTTTGTGCTTTTAAATCCCAGTGTTCTGTCACAAAAACACAAATTTTACGAGGGACAGAGGAAAATTCTGAGTCAAAATCAGGGACGTCCCTGAAAATCAGGGACAGTTGAGAGGTATGCAGACAACACCACAGCAATGTACTGCATAAACAAGCAGGGAGGAACAGTATCCTCAAGACTGTGCACAGAGACAATGAGGATCTAGGATCTGTCATATTCCCTAGAAGCAAACATATTTGCAGTGCATCTGCCAGGCAAAGGCAATGCCCTAGCAGATTGCTTAAGCAGAATCAGCGAGGGAAATCATGAATTAGCCATAAACCAGCAGGTTTTGTCCACGGTATTCAGAAGGTGGGACACTCCCAATATAGATCTGTTTGCATCTTTGGAAAACTATTAGTTTTTACAGTTTTGTTGCAGACCACCAGAGAGGGGGCAGTCCCAGAGGACCCCTGACACTGGACTGGGCAGGGAAGCTTCTGTATGCCTTCCCACGATTCCCACTCATTCAGAAAGTATTCCTGAAACTCAGGAGGAAACCTGAAATGGTGATCCTGATGGCTTCAGACTGGTCCAGACAGGCCTGCTATTTAATGCTCCTGGTACTGTCCAGTAAGAATCCTGTCAGCCTGCCACTCTGTCACACCCCTTTGTTGACTTTGTCCCCGGACAGAATAATATTCCCAAACCACAGGACCCTATGCCTGAAGGTACGATTCTTAACAGTTTTCTGGATTGTATCTTTCAGATGAAGTCCTGAAGGTACTCGGGAGGAGGGGCATGAAAGCCCACTACCAGGCAAGCATATTCCCCTAAGTGGAAAAGGTTTTCTTACTGGTGTATGCCCAAAAAATATACCAAGAGGGCAGGGTGCCTGTGTAATTTTAGAATACCTAGTACACCTACAGTCACTAGGCCTATGGCCTTCAGCTTTAAAGGTGCACGTAGCAGCAGTATCAGCATAGATATCAGCAGGCAAGGGAAAGTCTTTGGCCTCACAGTCCATTTTCAAAAAGGTTTTAAAGGCCTCGGCCATTTACAGCCACCACTGAGGGACACTGTCCCCCCGGACCTCACTATATGCTATGCCCAGCTGATGGAGGCTCACTTTAAGCCCATGGAAACTGCTGGCCTGAAGTATGTCACATGGAAAACCATGTTCCTGGTTGCAGTGACCTCTGCTAAGAGTGCAAGTGAATTGCAAGGCCTCTGCACAGAACAAAATTACAGAAAACTTTACACGGTTAAAGAAGTTCTTAGTACCAGTAGAAAATTCCTGCCGATGGTGGTATCTGAGTTCCATCTGAATCAGTCAGTGACCCACCCTGTACTTTATCCAGCGCACACCATTCCAGGGGAGGAAAAGTTGCATAGCCTGGACCTAAAATGAGTCCTGACTATGACCAGACAGAGGATGTCAGATCCCAGAGCACCCAGCTTTTTGTTACCTGTGGTGAGGTTGATAAAGGTAAAGCAGCTCCAGAACTATTGGTCTCTCACCGGATAGTCTCTTGCATTCGGATCTTACTTCGAGATACAGCTCTTGCAGCAGGTTACACCATTAGGACTGAAGCTGGCAGGTGCCAGGAACCCACGGAAATTTTCTAGCTAGCAGTCTTCAGCGGGGACCGCCTCTGATGTCGGTCCCGCCCCCGACATCGGGCGTAGTACATAAAGAGGCGGTCCCCCCATAATCCCCAGTTCTTTCCCGCCGCCGACTCGCCAGTATCGGCCTCTCGTCTCCTCCTTTTCTAGCTGCCACGATTTACCATAAGAACCACGAACATGTTCGCTCATTTTCAATTTTGAAGCAACTGATGTCCCTCCAACCACTTCTTTAGAGGGTCACCATACGAAGTGCTCCTGCGGCAAACGGATCCCCTTCGAGGATCCCCATTCGGCCTGTGTGCGCTGCCGAGGCCCGGACCACGACACCAAGGTCTGCTCCTTCTGTCAGGGCTTCAACAGTTGCACCAGGATCCGCCGCCAGAAGGCACTTCAAGCATTTCTCCTGGAGGAGAAACTCAAAACCATGGACAAAGAACCTTCCTCCTGGGGAGAGCCTTCGAGCAAAACCCACAAGCACCGGGAAAAGGAAATGTCCAGGTCTCCTGCGAGGGCCTCGGACTTCCCAAGCTCCGGCTCAAAATCGGACCGCTCTCCCTCCAGGGCTCGGTCGCAGCCTCCCCCGGTCCAGGTCAGGTCATCCAGCGGTTCCTCCTCTCTTCAGCCTCTGAAGACTTTGAGGCCCTCTGCCTCCTCTACTCCTTCCAAGGCCTCGTCAAAGTCGGGGGAGCGCCATTAATCTTCCTCCCATCTCCGGGACACCTACGCCAGGTCAGTCTCCCAGCCACCCCAAGGTTCGGATCCGGCGCCCCGAAAAACCAAGGACCTGACGTCCCTTAAACAGACGTCGGACCCGATGTCAGCCAAACATCACCAGTGCTCCCAGGAGCCGACGACACCCAGACACCCGTCGCTGGCCAGGCATTCGCCTCCGAAGACGTCGGCCAGGGGACCGACGTCGGCTACCCCAGAGAAGAGGACCGCACCCCTGTCGCCAGCGGATGCCAGTCAGAGGGACTCCACCACCGAGGAGGACGCCACACAGCCTGAGGACCAGGCAGGCGACACCGGAGACGCTGGGCTCCCAAGGGAACCTTCCCCGGAGAGGGAGATCCCCGGGGACCCGACGCCTGACCCCGGCGACAGGCCACCGGCACCAGGCCCGTCATCAGGTATAACTCTGGCAGAGGTAAAAGAGCTTTTTTACCTTCTGGTGGGACACCATCAAAAAAGATGTGGTCCCTGCACGTCCTCCTCCTACACCTACTCTACCTCCACCCACTCCTTCACCGCCTACGCCCCCTCCTCCACCTAAGGGGCCCGTAGGACGACCTCCATCCCCCAAGGAGCAGACGCCACCTCCTAGGGGTAGGTCTTCGGAAAAGAGAAGGCCTCCTTCCAAATCCCCTCAGGGTCACCCAGCCCAAGAGACGAGACGACACCGACACACTGCTGGGGGAGGATTCTGGTTGACACTCTGGAGTGTTCCAGATCACCTCCTCTTAGCATTCCCTCCTGACCCGACGCGAACCTACCCAGGTCTCCTCCGGATGATCCCTCCTTCATGGAGATCATGTGAGGCACATCCAGGAGAACATGGGGTGGGATGCTGAGGAGCTTGACCCCGAGCGACAACTCCTGCCCGCTACCTTGGTAAAAAGACCAAGCATATGGTAAAAGCAACCTTGGTGGAGATACCTTCATGATCGCCACCAAGGCTGCCTGAAACGGCCCAGATTCCACTCCCGCGGTGTCAAGAAGGCTGGACCCCTATACAAGGCCCCTAGGGAGGACCAGTATTTGGCAAACCATCCTCTGGCTGATTCCCTGGTCATCATTGCTTTGCATGACCGGTCTCAGAGACCTCAGCATTTGAGCACCCAGCCACCGGACCAGGAATCCAAGCAATTGGACGTCCTGGGAAGGCGCACGTACGCGACTGCGACTTGCGCCATCAGGTCACTGAACTATCTGACCCACATAGTACAGTTCCAGAACGCACTGTAGGAACAGGGTCAAGACCTGGTCGAGAAGATGCCCGATGGCGATCACAAGGAGGAGCTCTTGAACCTCCTCCGCACGGTTTCAGATGTGGGGACCCAAGTGCTCAGACTCTTCAGCCAGAGCTGCAGCCTCAGGCGTCTGTCTCCGGAGACACTCTTGGCTCCGTGTCTCCGGATTTACCCCGGATGTCCAGAAAAACATCCTTGACGTCCCTTATAATGGCGAGGTCCTATTTGGTGAAGCCTCCGAGAGAGTGATCACCAAACTCCAGGATGCAGGGAAGGCAGTCCGATCTGTACAAGCTATGTATGAGGTCTCAGCCTCAGTTCCTTCAGAGGAACCAGGAGCCTTTCGTGGGTCGGGCAAAGGCAACAGCCACATTCCGGTCAGCAGCAGAGGGGCACTTTCACACGCAAGGCCCAGGTCAAGTCATCCCCAGGCAGAGGTCAACGATTTTCAAAGTCGGCCCAGCCTGCCGGGTCAAACGCTGCCACAGCATGACTCCTTCCCGGCCCCCGGCCCTTCCCAGGATCAGCGGGAAAAGAAAGTCGGGGGTCACATCGCACACCACTTTCCAGGGTGGCAGTCGATCACCACCGACAGGTGGGTTCTGCAGCTGGTCAAAAAAGGCCATTATATAGACTTTTTAGGCAGCCCACCTACAAGACCTCCCCTGCTCTCCCGTTATTCGGGTCAGCATGCCCTGCTCATACAGCAGGAAGTGCTCGCGCTTCTGGAAAAGGAAGCCTTAGAGCACGTCCCAGAGAGCCAGAGAGGGCTAGGGTACTATTCTCACTTCTTCCTGGTTCCAAAGAAAACAGGGGACCTCCGTCCAATACTGGACCTCAGTGACCTCAACCTTTCGGTCGTTTACAAGCACTTCCGCATGGTGACCCCTCTGGGCCTAATTCCCATGCTGAAGCAGGACGCTTTTCTGACGTCTTTGGACATGCAGGACGCCTACCTGCACATTCCTATTGCTCAAACGCACCGGAGGTTCCTGCGCTTCGAGTTTCAGAGCCACCATTATCAGTTCCAAGCTCTTCCTTTACGCTGTCATCGGCACCTCGGTATTCACGGTAGCATGGCAGTCGAGCCACGCCTCTGAGGAGACAAGGCACTACATGTTCCCATACCTGGACGATATTTGGCGCCCTCCAGGGAGGCCTTGATGACAGATATCACTGTACCCAGTCTCTTTTCAATCACTGGGTATTCTCATCAACTACAGAAGTCACACCTGGTTCCATCTCAGAAGCTGCAGTTTATCGGAGCAGTTCTGGACACCGCCAGAGGGAAAGCTTTCTTCTCACGGACAGAGCGGAACACATCAGATCCCTCATCAGGGAATTGTTGATTTGAAGAAGACTGTCCCAGCCAGACAGGTCCTTTGGCTCTGTTGGACACATGGCTGCGGCCATTGCAACAGTCCCGCTAGCCCGTCTCCACATGCGGGTAACCCAGTGGATGTTACGGGTGCAGTGGGACCAAAGGCAAGACCATCTGCAGCATCCAGTCTGGATCATGACAACCGTAATTCGAGATTGGCAATGGTGGCTACATCCAGGGAACCTCACTGCAGGGGTTCCCTTCACAGCACCGTCCCCGACTGTGACTCTCTCCACAGACGCCTCAGGGCTCGGGTGGGGAGCACACCTCGACGGTGTTCGGTCTCAGGGCCTGTGAACAACCCAGGAGTCTCCTCTCCACATCAACATCCTAGAAATGAGAGCAGTCCTTTACGCTTGCAGGCCTTCCAGTTGGAGATTCCACCGGGTACACTTCTGTTACAAACAGACAATTCCAGGGTGATGTATTACCTCAACAAACAAGGAGGCACTCACTCCTACCTGCTTTGCAGGGAGGCCATGAGAGTGTGGGAGTGGGTATTGCAACATGGCGCAAACCTAATTGCAGTTCATGTCCCAGGAGTGGACAAACACCATCGCAGACAGCCTGAGCCGCTCTCAGGCCAGAGTCCACGAATGGGAACTTTTGTAGGAGGTGGCAGAGGATCTGTTTCACAGATGGGGTACTCCAGAATTAGACCTTTTCGCGTCCCCATCCAACGTAAAACTGCCCAATTTTTGCTTGCTAGATCCAGGGCCTGGTGTTTTCTGGCGAGACGCGTTGTCCCTCTCCTGGGTGGGCAGATTCCTCTCTGCCTTTCCTCCGTTCCCGTTGATCCAGAGAGTTCTCTTAAAACTTTGCAGTGAGCAAGCGTCGCTCATTCTGATCACACCCTTTTGGCCCAGACAGATTTGGTTCTCTCTTTTGCACCAGCTATCCCGGGAACCTCCAGTTCCTTTGCCAGTCAGCTCCCATCTATTGTCTCAGGAGGCGGGTTCATTGGTCCATCCGGACCTACGCTCATTGAACCTGCACGCTTAGCTCCTAGAGACATAGCCATGATGCGATACAGGGTCTCGCAAGAAGTGGCAGACGTACTCTCTGCCGCCAGAAAACCGGCTACCCACGCAACTTGTGCTATGAAATGGTGCAGATTCTGTTTGTGGGCTCAAGCGCACGGCTTTCCGCTGTTAGACTGTCCAGAAAAGCTGGTTCTGGACTACCTGCTTTCCCTTTTCCACTCTGGACTGGCTTACTCCTCGATTAAAGTGCACCTTTGTGCCATTTCTGCTTACCATGCCCCCGTAGGCCATCGGACAGTGGCCCAGCTGGACACTACTTGTGCCTTTTTAAGGGGCATCCTACAACTTAGGCCTCCCATTAAAGATCCAGTCCCTCCTTGGGACTTACCTTTTGTCCTGGAGCAGCTCACGCTGCCACCCTTTGAACCAGCCATGGATTGCAAGCTACATTTTCTCTCTTGGAAAATGTTATTTTTAGTTGCAGTTACTTCTGCCAGAAGAATTTTGGAATTGTACGCTCTTATGTGCAAAGAGCCTTATTTGGTTTTCCACCAGGACAGGGTATCCCTAAGGACAAACCCAAAGTTTTTGCCTAAGGTGGTCTCAGCTCTCACTCTTAATCAGGATATCGATCTACCAGTGTATTTTCCAAGGTACTCTAATCGAGGAGAAGCCCTTCTGCACACCCTAGACGTGCACAGGTGCCTCAGATACTACCTGACCAGAGCCAAACAGCACCGAAAGTCGGACCAACCTTTCGTCTTCTTTGCTCACAGGATGACGGGAGCTCCTGTCTCCAAACAGTCACTTTCTAGGTGGGTCGCCCAGTGCATTACCTTCTGTTATGAGAAGCGCAATAAACCCTTACCGGGCGTGGTCAAGGGTCATTCCACAAGAGGGGTGGCTACTTCCTTTACGGCGTTAAAGATCGTCTCCACCTCAGCTATTTGCACTGCAGCCACTTGGAGCTCTGTGCATACCTTTATCAGGCATTACAGTCTGGACATTGCATCGAGGCGAAGAGCGTGGTTCGGTCTAGCTGTCCTTCAGGGACTTCTGTCCTAGGCTCGAGTTACCTCGAGGTCTCTACCTTTCCTCCTCCTGATGGTGCATGATTGCCACTACTGCTTGGAAATCAGTCCTAATGGTGTAACCTGCTGTAAGAGCTGTATCTTGAAGTAAGATAGTACAGTTACGTAAGAACTAACCGTAACAGTAGATCTTCGAGAACAGCTCTTGCAGCAGGTACCTTCCCTCCCACCATCCCTGCTGGAGGTAGGTTGGAGTCAAGCACCCATCTCATTAGATGGGGCATTCCTATTTACTTGTTTTTGCCAACGGTGGTGGATCCTCGGTCTCCTCTTCTGATGTCATCTAGCGGCTGGGAGTCTCCGGCAGGCGAACTGAGGATTATGGGGGGACCGCCTCCTTATGTACTACGCCCGACGTCGGGGGCGGACTGACGTCCAGAGGCGGTCCCCGCTGAAGAATGCTAGCTAGAAAATTTCCGTGGGGTTCTGGCGCCTGCCGGCT
The DNA here is from genome assembly GCA_016271365.2 of Neoceratodus forsteri. Taxonomy (NCBI): domain Eukaryota; kingdom Metazoa; phylum Chordata; order Ceratodontiformes; family Ceratodontidae; genus Neoceratodus; species Neoceratodus forsteri. The sequence goes on along the minus strand of CM028136.1, from coordinate 506,466,691 downwards.
TCGGTCCTAATGGTGTAACCTGCTGCAAGAGCTGTTCTCGAAGATCTACTGTTGCAGTAACTTCTTACATAACTGTACTTTCTGGTACAAAAAAGTTGGTAAAATGTTACATAGAGGCTTGAGGATATATTTCACTAGGGGTACCTATGCCTCTGTGGTTTCCTCAAGGGGCATCCCATTGTTAAGACATTTGTAAAGCAGCTACCTGGAGAACATTACAAACCTTCCCAAAACACTACTGTTTGGACATACAGTCCAGAAGTGATGCCAGCTTTGGAGCTGCTATCTTGGAGAACCTTTCCCTAACTAGATTCTGGACCCAGCCTCCCAAGGTACTGTTACTGAGTCTGCATAAAGTATAATCATTAAGTGAGGGACTCTTGGGGTAGAAGAAAAAAATTACTCACTGTAGTAAAGTTGTTTCTTGTTAAAGGAATTTTCTGATATACACCCCTGGGCTTCATAGTCGAATACCTTATGGCAGCATTAGCCAATTGCTGCTCAAAGAATAATTTTTAAGTGAGTCCTTTGAGGTAGGGAAGGCATCATAACTGCAGCCAAACCTATGGCCAGCTGATCCCTTCCACTTCCTGGGCTGCCGTCCCCGTGCTCAGACATTTTGTGACGTCTGTGCAGGGAGAGTGCGGGGGTGTGCCCCATACAAATCTGTGGAGACATATCAGTGCCTTTTTACATATGTTTAAGCAATCTTAGAAGAAAATGAAAGCCACCGCTCAACTAATAGGGGCCCTGTAGTTAAGTGGTGGCTTTCATTTTCTTCTAAGATTGCTTAAACTTACATAAAAAGGCATTGAAAAAATGTCCCCATAGACTTGTATGTGGTGCGCCCCCGTGCCCTCCCTGCTATAGACGTCACAAAATGTCTGAGGATGGGGATGGCAGATCGAGAAGTGGAAGGGATCGGCTGGACATGGGTTCGACTGCAGTTATGTTCCCTTCCATACCTCAAAGTGCACACTTAAAAAAAAATTATGCTTTTGGCAGCAATTGGCTATTGCTGCCATGAGATATTGGGCTGTGAAGCCCAAACAGACTTTAAAATAGGTTGGAAATTCACTCTAAGGGATTGTTCAGTATGTTTACACTCCCTAATCCCGCTTTCCCTTCCAGAACTTGAAATCGGTTCACACAAGAATCAGTTCCTTTTTCATTGGGGTTGCTTGAGCATTACTGTTGCAGCTCCTACAATTGTAAGCTTGTTGTTATGGTTTATATGATACATTTTCACAAGTTTGCTTCAGTTTGTTTGACGTCTTTATAAGTTATATGAAATATTTTTCTAGAATTTTTTGGTAGCCTTTTAGCTAGTTTCACTAGCTGCTGCTCCTGTTTGGCTTGGAAACGGATGTGAGCAGTGGCCAGTGTAGGGCATGGATACAGTGTTTGAACCTACATTCCAGATTCTAAAATTTGCATAGGTTCTGTGTCCGGGGTGTCACTCTCAGCTGAGATGACTGCGTCAAATGTAAACATAGTGTGAGTGATTCCTTGAGAAGAAACAACATTATCACAGTGAATAATTTTTTTTCTTATGGGTCTAGGACCGGAGGCAGTAGGACCCTGCGGGAGCTTTTTTCTACAGGGAGGGAGCCGACATCGGCTACTGATGCCTCCCGCTCATTGAACATGCCTCACATGGTACCGTATGCCAGCAAATAATTGTCATTGGTTCCCTCACGCACCTCAGTTCTATTCTTCCCATCATCAGGTGCACACCATGGGAGTGACAGCGCCTCAGTTCGACAGTCTGTGACCGAACGTCTTCTGTGTCACTGCCGAAAACTTTGGTTTTCACAGTGCCACCTGCTTTTTGTTGTTTTCCGAAGATGTCGTAGAAAAAGAAAAAGTGGGGCTTAAAAAGACCATCAGCCTTCCCTCATGTCTCGTTGCCCGTTTAGGAAACTGATCGTGGCAACGGACCAACATTAAGTCTGCTGGACCTGCCTTGGCCTGACTCACAACATGGATTTGTGTGATGCCCGCTTTTCCATGCACTGCCACACCCTTGAAATCCATGCCTTGAAGTTGGATTGCCCAATTACCACCTTTGGAGCCAGGCGACACACAAGAGAGGCTGAGGCCAGGTCTCTGGGGTCATCTCTTGTGCCCCTTGCCAGTGCCTCTGGTACTGTCAAAGTACTGGGTGGTCCTCAACCTTGCCGAGGTGTCGGAGGCCCAAGGGGGTGGTTCTGATTTACAGCTGGCTCCTTCTGTTAGGCTGACTAAGCAGCCCCCCCACCAAGTCTGCCTCACTTTGGCAGCAGACAATCCCCGGTGTTGAGGCCAAAAATTGTCAGCTCGGTTTGCACTGGTTGACACCTCAGTATCATGGCTTGGTGCTGCTCTGGCTACTGACACAGTCCGTGATGTTGGTGAGTGGGTTGGCACTGGTTGTGACTTTGGCCACTTCCTGGTACCGTTTATGGTACCGGGATAGGGACTGGCACTGGGGCCATGCGGCATCCAGTCACTGAGGTGGACATCTCCTAACCAAGCAGCGCTTGTGGTTCCAGGGAGGTTGTCGATGGCACCCTTGGTGACGGATGTGGCTCTCGTCCTGGTGTGGCATCTTGGCCTGACACTGGGCACAGTGCAGATGACAGTGCCGCCTCTAGGTCCATCCCTGGTTTCGGTGCCACTTGTGACACCGGGCTGATGCTCAACACTACTCGTGGTTTCTGGGGTGGGGACAGATCTGGGGACAGTGTCTGAACTGTTACTGGGCCCAACATCCAGGATAGTGCCAGCTGTGTGGTTGGAGGGGAACCCATGTCTAGACCAGTTCTTGGCCCTGAGCCTGGTCTGGAGGCAGCACCAGCTCAGAGCTGGAGTACGGCCATGGCATGGAGTTCTCTCTAGATTTGTAAGCTGAGCCCACCACAGGTGAGGACATTGACTGCTCCCAGGGGACTGAATGGTTATTCTCTCTTCACTTAGGGTCTCCCCAATGGACACTGACCTGTTCGTAACTCTTCAGTAGGTTGTCCTTGCTCGGGTGGTTTCTCCACGCCCTCCCCTAGGGCAAGGTTTGCTGAGCATTCCTGCAACCCAGATATAGGCCCTAGAGACTCTGGCTCCCAGTTCCCTCTTGGGTCTGTAGCACCTCTGCCTGAACATTCAGGGATCATGGGTCCTCTGGGACCAATCACCTGGCGTCAGCATGGAAGTAAAGCTGGTGTCCATTTCCCAGTTACCATAGATATGTCAGCTGGGTCCAGTTTCAACTTGGCCCCCTGACACCACCTGTTTCCACATCCAGCGTCTTCTCTCCATCAGAGTCCTCCTCAGGGGGCATGGAATCTTCCTTCCATACGTGCTTGGCCTCTGACTACGCTGTATACCATAGATTCCTAATGTACATGTTGCAGGCACTGGACCTTGGCATAACTGCCTCCTGCAGTACCCTGTCTTTACAGCTGGGAGTCCTAGGAGCATTCAGCGATGCCCATTGTGTCATCCCTTCCTGACCCAGAGCTTTGTAGGGATGTTCTGGGACAGCTTGGAGATGTCCCCTTGCTCTCTCTCCATCCCCAAGAGATGTATTACAAAGATGTTGTGCACCCACGGGCTCTGAAGGCATTATCTCACCCACCTTGGGGATTCAGGTGATGCAGACACTGACAGGCTGTCGTTGCCTGGTGTGAACAATCTCCCTCTGCTCAAAAGTATGTTTTGGGTAGGATGGTATTTTCCTCAGCTTTTTTATGGACTTCAATCAATAAATCAAAATCTTTATTTAACCAGGCGGACACCATTGAGCAAAGCTCCTTTTCAAGGTGGACCTGGGAGAACACAAGTACAAGATAACAGGGTAATACACAAAAATAGCAATGCACAGGCTTGATCAAAAACAAGCATGGACAATAAATTGTAAGGAAATACAGGATAAGTAACACAATAATTTGCAGATAATAAACTGAGCTAATAACAGTAATACAGATAAGGTCAGCAACTGTGAAAAGATGGGGTGACAAGAGCCATGGTGATTTGACTGGGACCCTGGAGCACCGTGACAAATTGACTGGGCCCTGAAGCACAGGTAGGGGGATGGAATGGGGCAGAGGAGAAGGGATGAGATGGAGTGCGCAAAGGTCAGAGTCTAAAGGAGAGGGAATGTGAACCGGGAGTGCAGAAGTAAAGTGAAGAACCAGATGAGGGGGACTAGACGGCGGGGGGGGGCAGGGTGAAGGGGAGAGTGGGTACAATACAAGGAACAGAATGGGTAAAAGATAAGGAGGAGAGAAGAAAGGATGGATGGGAAGGGAGAGGGCCAAGCAGAGGCTGAGTTCAGGTTCAACAGATCGGGGGGGTGAAGAGAGAGAGATGCAAAGGAAGGAGGTAAGGGGAGGGAGGAAGATGACCATGCAGAAGCTGGGATCAGAATCCATGAAGAGGCCAAGATGAGAGTGATCCGGGGACACTCTGAGAGGGGAAGTCATTTGATCAAGAGTAGCAAGCACAGGATTCTTTATTGTGCTGAAAATAAAGTGTTTTAAAGGCTGTGGTGCTGACTTTATGCTTTAATTTCAGAGTTTTTTGCAGGTTATTCCGTAGCCTGGGAAGCGCATGACTAATGGAAGCCCAGCCAAAGCAGGATTTAGCCTTTGTTACCTTTAAGGTAATATAGGAGACACTTCTCAGAGCATATCTGCTTAGAGTACAAAGTGGTAAACAGGCAGAGATGTAGTCAGGCAGTTTGTTAATAATAGCTTTGTATGTCCAGATGGTGGCATTTCTTTTGTCATCTGAGGGTAAGAGAAGACCAACCTACAGCGGAATACAACAAACAGTGGTGGGTGGAGTATGGCAGATCTGACATAAACCTTAGGGCTCCATGATAGAGCGTATCGAGCTTAGAGAGTGCACTGACTGGACCTTGGCTATAGAGGAAATCAGCATAATCTAGTGGGCTAGGAAGGTGGTTTGAACTAGTCTCGTCTTCGCATCAGAGGGGAGGAGATATTTTATCCTAAAGAGAACGCCAAGCCTTTGACGAAGCTTCTTTGTTAGTTCTTCTGTATGTACTACGAAGGAGAGTCTGTTGTCAAGCCATACACCCAAGTATTTGAATTGATTTACATACTCCAACTGTTCAGCCTGGGCTGTGGACATCGAGGGGAGAGTCCCAGCCAAGGCTGGATTAGGTAGGTTGGGAAAGGGTGAGAAGAACATAGCTTTTGTTTTCTTAGCGTTTAGAAGCAATTTTTGGTTTAGGAGCTGGTGCTGCAGCAAATTAAAATCATTCTGGAGAGCTGTATATGCCATGTCGGGAGAGGAACCACTAGCATAAAGCACAGTGTCATCTGCAAGAGATGTATTGGGGCTTTCTGGATTGTGGCGTCTATCCTGTTTATATAGATGGCGAATAGCAATGGTCCCAGGATGGAACCTTGCGGTACACCCCTCAGGAAACGTTTTAGAGGTGAAACTTCACCTTCATCTTTTACCTGCTGATAGCTTCCTGTGAGGTAGTTCTCGAACAAACTGGTAGATGAAGAATCCAATCCAGTATGCCAGAGGGCCATGAGGAGCAGGTCATGATCAACAGTATCGAAGGCCTTGCTTAGGTCCAAGAACACTGCGCAGACAAAGTTCTTGCTGTTCAACTCACACTGCCAATCATTTGTAACCTTAGCCAGAGCCGAGATTGTCCTTTGTTTCCCCCTAAAGCCTGACTGTAGTGGACTGAGCAAATTTGCCGATTCCAGGTAGTTTCTAAGCTGGGTGTTCACGATTTTTTCCAGTAACTTAGACAGAGTTGGTAGGATGGAGATTGGCCTATAATTGCTCAGGTCACTGGGATCTCCCGATTTAAACAAGGGGATAACGTGTTGTTTTCCAGGTGGTAGGAATGTCACCCTGTGAGAGGGATAAGTTGAACAAGTGTGTGATAGACACTGCAAGGGCATGGTAACCTAACCTTAGGAGGTAAGGCTCGATGAGGTCAGCTCCAGCACTTTTCCTAACATCCAGCTGGAGCAGAAGCGCCTCAACTTCCTTCAGGGTTGTGGGCTGGAATGAGAAGGACGCATTTGGGAAGGAGATACCTTGATTATTGATTCCCACCTGTGAGCGGAGTGTATTTTTTATTTTATTTTATTTATGAGAATCAGTTTTCAACCTTTGAGCCAGTGGCTCGTTTCAAAAGGTACCTCGTCACATTGAGGACATACATACATAGCATTTCAGCTTACATAGTACAGGTTTTTTACAAGTAGGCGTTTGTTAGGGCGCCACGTCACACTGTGGTCAGACAACATACATTAGAGTTACAGGGTACAGATAATTGTAATAGGTCTTACACAAATGGTTACATATATTGAGCAGCCAACAGGCCTTACCATAAGACATCAGGCTCAGGCCAGGAATACTTACGTATGGTGTGCTGGGAAAGGGCTAAGGGGTGGGCTAGGTGGGGTGCAGTCTGGCGGGCATTGTCACTAGTGGAGAGGTCAAGGTAGGGCCTCATTCAGAGATGAAGGCAGCTACGAGTGTTGAGGAGTTGGCTTCGGAGAGTGATTTTGAATTTGGAGATTGTGGTGGCATTGGAGATGGTGGCAGGGAGAGAGTTAAACCAGAGTGGGGCTCTGTAGCAGAAGGACCTCTGACCATGAGTGGTTTTTGATCTGGGGACCAGTAAGGTGGTCTTGCTGGAGGACCGAGTAGCAATTGTGGGTGGGACCCGGTGGATGGATGCAGTCACCTCTGGTGGGGAGAGCCCGAGTAGGGTTTTTTTAGCGAGGAGGCAGGTATGATAGCGAAGTCGTTCATCTAGGGTCAGGCGTTTAGCATCGTTATACAGTTGCAGGTGTGTGTGAGTCTGGGGGAACCAGTAATCAGTCTGCAAGCCTTATTTAGGGTTATGTGAATTTTTTTCAGGGCAGTCGTGTCGGCAGCACCATAGACTGGTAAGCCATAGTCTACAAGGGACAGTACTGAGGATGTAACTGCGAGCCGGAGAGCATTTTGGGGGGAGGCAGTTTCGATGGCAGAAGAGGATGCCGAGTCGTATGTTGGTGGTGGATGCAAGGACATCAGTGTGGTTGTGGAATGTGAGGGCTGAGTCGAAGGTAATCCCGAGGTATTTGTAGGAGCAGACTTGTTCCAGAGGTTGTTTGGTATTAGGAAGAATATGGAGTGGGTGGTTGCTAGCTTTGTTTTGGGGGTGGGCAAAAAGCATAGCTTTGGTTTTTTTAAGATTAATGATAAGTCTGTGCTCCTTAAACCAGGCATCTGCCTCATTGAAGGACTGTTGTAGGGAATCCTGAAGGGGAGATGGGATTGCGGTGGGAGGCAAAAATGACAGCATCGTCAGCATACAGAAGCATTTTGCCAGAGCAAGCACTGGGCAGGGTGTTCAGATAGAGTGAGAAGAGGAGGGGGCCTAGTATGGAGCCTTGGGGAACCCCTGAGTGTATGGGACAGGTATCGGAGAGAGTCCCATTGATTTTAACACACTGTGACCGAGCATCTAGGTAGCTTGAGCACCATGCTAGAGGGCCAGCCACGAGACCAGTGTGGCAGAGGGCGTTCAGCAGAAGAAGGTGGGAGACAGTGTCGTAAGCCTTTGATAGGTCGATGAACACTGCACCAGCTAGGGAGCTGGTGTCCAGGGAGCAGTGAAGGAAATTGGAGAATTCAATTAGCGCAGTGCTAGTACTATGGCCAGCACGGAAGCCATGTTGCTCTGGGCGTAAGATGTTATGCTTGGATAGATATTCAGTGATTTGAATGGCCACCACTTTTTCCAGGGCTTTTGAGAGCAGCGGGGGGAGGATGGAGATTGGTCAGTAGTTGTTGGTTGAGGACCTGTCACCACCTTTATGAATGGGTGTGACTATGGCTGTTTTCCAGGCAGTAGGAAATTGTCCCAGGCAGAGTGATCGGTTTAGTAGGCTGGTGAGCGGGGTAAGGACTTCATCTAGCACCAGCCTGAGGATACTGGGATCCAGTGAGTCGCTGCTGGGACTGTTGCCATTTAAAGCTTTGATAAGGATGGGTTTGGCCTCTTGGGCAGATACCTTGCGCGGGTGGAAGCAGGGATGGTGGCGGACGGGGGTTGGTTGGTTTGGGGGAGGTTCAAAGAAATTACTGGGGAGGACTGAGCTAAAGGTTGGTGAAAGCGGTGTTGAGGCAGTTAGCTATGAAGGCAGGATCAGTGGAGGTAGTACCATCACTAGTGAGCTGAGATGGGGGAGGGGAGCGTGATTTGCCATTTAACTGCTTAATATTATCCCAGAACTTCCGGGCCGAGCCCCAGGAAGAGGTGAGGGTGGCCTGGTAATAGTCGGCCTTGGCTTTACGGACCGCCCAAGAGCACTTATTCCGGGCTGCATTGTAGGCTTGTCTGTCAGACAGCCGGCCTGTTTCAGTGGCACGGTGCCAGAGGTTATCCCAAATTCTAAGCAATTGTAGGAGGGCAGGGCTGACCCAGGGTGCATTCTGTTTTTGGATCGGATTTTTGTGAAGGGGGCAAAGAGATCACAGGCGTTGTTGAAAGTTTGGGAGAAGAAAATGAGGGCAGTGTCAATATCAGGTGCATGCTGAATGGGGGACCAGTTTATCTGGGTGAGAAACTGTCTGAGATTTTTCAGTCCACCGGGGCGGAGGTGCCTGCGGAGGGTGGTCTATGCTTTGGGTTTGGGATTGGGGGCAGCCCAAAGAAATAGGATGGGGGAGTGGTCACTTAGGGAGTCTGGTAGGACCTGGATGTTTTGGATTTTTTGGGGTCGGTTGGTGATGAGTACATCCAGTAGGGTACTGATTCCTGTTTTTGGGTTTATTCTAGTGGGTTGGGTGATGAGTTGCGTCAAGTCTTGTGCAGCAAAAAGTGTCTCGGATTGAGGAAGAGGAGGTGCTGAGCCAATTTATGTTGAGGTCACCAACTAGGATTTGCTCCGCCGTATGGTGAAAGGTGGCCAGATAGTCAGTTAGTGATACCAGAGCTGGGTTCTGTTTTTTTGGGGGAATGCAGGCGGTGGTGAGATAGAGAGGGCCCCTAGAGGGGTCAGGGGTGAGTTTGAGGGTGAGGGCCTGGGCCCCATTTACAAGGGCAGGGGTAGGGAGTGCTTGTCCAGTAATTGTGTCCCTAGAGTAGATTGCACAACCTCCACCACGTTTGCCTACTCGGTCCTCCCGATATAGAGTATAGCCAGTGAGGGAGACAAATGAGTCAGGGGTGGACTTGGACAGCCAGGTTTCTACCAGGGCTATGACGTCCGGTTGATGTGCCATGGCCCAGCACTGGAGGGCGTCAAATTTTTTTCAGCAGGCTGCATATGTTCATAGAGGCTATTTAAGGCCAGTGGGCCAAGATTGGTGGGTGGGAGGGCAGGGCCTGGGTTGGGATGTATGTTGCCGAGAGTAGTAGCAGAAGGACCAGGCTCTGGTCTGGGCACGGCAGTAAATCAACTTCCTTGGTGTGCAGCTGGGATGGGAGGTGGCCATAGTGGTGCAAGGAATGGGCAGGGATCGGTGGTAGGGAGGGCATGGACGAATCCCAACCGAGGAGAGTCAGGGTAGTCAGTGGGGGGTTGCTAGGGGGTGGGTGCCGTGGGCCAGGGTACATGGTCAGAGTAGGGTGTGATCGGACTAGGTCAGGGAGAGTTGGGGGTGCTGAGATAAGTGGGCCTGTGAATATGCTTGGCTGATGGGATGTGTGTACTAGCAGGAGAACAAGGGGGAGACATTTGAGAAGAAGGGGCGCAGACATAATGCCTATGTAAGCAGCAGGGCAGGAAGGGTTCAAGTATCTTTTCCCCCCAAGAAGCGTGGATACCACTTTGGATTAGTGGAAGGGTTGCGGACTCTGGTGGACAGGGTACAAGGTTCTAACCCCTGGTAGGGCAAGAAGAAAAGGACCTGGGCAGGTGTAGGTTCCACTATCCAGATGGCTCAAAACTGGCTGGTACTGGGCCAAACCCAGGGTGAAAATAGCGACTCCTAGTGGTCACTAAAGGTTAGCGTCAAGCTAGGGTAGGGTCTGACAGTTTGGACAGACCAGGGTGCCAGGCTAGCTTGAGGTCAGAGGGTACATATGTGGGGTGTTCAGAGACAGGATTGGGAGTAAGGGGAGAGAAGTCCTGCGTGTGGGTAGAGGGGTTCCAGGAAGTAGGAGGAGGGAAATACAGGTAGTGAGACTGATGTGAGTAGCCAGGGGTCCCTCTGGTGGCAGGCTGGTATAAGCTGCTAATGGGAAAGTGGGGACTTAGTAAAATAATGGACAGGATGTGATGTCATAGGTAGGAGACTATATAAGTAGAGATGACCCTGGGTGGGCTAACACCCCTCCTAAGGGTGCACTGTAGGAGGTAGTTTGATTACCTCTGCGCCCGTCGGAGCTTGCTGCTGTTGCTGCTCCTCGGTGAATGTCTGGGCCAGGGGCAGGATCGGGCCTAAATGGGAGAAAGGACAAAGGGTTCCATTAATATGCAGCGGGAGAAACAGGGTTGATACTGCGCATGCGCAGGAGAATGTCCCGATACTAGTTCTTGGGGAAGATGGCGATATTACACCAACACGATGGACAAGGTAAGTTTACAGATTCACAAAGTATATGCAGATACACGCTTGCCCAAATATTCAGAACCCCCCCGAGAAGCTGTCGCTAGACACTCACTTGCACAAACTCTGAAATACAGTTGCAAACCCCCAGAGAAGCTGTCGCTGCAATCCCCCCCCCAACTCATAGACCATTCAGGCTGGTGGAACAGGCAGGTTGTCGCTATGCCCACATTTAATGAGTTTGTTGCTGGTAAATGTCTCTGTGGCTAACACCCCTCCCAAGGGTGCACTGTAGGAGGTAGTTTGATTACCTCCACACCCGTCGGAGCTTGCTGCTGTTGCTGCTCCTCGGTGTTGGCTGCGGAAGTGTTGAAGGCGAGCTCTGCAGTGGCAAAGTGATTGTTGAAGGCATCAAGAATTAACGGTTTGTCAGTGAGTATATTGGCACCTGTCAAAATGTTTGACAGCAAGGAGGCACCGGAGGGATGGCCTTCAATGTCTTTAATTAATTTCCATAATTGTGAGGGGCATTTAGCTGGTAGATCGAATTGAGTGTGGTAACACTTAGCCTTTGCTTCTCTAACCATTATGGTGCAGAGGTTCCTCATCCTCCTAAAGAGGTTCCAGTCATTCGAAAATTTGAATTTACGAGCTTTTTTCCACAGCATACTGTATCTCTACTGTGCATAGCTTTCTTCAACTCAGTGGTGAACCACCGGCAGGGCTTATTCTTAACACAAGTTTTCACAAGGGGGTGCGTGCCTGTTAATAGCGCCTAATACAATGCCTTGAAAAATGTCGTAGGCAGTGGACACTGAATTTGCTAAGTAAAAGTCAGACCAATACACAGAATGAGATGGCTCTGTGACGTATGCACAGGGATCAATATACCGGAGGCACCTTTTGAAGGAGAATTTCGATTCACCTGGGGAGTGTGATTGGACCTCATGCAGGCGACGAAGCAGTGGTCACTAATATCTGAGAAAAAGACATCAGCATGGGTGAATAAGTAAGGTTTGCTGACGAGGATAATATCCAGCAAGGTGCTATTAGAGGGGTTTAACTTGTTAGGGCATGTGGGTTTGCTGATGAGTTGTGTCAGCCCGAGAGAATCGCAGAGTGTTTTAAGGGGGAGGAGGATGCACTAGACAACCAGTCTAGATTAAGGTCCCCTAGTAGTATAGACTCAGACGACCAATGCCCCAGGATGAGACTTAAATGATTTAGAAGCTGCAACCTGGCGGACAGGGGCCTATAACAGTCTGACACACAAAGTGATACTCCAGATGAAATCTCAACCTGCAATGTAAGACTTTGACTTGTAAGGGACCGCGGTAGAGTCGATGATAGAGACCGCAAATTTGTCTCTGACATAATTAGCCACCCCACGACCTCTGGATTGCCTATCAGCTCGAAACAGAGAGTAAGAGGGGAGGTTTATTTCATTATTGCTGGTCACCGGGCAGAGCCAGGACTCTGTGACAACCAAAATGTCAGGGGCAGTGTGGCATATCCAAGCCTGGATAGAGGTTATTTTTTTTAACAAGCTGCATACGTTAACATGCATAAAACTTAACCCTTTAATGCTAGGTAGGTCTGTCTGAGATCCAGTAGATACTGGTGGGCCCGGGTTCAACTCAGCATTACCTGAGCACAGTAATAGGCGAAGCAGAAGCTTCCTGGATAATCCTAAGAGTAGTTTTAAAAGTTTGATGCATTCCCGCTTACGGGGAACGTGGGCATGTCATGGTGGAGCCCTAGGGCTAATACCTGATTGGTATAGGGCTACATGTAACAGTACCTTGCCAGCAATGAACAGAGTATGGTGGGCAGGGTGAGGAGATGAGCAAGAGAAGTTTGAGGAGTGCTCAGCAAGAGTACCTCCATAATGTGTTAAGTGTGTATCCAGACTCTGGGGGGGGGTGGAATGGAACTAAGGGCGCCTATGAGGTAATGGATGAGTTCCAGGATGTCGGCAATGTCCAAATTATAGATGATTTCCCCTGACTTGGTGGGAGATGGCTGAGTTGTAGAGTTTGATAGTAATGAGGAAAATAGTATCGCAGGCAGAACTGAACCCACAATTGCCATGTTAATAAGCCAGTATCCATGATGCAGAGGTATGAGGGACAAGAATCGGCAAAAATCGAGACTGATTTGAAAGCCTGGGAGTAGGTAAGGGTAAAAGTTTTTTCTGGGATCTAGACAAGTTTTTTCCGGAATCTAGACAAGGTGCTAAAGTATCCAGAATATAATAAGAAAGTATCTAACAAAGTATCCAGAGTAAAGCAGGTAAAATTAGCAAGAAATTTAGTTAAGAGGTGGCAGTGAAAGGGGGCATAGAGGAAAAATGAAGTGAGTGGGAGATAAGCCAATGTGAAGAGGGATAGCTAGGTGGGCGGGGATAAAGGAGTATCTAGGTGGCGGTGGGTGGGTGGGGGAAGAAATCCAGTGGGAGAGACAAGTAAATAGAAAATTAGGCTTCAAAGTTCCAGGCAAAGCAACAAGCCAGTCAGGACGCATTGCCTGACTCAGCAGCCAGTGAGAGCTGTCCCAAAGCAGCACCGAAGGTTTGAAGAGAAAAGGCCAGACTGACAGTTCCCTTGAGAGGCCGGGTCTGAGGCGCCGATCTCCATACCTGAATGTGGAAGAGCAGGGTCTGGTGCAGTAGCTTCTGAGCTCTGTGGGGCACCTGCCGACGGTCCTGACCGCAGTGGCGGTTGCAGCCCGAGGGGGCTCTCAGGAGTCCTGCCGAAGGAAAGAAGGCACACTTTAGAAGGGCTCAGGATATGGGGGAGGGTTTGGGAGCAACAAAAGCACACAAAGAGCTGTGACACTTAATTGTGTCTTAAATTGGGGGAGGGTTCAGACTATTTTGGGGTATTCCAGAGTAATGCCCTTACAAACATAAAACACAAAAAGCTCTACCTTGCAGGAGTGAGGCGATCTCTCATTACATTCTCTGAATATCTGATGTGATCCCATCCCAAAGATGTAGTTAATAAACAATATGGATAGCATTTCTGCCCTTCTCCACAGATCTGACATGCATGAAATGCAATAATCTTAAAAAATACCATACTCCAAACCTGCTTTCTCTGATTAAAAAAAGTGGCAGTCATTTGTGTTTAACTGCCAACTTTTAAACTGTACCTTGTAATTTGTGAACAGTTAAGAAACCCTGAGCCACAGTAAATACTGATGAATACTGTCATTTTAGCAAAATATTCATAATGCCCAACATTTCGTATCTTAGTCTGTACATGTCTGTGTAGAATCTCACTTACCTCAGTTGAGCTAGAATAATGTCCACTTGAAAAGTGTTGGAGTGCGTATGAGCCTCCATGTAGCATCTGCTGTCTTAAGTAACATACTACCCTTCAGTAAAACAAAATGAAAGTATGGCTGTTGTGTAGGAAGGTCTTGTCAGACCATGGCAATCAAGTTTGGTGCACTGAAGGGGAAGCAGTAGGGCAGAAATGCACACATGGCGCAAACAGATTTGTAGATGTATGATGATCTTGTATCCAGTGTTCTTATAAGTGGGCTCCACTGTGTGTGCGTGTGTGTGGCGTGTGTGTGTGTGTGTGTATATATATATATATATATATATATATATATATATATATACACACACACTATACAGACACACACAAACAAAGATGCTTGTTTATTTCTAGAGAATTCAGGCATCAGATAAATCCAGGGGCAGTTGATAACAAAGGTAACACCAGCTAGGTGCCCCTGTGCTTCTCTCAGGAGGAGCTTTATTAGGGGGTGGGGTCCTAGACACGCCACACCCCTTTTATACTATGTGAAAGCTGTTGCAATCAATGGACAGTACAACTTGCATACTAGTAAAATAGTGATGCATGGTCTCAGGGGAAATTCGAACCCTTGTATCTAGTAAGGAAACGTAAGAAAAGGAAAAACATACTTTAAAGTCTATTATGTGTGGAAAACAATACTTCCTTGGACTAATTTATAGGACAAAAAAGGTACGATCACAGCAGAAGGACAATCATTTTCATTATAATACAGAAAAATTGTATAAGAATCAGAGAGAGGATACAGAAATCCTGGTAAAGGATGTGTCAGGAAAGGCCAGAATGGCGCAGGTCCAGTTCTTGGACTTTGGTCTCATCAGACCAACCTGATTAGTATTCTTTGACTGCATAATAAGGGCAATGGATTAGGGACAAGCAGTAGATTTACTTTATTTCACCTTCAGCAAGGCATTTGACTCCGTGCCATACAGAAGGTTGCTGAAGAAATTAGAGGATCTTGGAGTAGCAGAGGACCTAGTTGAACAGGTGGAAAGTTGGTTGGGCAGGGAGACAGCAGAGAGTAGTGGAAAACAGGGGCAGTATAGGGGAAGGCAGATCACAAGTGGGGCACCACAGGGGTCAGTCCTGGGACCATTCCTTTTCAATATGTTAATTAGCGGTACAGGAGAAGAAGTACAAGGCAAGATATGTTTCTTGGCTGATGACACTAACTTCTGTGGCAGGGTAAACAGTGAGTAGTAGTTAAGGGAGTTTCAGAGGGACCTGCAAAGGTTAGAGAGGTAGTCCAAGGTCTGGCTGTTGAAATTCAAGGCCAAAATGTGCAAGGTGATGCACACAGGGAACAAGAACCCCAGGAAATACTGGATGGGAGAGGGTAAGTACTTCAGAGGAAAGGGACCCGGGAGGTCATCATAAGCGACACCCTAAAACAAACATTGGTGTAATGAGGTTTACAGCAAAGCATCCAGAATGCTGGATGTATTGTAAGGGGTTTCGATGGCAGTAGGAAGGAGAAGACCTCTCTGTAGATCAGCAGTGAGACCCCACCTGGAGTACTGAGCTCGTTTCTGAAGTCCTCACCTGAGGAAAGAGAGTTAGCACGGCGTAGAGTAACCAAAATGATTTGGGACAAACAGGGTGTATCCTGTGAGGATCTGCTTAGAGCACTGAACATATATGTGCAGGAGGCCAGAAGGGGACATGATGGAGTCCTATAAGTTCCTGAAAGGAATAAACAAAGTAAACTGTGAGGAACTATTTGTCAGGAATGGTGGGTCAAAAATAAGGGGACATGAATGGAAGCTGGGGGTGGGGGGAGTGGATTCATGAGAGATTCTAGAGAGTTTTACTTTACTGAGAGAGTGGTTGAGCCGTGTAACAGCCTACCAGCAGAGGTGGTGGGCGCAAAAACCATTAATGGGTTCGAGCATGGCTGGGACAGGGTAAAGGGTTTAATAATCTCTCAGAGGGGTTAGGTAGCAGTATGACAGAGGTCACTGGCTAGAGTAGGGTAAAACTGGGTGGACTGGATGGACCAGTGTTTTTTTTTTGTTTTTTTTTTTCTGCTGACATTGTCTGTTTCAATTAATGTAGTTTCTGTAGTGTTCATATGATAGTTTCAATATTTTTGCACTGCAAACACTTTTAGGTGAGTTGTTGTGTTTGATCAACAATCTTATTAACTGTGCTGTAACTGTTTGCTTGTTTGTACCCAGAGCCTACAAGAAAATGAGTAGCGCTCAGTGAAGTTTATCTTGGTAAAACAAATTAAATACTTAGACAAAATATGATTTTTTTGGGGGGGAGGGGTGGATTTTGAATAACTTGAGTTCAGTTGATACCAACTATGATTCTTTTTTTTTTTTGCTGGAAACCAGAATATTTTTTAATGAGATATGGTCAGTAGCAGTAACCTATCTGACAAAAGTTGCCTACTTTGAGAGGAGTACCCTACTTCTCAAACATTGTGGAAGTATTTAGGGCAAGAAAGAAGAGAGACTAGTAGAATGCAGTGTAGCGTAGTGTGCTATCGCAGTGTAATGTATTACAGGTCTGTGAAGCATAAAAAGATCATTTTAAATTCCACTCTTGTGCTTTCTGTGTGACTCTGAGCATGTGTACTTTCCTTTGGTGGCCTGGGGTGTGTGATGGTGGTGGTTGGGATGGGTGTGTTGAACCAAGCACGAAAGATGTCACTTTTTGAAGCCCCTCCTTGATTATCAGCTGAGGCTAGGGACAGAGTCTTGAAGGTGGCCATATCTCATCCAAAAATTGAAGGAAAGAGAAATAATTACAGCTAGCAATGCTCATAGGGTGATTGAGAAGTTTGCGGAGTGTTAAATTAGAATGGTATTTTTTTAATTTGACAACAGCCTATAGCCACTGCTGTCAGCTTCAATAATATGCAGCAGCTGCTGTTAAATGATTGATGTTAGTGGCATGTACCTACTCCTGCCAGCATGAAAAATTGGCTGATTTTTAGCAATGGCCTTTGGCCATGGCAATCTAGGAGTTGTAGGGGAGAGATTTGCCTTGAACACATTGTAACAAAGTAATTCATGGTCAGAAAGGGCTTTTGGTACATCATGTAGACTCCCTTGATTAATAAGCAGGTACGACTAAGTACTGTATAGTGTGTAAATATGTACCAAGTGAAAGGGGTTCCCTACCCACTGTGCTACCCAGGGCATCCAGCGAGTCCCTTGGTAAGCAAAATTCTGTCCAGATTTTCCTTGATGGCCTACACGGTCTTTATATCCATGGTCTGCAGTGGTAGACTGTTCCCAGAGGTTCCCCACCCCCCTGGGAGAAGTTCTTCCTTTTTTTTCTTCTGAACTTATGCTCCCATTCACTCAACCTGCCATGTCAGCCATGCTGTCTCTTCACCAGCCCCATCACCTGTTGTCCCTGGTACTTACCTTCTAACCTTGACAGTACCTCATGGTTTCTCCCGTGGCTGAGCCTCCTGGGTAATCCAAGCCCAGGAGGAGTTTCGAAAAAGTACCTCCTAACATTACCCTAGCATTTACCAGCTTCCAGCTTTGAACTTCCGAATGTGTCCCCGTGTCCTAGTGAACAAATAACATTGCCATCACAAAACCAGTGATGTTGGTGCAAGTTGACTCTTGTTTAATTCTCTCTATTTGAAGTATTGGGGGATGGATTTTCCTGTTCCTTAAACCCAAATTCAAGCCCTGGTGACTCTGATGTGGGTATTGCATGAATGTCCAGACCTAGTTTTGAAATATTCATTATTTTGTTGTTTCATTTTCACAGTGACATCTCAAGTGAACTTTCGGACTGCAGCTCTCAGTGTAGTTTCCCTGCAGGACTGACACTGGAAGATCTTGGTGGACCTGAACATACTGAAACTGCAACAGTAACCATCCTAATGAACAGTGCAAAGATGTCTCATCGGAACAGCAATAGAAGGAGCTCTGATGTACCCATAACGTCAAATGATAAGGTAAACATTTTTTAAAATGTTTCTCTTTTTATTCTGGGGCTAGATTCTTCATTTCTCCATTTTATTCCTCTCCCTTACAGTTGTGGGGTGCTTTGCATGCCTGACTTTAGCTGCGACGGCTGCAGGTAATGTTCTTCCTCAAGACTCGGTTCAAGCCTGCTCATTGTTTGGCGGCAGGGGATGCTACAGTATGACCTACTCCATTGTGTTCTCCTCAGAGAGTGAATGCTTCACCTCCTTGACATGCCCTCTGTTGACCTAGTGAGTGAGAGACTTGGTCAGTCTTGATCTGAGGTCTTTTACATGGTAGCACAGGGAACTGTTTGCAAGCCACTGGGCAAAATATATATTTTTTAGTTCTTTGATAAGTAGTGTAGCTGCCACACTGGCTGCTACATACTTTTTTGCAAGTGTAGTTCATAGTTCATATGAGTGAGCAATCATGTGACATGCAAAGCATGAAGGCATATGAATAAAGTACCTATGGGTAAATTCATGAAAGGCAAACCATAAATTGATTAACTTGTTTCAATTGAGAAACAGTATCTCCATTTGCCTTAAAGTGCCTCAATGGCCATGAGAATAAAAGTTCAATAAGATTGCCTTTTGCTATGTAAAATGGCCTTCTAGGCCAAGGGTGCCAGTAGTCCAACACATATATCAACTGGAACACATGGAAGCAAAATACTCAGACTAACTGGCACTTTTATGAAATCTTAGCACAATAAACTGCTGTGCAGATAAACATTTTAAAAATAGAGAAAATTGATAGCAAAGATTAATATAACCTTTATACCCTGAAATAAACTGCCATTCTGCATTATTTACTGTATCTCGATTAAGTCCCTTCTCCACCTCCAGAGCCCCACGTGGCAGCAGTCATTTTAACCTCAAAGGAGTCGTTACATTTAATGTAGAAGGAAGATAAAAAATATTGGTTACAGACCACCAGAGCATTATCCATTTATTATCTAACAGATACTTTGACCCCAATAACTGTGATATACACAATACTAAGAAATATAAAAAATTTAAGTATCTTCTTCTTCCGATGTAGCGTCAACATCTCCTGAATTTTTCCAAGCAGATAGCCTGCATAGAACTGGTTCTCAAATATGTAGGCTTTCCCAACATATGAATCTCAGAGCTTAGTAGGCAGTTGTAGGTAACTGTTTGTTTATTTCAAGTCTTACAGGGAAAGACATAGTAAGCCGGTGTTTGCTCGTTTCCAGATGTGTCCTGGAGGGGTGGGGGTGGAGAAGGAAGAGGGAATACTTTTCAAACAGAAAATACTGTAAGGTGCATTTAAAATACAGAATCAGCACTAATACACAGTAATGCATAGTAACTACTGTAAGTTGCAGTCAAGAGGGCAGTCACTGGGCCAGAACCATAGAGTTGCATTTAGCACATGGAGTGGGGTCAGGGGCAGTTGCTGGAGTGAGTAAAGAATCTTGAAGGAGCGTTATGAGAGAAAGGAAAGAGGAAGTGGAGCAAACAGGAGGAGGCAGAGAAGATCAGAGCACAGGTGAATCTGAAAGAGTAAGCAGCTTAAACTGCAGTGGTTTTTACGAGAGAGAGAGAGTCAGAATTACGGAAGGAGTACACAGGACAGAGGGACATGAGAAAAGTGAGATAAGGTAAAGAAGGAGCCAAACCAGAATTTGGAGATAAAGGAAACACGGTGATGCATCTAGCATCAAGAGTAGGGAGAGAAAGGGAGGAGTAAAGGGAACAATGGTGGGCACAAGGGAGGGAGTCGAAAGCAAAATAGCAAAAGGAGGGAAAACCGGGGTCCTGTCTGGCCAGGGTGAATTTAGGAGCAGCATTGTACACAGTGTCACAGTGGCCCAGGAGCCAGAGGTGATCAGCACAGTATTGTGTGTGCATGTGAATTGCCACAGAGGTACAGGCATTAGGGAGGATATTCAGGAAGATGGAGAAAAGGATTGGACCAAGGACAGATCCTTGAGGAACGCTTGAGCATATAGGAAGATGAGGGGGAGAGGGAGTCTTTGATGTGGACAGTTTTGAACCAGCGGAATGAGTGGTCACATTGCCCTGCCCTTTTAAGCTCGTCCAGGAGAAGGGGATTTGCAACTGTGTTTAAAGTCTTGGCTAATTCAACAGAGATTGCAGAGGTAATCAGTCACAGATCCCTTTCGATAAGGATGAAAACAATGAGCTGGAAAAGGGAGGTAGTTTTAGAGTGGGACTTCAGGAAGCTATACTAGAAAGGAGTGAAGAAGGCAGAGGATTCAAAGAAGGGAAATAATTCTGGCCTGTGGGTGCAGTGGTAGCACTGCTGGTCGCAATGCCAGTGACTTGAGTTCAGAAACAAGCTCCGATCATCGGGTGCTGGCCCAGGGAGGGAAGGAGGATCGAGTGTCCCGGGGATGTGCTCCTCCCCTGGGGTGGATGGGCTGTCGACCTCAGTGCAGTACTGCCACCTGGGTGGCCACAGGTGGCAGTGCAGCTGAGGGCACCTTTGGAGGTTGGGACACAGGCTGGGTGTCCAGTGTGGCAGCACGCTTCGATGTGCACATATGCCTAGGACCTCCCATGCGTACTTGCGTCCTTGAGCAGGGGAGAAACCAGGAAAGAACCCACAGTCCGGTAGATGACGGTCCCAATGGACCAAATAAAGGACCAACTCTGAACCCTCAGCTGCTTCCCTGACAACAGAACGTTCAGGTGGGGGGGGTCCTTCTCCTTCCCCACTTGGGGGTGGTGGACTGTAACCACAGTACCATGGAGGTGGGTGGCTGGAGGGGCACAGTGTTCAGCTGAGCTAGGTGTCTAATAGACCCTAAGGGAAGCCGTGGCAGTGGTGCAGAAGGGGGCATAAAGAAGAAAAAAAAAGAGTTGTGAGAGAAGAAAAAATTACTCACCGCTGTAATCTTATTTCTTCCAAGGGGTCCTTTAGTATCAGTAACTTTAGCAGTTAGCTGGCTAGGTGCAACTGCTGCGGAGGTATGCCTTTAAGAGAGTTTTATTTAAATGAGCTTTGGGTAATAGCCAATCAAAAGCAAGAGAGGGAGTGAGCTGAATGAGAGCCGCATGAAGGCTTCAGAATTTTTTTTTGAAGGAAAACGAGGGCATATGCCCCAAAAATGAATCAACAGGATTCAGAAAACATGCAAATGTCCACAAAAGTGGAAATAGAAACAACAACATGAGTTAGAAACTCGTCAATAAAAACTCCAAATTTGGTAAGAGATGTGATTAGAGCCCTTCTCCTGTCAGGTGATCTGGGGAGGAAGGGCGGGAACTTACTGATGCTAAAGGAACCCTTGGAAGAAAGAAGATTACTGCGGTGAGTAATTTTTTCTTCTTACCCCAGGAGTCCTTTAGCATCAGTAACTTTAGCAGACTACCGAGCAGTACGCAGTGGGAGGTGGGCAGAGAACCTAATTAGGAAAGAGGCTCTGCAGAACCGTCCTGCCAAATTGGCATCAGATTTGATCTGCCATCAAACTCTAGTGTTTCACAAGGTGTACAGATTTCCAGGTAGCTGCTTGCAGACATTCAGAAGGGAATGTCCCTTGCTGCCAGCCGAAGCTGCAGTGCCCTAATTGAGTGGGCCCTGAGCCCCACCGGAGGTTGGTGACCAGCTTTTTCATAAAAGAATCTGATACAAGAGACCAACCAGTGGGAAACAGTTCTCTTGGTAGCTGGTCTTCCTCTGCCTACATCCCCCGTAGGTGAGGAACAACTCAGTAGAAGAGCCTCTGGACTGTCTAGTATGCTCTAGGTATTGAAAGATGGCTCTTTTGACATCCAAGCTGTGGAGCTTTTGCTCGCCAGGAGTGGATTTCTCAGTAAAGAAGACAGTAATAGACTGATTTAAGTGGAACTCTGAAACCACCTTTGGCATAAATTTTCTATTTGTCCTGAGCTCAACTTTATCATTGTGAGGGATGATGTAATTTGGCTCAGTGCACAAGGCCCGTAGCTCTGAAATCCTCCTGGCAGAGGTAATGGCCACCAGGAAGACTGTCTTCCAAGTTATGAACTTGATATGAGCAGTGGACATAGGCTCAAAGGGTGGATTCATGGGCCTGTCTATGCAGAGGTGTAGGTGTAAGGAGGAACCAGCTCCCTGTCTGGAGGCTGAAGGTGGAAGAGGCCTTTGAAAAAACTGTTTAAATATGGTGTGGGGAAAAATTGACTTTTTCTTTCCCACCGAAAGGTAGGCCGAAATTACTGCCAGGTGTAGCGTGAGGGAAGCTGGTTTCAAGCCTGACACCTGCAAGTGTACCAGGTAATCCAGCAGCTGAGGGTCTGAAGCTGAAAGGGGTCGACCTTTTCGCTCTTGCACCAGAGGGAAAACCTTTTCCATTTGGCTGCAGAAGTCTTGTTAGTGTTCATTTTTTTAGCCATCCTCAGTTTCTTAAGGACCTGCTCAGAGTACTGCGAGGATGGAAACTCTTAACTCCTCAAGAATCAGGCCATGCGGTGAAGAGTGTATGTCTGGATACCGCACTCCTGTCTGAGGAAGGGTCAGCAGGGATTGAGTTGGAGGCAGGCGAATGGGTCTGCTGCAGGACATTGAGAGAAGGAGAGGATACCAGGCTTGTCTGGGCCAATCCGGAGCCACCAGGATCATCTATGCAGGCTGTCGTCTGAGGTTTAGCAGTACCATGTCGGGGGGTGGGATGCATATAGGAACCTCCCTGACCATTCCAGGATCAAGGCATCCAGGGGAAACGTTCCCAGGACAGGGGGCCTGCAACAGTACTGAGGAGGCTGAAAATTGAGGGGAGAGGCAAACAGATTCACTTCTGGTGAGCCCCACCACCTGAACAGTGACTAGTACTTGCTTGTTCAGAGTCCATTCGCTCTGGCCTTGACTGATGAGACTCAGAGCATCTGCCAGGGTATTGTGTTTGCCTGGGAGGTGAATAGCTGAGAGGCTGGCTCCCACTGAGAAGGCTAGAGACCAGAGCTTCCGAACAAAGTATTCCTGATCTGGTACCACCCTGCTTGTTTATGTAAAACATCACAGTGGTGGTTTCTGTCTGAATTTGGACTTCCTGCTCTTTTATGTTGGGAGTGAAAGCTTTTGAGAGCTAGAAAGATTGCCCTGAGTACCAAGAGATTTATGTGTAACTGTGACTCTTCTAGAGGACAAGTGCCACTTACTGAGGCACTGTCCAGATGTGCTTCCCATCCCAGGAGGGAGGCGTCTGTGTTAATCACCTTTGTGGGTAGTGGAGCTTGGAAGGGTACTCTTGCTTGCAAATTGGCAGGGTTCTTCCACCACAGCAGGTTCTGGAGGAACTGCTTCATCACAGGTACAAGCTTTGAAAAGTTGTTGCTTCTCTGAGACCAGCGGGTTCTGAGGTAGGCTTACAGGAGTCTCATCCTGTACCTGATTCCTGGGACCACTGCAGTCATTGAAGCCATGTGCCCCAGAAGTTTGAGAAAATGTCTGGCTGGTCTTGGCTGTCTCCGGGCAACAGAATCTGCCACTGAAAGGAAATTCTGAATTCTTTCCTGTGGGAGGAAGGCATATCCTTTCCGAGTGTTCAGCTGGGCCCCTATGAAGGTGAGCAGCTGGGTGGGTTCTGGGTGAGATTTCTTTAGATTTACCAGGAAACCCAGAGACTCCAGAGTGCGTTCTGTAAGGGAAAGGGACTCCTTGACTTAGCAAGGAGAATTTGATACTGTGAGCCAGTCATTCAGATAGGGATAGTGAGCGACACCCAGTCTCCTGAGGTGTGCTGCTACCACTGCGAGGCACTTGGTAAATACTCTTGGGGCCAAGGGCAAGTCGCAGGGCATTGCGGCAAACTGATAGTGGCCAGAAGGAAGCTTGAACCTGAGAAACTTCCTGTGAGACCTCCTTATGGGTATGTGGAAGTAAGCATCCTTTATGTCCAGGGAGGCTAGCCAGTCTCCCTACTGTAAAGACTGTATGACTAGTGACAGAGTGACCATTTTGAATTTGTCTTTTTTCAGATGTTTGTTTAAATATCTGAGATCTAAGATAGGTCGCCACTCCCCAGTTTTCTTTTGTGTCTGAAAGTACCTGGAATAGAGGCCCTTGCCCTTCTTGTTGGCCGAGACCCTCTCCACCACTCATAGAGCTAAAAGATTTTGTAATTCCCATTTCAACAGAGGAACTTGTGTTGGGGACAGAAGTCTTGACACCTGGGTACACTTGAGGTCTGGCATCTGCTTAAATTGTAGTGGCAGACCTTTCTCCACTATCTCCAGAACCCACTTGTCTGACATAATGAGGGACCAGTTCTGAAGATAGTGGGAGAGTCTCTCTTCCACCGGAAGCGGGGAGGCGACCTGGACACTCGCATCAGGGCTTAGACTGCGAGGCTGACGGCTGGGTAGAGGTGGCCCCTTCTGCCCCAGCCTCTGAAAGACCCCTGTACTGATCAAAGTTAGATTGGGGATAAGGATTGTAAGGCCTGGGAAAACTTCTGCCCCTACCGCCCCGGGTCAGGATCTCTGAGGGGCAGTAGGTTAAGGTTTAGACGAGTGACTCTGCCAGGAGGCCTTGTACTCGTCAACCTTTTTCATGTAGTCAGTGGTTCTGTAATCAAACAACGTGTTTTGATCACAGGGAGATCCATGGCCTTAGTCTGGGTGTCTGTGGTTAGACTGGTAGTTCTAAGCCAGGTGAAGCATCTCAGAGAGATGGCATGGGCCATTGCCCTACAGGTGGCATCATTGTTGTGTGCCATGTGAAATTGGTGTTTGGTAGCTTCCAGGGCAGTTTTTGTCGTATCCACCAGCTCCTGCACCATAGAATCTGACCCATTGTGGGCAGTGGCCAGGACAGACTTCCATGGGGCTTTCTGATATTTGACTGTATGAAGAAAGTCTGAGAAGCAAGGAGGCTGTGGCATACATTTTCTTTGCTATAAAGTCAGTTTTCTTGGGAGTCCTTGTCCGGAGGTAAGGGGGACAAGGAAACCCCAGCTTTCTCGCAAGTTGCCTATTGCACTATACTCTCATGGCTAGGGTGTGCAGACAGGAACTCTGTACCAGTTCTAGACAATCTGTATTTTTTCTCAATCTGCTTGTCAACTCCTGACACCAAAGTGGGGGTTTGAAGCACTTTCATGGTATTTCTTCTGAACGCATTATAGATATGGTCGACCAGGGTCTTGGGGGTTGAAAGACCTCTCGTCTCCCTATAATCTTCATGTTCATCGACATCCTGTTTAGGCTCCTGCATAGGGAGGTCCAAGGTGTCTAGCGTATTTTGTAAAAATGTAAACATAGAGATGGAATCCTCCTGCTCACCCGGGGCGAATAGAGGGTCTGGGGACTCATGGGGCTCAAGGCCCTTGAAATCCATGTTGGGCATCATAAAAATGTTCGTCATCTGCATCACCCCCACGGTCTACAGAGGAGAGAACTGTGGAAGAGTGCTTGCCAGCCCCAGTAAATATAGGCCCCATCTTTTGTTGGGTTGGAAACAGTTGCCATACTCTTACCATGTCTTGCACAGATGGGAGATGCTGTGCAGACTTTGGTTGTATGTGTTTTGTTTTTTCTTTATGCTTTAGGCTGCCTGTTGTTTCGCTGTTGGTTTTCCCAGGAGCAACAGGAGCATTTTTTTCTTGGCAGAGTTTCTTTTTAGCCACTTCATCAGTGGCTTGATCAAGCTTCATTTTTTCATCACTTTTATTATTTTTTAATTTGTGAGAAACTTCATCTTTGGAAGCTTTATTTTTCGGCTGGGATCTGGAGGGTTCCTCAGCACCTCTGCTTACATTTTTATTGTTGGTACTTTTAGATGGCCCCTCATCAGAAACCTTTGATTTATCCTCAGCCATAATAATTAAAGGTTTCTTTGCTATGTGCTAATTTAAACAAAGCAAACCCAAGATCTGGACCTCACGAACTGAGTGCAAGTTTCTGTGAAATGCCACTGGCCAGTCCTGCCCCAGTTAAATAACTCTGTCTATTTTAAAGTATCTTTTTTTTTTTTTTTTTGTATAGTGCTGGGATCTATACCAGTGGCAATTTTAATAGAAAGTAATACTGGTCAACTGTGCACAGGTTTCTGTTGCAATGCCATCGGCCGGTCGTGTGATAGATGACAACTTGGGTCCAGTTTTTTAATTGTATATTGTTTTCACTGTAAATGTCAATCCTCAGAGACCCTCCAGGCAACTGTCAAAGTTTGTCATCTAAATGAGTACTTCTGAGGTAAAAGACAAGGCAACTGACACGAATTCGATGGTTCCTATAAGAATTAGGTTAAAAAAGGGAGGAACTATCGAAATTAAGCACCCGTGGTAAAAATAACTTAAGAAATGAAGAGCTGCGGTAAAAATGAAGTCAGAATAGCGCAAATGAGGCGGCCCGGTGGTGCTGAGGGTTGAGATGCTGGACGCCACACCTCACGCCACGCCAGCGACGCCAGGTTCGAGGAGCGAGCCCAGGCCGCTGGGTGTATCGGCGGGGAGATCGGTATCCCATGGGACTGCTCTCTCTTCTCCGGGGAGGGAGCTTGATCGCTCCTGGAGCAGCCTCTGGTGGCAATCAGGGGCACCCAGCGTGGCAACATAAGTACACACAGGGGCGGAACTGCGGCTTAACGTTGCCTTGCTACGCCACACTCCGAGGGGGAAGGACAACAAAAACAGTGGAATATACCCCTCTGGCCACCTGGTGAGATGATGGAGGCCCTGGTGGAGCGTCCACATCCCCGCGCCGGCCCAGTGCACCCAGGTCTCTCCAGGGCCAACCTGGCGATGAAGGTAGGTTCTTCACACTCGGCTACAAAGAGTCGCCAAGGGAGGGTGGACCCAGCCCCGGAGGTGATCCTGGGGTCGGACTTGCCATTGTCGTCCAGGGCAGAGCCAGGGGAATTGGGGGGTTCAGGCCGGGAGTAGAGGCACATCCGAGGGCACTCCCGAAGGATGCCGGGAGGTTCAGAGGAGATAAAGAAAGTTTAAAAAAAAAAAAAAATATAGGATGCTAAAAATAGAAAATTAGCACGCCGCTAACAAAATTGTAAAACTTTCACTCAGCACGCTATAGAAAAGGATTTATGAGGAAAACTTTACCCAGATAAGCGCTAGGAGGCTGTCAACAAGACAAGTTAAGAGGCACCTCAGGGGCAATGTTGCTTAGTCCAGTGGAGAAAACATTCTGAAGCCTTCAGGCTGCTCTCACTCAGCTCACTCCCTCTCTTGTTTTTGATTGGCTGTTGCCCAAAGCTCATTTAAATAAAATTCTCTTAAAGGCATACCTCCGGGACAGTTGCACCTAGCCAGCTAACTGCTAAAGTTACTGATGCTAAAGGACTCCTGGGGTAAGAACTAGGTGGTGTTGGAGTTTAGGGTAGGAAGAAGAAATCAGATGGTAACTTTTCTTCAAGGACCTGTCCATCCATTGAGCCAAACAATTGGAAATGTAAGCTGCCAACGTCAGGACCACCTGAAAGCTTTTGCTATCTGGCCATTCATGTCGACGTGCATTGTCGCAGCCTGTATGACGTGGGCGGCCCCTTCAGACTTCAGTTCTTTCTCCCACTGTCAACTACTTGTCTGATCACTGCAAGAGGAACAGCGTTGAAACTTGCTGTTGTATAGTGGTGTATCTTGATACTTTTATTTATTTATTTATTTATTGTTACTTTTTTCTCCCCTTCCTGGCTGGCCCACATTGCTGCCATCCTCCCAGCCCCGTCCCACGACCTTCAGGCTTACCTCCTGTCTGCTCCCTCTGTGGCAGGGTGGCTTGGAGCCCCCTTTTCTACCCGCCAGTTCCGGATCCAGTTTCGAGAAGGTGCCTTCTCAGGGGGTGGCGCCTGCAGAGGATGGCCTTCACCCAGCTTGACTGGGACCAGTTTCCATTTTTCTGTGGTGGGGAGTGTGCAGTGCTGACAATAGCCTAGCTACGCGCGCTTCCGCACACAGTGCGCCGGTCGGCTGCTCTGCCTCCGAACCCCACAGTACAGGACATGGTGTGCTGACACCCATCCTCTGCTAGGTGTCAGGCAGGTGCTGGATTCTGTTTCCCACCCTTCCTGGGAGAGGAGAGCTGTCCCCTGGAGGCTCTATCCTTTCCCTCCTCGGCCAACCCCCGACAACCCACTCGCACCGGTTGCCGGTGTGGCAGGAGGTAAGGCATGATGCCTCAGCCCTCCACGCCACTGAGCCGGCTACTTTATTTCTTTTTTAAAACAGGCATATAATTTATGCTGCTGACGAAGAAGAAGGAATCACTTTTTATCGCTGCAGTGGGTATAGTCTTGCAGACCTCTGGCTAAGAAAAAAGGACTCCCGCATTCCTTACGAAAGAAACAACATGTTGGAGTTCAAACACAGTCGCCTCTGCACCTGTGAAGCACTCTGCGCTGCACTGCACTATTTTACTGTCGGCGGTCAATTTCTTTTTTAAAATTATACATATCCCCCCACCCAACCCTCCTTGTCAGCATCCACCACCCCACCCCACCGAAACATAATAGTGATACTGGAGGTGCCCAATCCCCCAGTGTCCCGATCACAAATCCTACTGATCCCCTCCTGTTCATTACTGTGCATGTGCAGTTTTGTGTGTGTGTGTTTTTTTTTTTATTTGTAATTTCCAGCCACCCCAGCTGACCCTCCCTTTCAGCACCCACCACCCCATCCCCCACCCCAGAAACATAAGAGCAACACTGTGGGTGCCCAGTCCCTCAGTGTTGTCATCTGGAATCCTCGGTGTGTGTCCCCCACCTGGTCCTCCTCTCAGCACCCCTCACCCCAGAAATGTAAGACTGCCCCTCAGAAGCGTAATTGTGGCACAAGGGGTTCCTGATCCCCAGTGTTGCGATCACAAATCCTGTAGACCCTCCCCCCGTCTACTACCACGCATGTCTGGGATTATTTGTGCATTGTTTTTTTGTATTTATTTATAGATCTTACTTGAGAGGGCTCTTGCAGTAGGTAATTACATATAGGACTGGCGTCGGCAGGCGGCAGGACCCCACGGAAAAATTTCTAGCTAGCAGTCCCTGGCAAGGGACAGCCCCCACGTCAGGTGACCAGCGTCAGACGACATCGGTATAAAGGGGCGGTCCCAGACGCCCGCCTTCCAGTTCTTTTCTGCCGTCAGCTCATGCTGCGCCTCGCGGTAAAGTTCGTGCTCAGCCCTATTCTTTCGTCGGTTTTTACAGAAAATTATTAGTATTTTAGTACTATATCGTCAGGTGAACGTCTGTTTATGTCGTCCCCTTCCAAAAATAAGTGCGACTCGTGCGCGGCAACTGCCTCACAAGGGCGGTCACTCTCTCTGCCTTTTTACTAGGCCCGACCACGGCGGTGACAAGTACCCGCATTACCTGCATTTCAAGCGAGTACCACTGAGCGATGCCAGCAGTCTTTGGAAGCCCATCTCCTCAAAAAGATGTCTTCAATGGAGAAGGAGTTGAAGAAGCTTCGACGAGCACGCATCGACCTCTCCAGAAGGACACCACAAGGCGGGACAAAAGAAGGCACAGGAGAAGCCTCCTCGTCCGCGACTCCAGCGGATCGCGGTTCAGCTAACGTCCCTCGAGGATACCGCCCGGCGGCAGCCTCCAAGGTTTTGGAGGCGTCGGCCGCCCGTCGGGCTCGCGCTAGGTCCTGCAGGCGCCTCCAGGCTAAAGGCCTCTGCCCCAGTACTGCCGCGAAGCTGCGGCCCTACAGGCGCGGGCACCTCCCATAAGCCAGGCGTCGGCTCTCCGGCGCCGCTGGGAGAAGACCGATGGAAGCACCTGACCCTTGGGCGGACACGGTCGCGTCCCCTCGGACGGGCAGCTTCCCACCTCGGCTCCGCCTCCGGCGAGGACCCCTTAAACCAGCCTGGCTCCTCTGGTGTCCACCGGATTCCAGCCCCTAAGTCGCACGTCGGCTCCTCCGGCGTCGCCGGGTGTGGGCCTCTGACTGACCCCATGTCTGTCGTCCCAGGTTACCGCAGCCTTTGCTGCCTTCGAGAGTCTGAGTCGCCCTGCCTGACCCAGGGACTTTTCCCTCCGTCCCAGGCGATGCAGGATGCTTTGCCCCGTCAGACCCTCCTACAGGACCGGATCTGGCGCGGGCCCCAGACGCGACCCGCCAGCGTTGGTTCCGGCGCCCGGCCCCACCGGCGCTGACGGGAATACCCCATCTCCGTCGGTCCCGGCCCCACGGGCCTATCAGTAGCCGACCCGCCCGGGCCCCCTACTGGGCTGTCTGCTCCAGCAGCTCCTCCGGTACCGGTTATCACCGTCTTATCTGGCGCCGTCTTGCGGGTCCGCAGTATCCAGCGCCGCCAGTACCTGGCGCTGGCTCCACCGGCCTTAGCAGTACCCGGCCTTGCGCAATACCAGCCACCGGTGTTCCTGCTGCTGGGTTCACGGATACCGCCTTACGGATATAATCCGATAATTATCCCCTCCTCCTCCTCCACGCCCCCAGGCGCGGTGGATCTTCAGGAGACTCTGGCTTCCTGGTGGGCTGAGGCAAGGCTCAGCTCACCAAAAATCGAAAGCCATCTTCTGACGGCAGGCCACCCTGGTCCCGTGGGCGAGATGGCACCTCCTCTCCACCTCTGGATTCAGAGCTCTTCCCTCGGATCAGAGGGGCAGGACAGCGTCCAGGGATTCCCCCTAAGGAACCCGTTCCTCCCCCAGACGGGTCAGGGAGTCTTACTCTGCTTCTAATTCTTCTTCTTCTTCCTCCCTCTCAGATACATCTGATTCCTTCGATAGATGCTCCGAGAGAGATGACGAGCCTCACTCTCCATCCAAGCCCCGGCCGAGGACTCCTCCGAAGTCTCCTCCGGAGGACCCTTCCTTCACGGAGTTGCTCAGGAAGTACATCAGTGGCGTTCTCTGGAACCAGATCCTCAGCGGGTTAAACTCGACGAACATCTGGACCTGCCCCTGGCCCCTACTCTAGTACCACCCTGGATCGAGCCTCACGCCCACCTTGTTTCCACTATTTGGAAACAACCGTCAGACTTAGCCCGCTTCCTAGGAAGTCCAACAGGCTATACCAGGCTCCGGAGGGTGTGATTTTTGATTCTCACCCCGTGCAGACTCTGTACGTGATTAGCGCGCTCACGGCGGTCAGCACACCCCAAACATTAAGCTTTTCTCCCGTATAAGGAATCTGCCTTCTGGACCGATACGGAAGAAAAATATACGCTTCTTCCACTGTGTATTCGGGCCCTGATATATGCGCACATATGGGGATTACCAGAAGGCTATCCTTACGCAGGCGGAATCTAAGATTGACTCCTTACCTGACTCCCAAGTCAAGCAGGAGTTAGCTGACCTAGTCCGTTCTGCTTGTTCGGCCAGTCATCACATCCTGAGGATGACCTACGATGTAGTGGACACTGCCGGGTGGAGCTCCGCGTTCGCCGTAAGTCTTCGGCGTCACGCCTGGCTCCGCGTGTCAGGTTTGGTCCCGGAGGTGCAGTCAGCAATTCAGGAAGCACCTTTCAGTGGTTCAGTGCTTTTTGGCAGTGATGTCAAGGACATCATCACTGATTTGCAGGAGAAGGGGATGGCTCTGAAATCTGTGGATTCCATGCACATCCCTATCCCCCGCGGTGCAGTCCTTACCGCCCGGCGCAGCGGCCTCAAGTGGAAACCCCAAGGAAGGCGGGCCACAAGCCTGGGCCCCGCAGCTGCTGGGCCCGCCCAAAAAAGCAGGTGCCCAGCTGCGGGCGCCCACACCACCTGACTCCTCCCCTCTCCCACCACCTCTGGACTCCCTGGAGGAACTGGTAGGAGGGAGATTCTCCCTCCACCTTCCGGGTTGGGAAAGGATAACAACGGATTCATGGGTGCTTCAGATTATCGCGGAGGGGCACTCCATAGAGTTTCTACAGAAACCCCCATACCCCTCTGAAGTCCGCTTACACAAGGGACCATCTTTCTTTGGTCAGGGAAGAAATATCTGCCCTTCTCGCGAGGCAGGCCATAGAACCCGTTCCTTCTCCTCACCTTCAGGGGACGGGTTACTATTCCCATTTCTTCCTGGTACCAAAGAAGACGGGAGATTTCAGACCTATTCTCGATCTCAGCTCCCTGAACTTCTACGTGGAATACAAAAAGTTCAGGATGCTGTCCCTTCAAACCCTTCTGCCCCTTCTTTGGCCAGGTCAATGGCTTTGTGCGCTGGATATGCAGGATACATATCTGCACATCCCCATTCGTCCCTCGCATCGAAAGTACCTCCGGTTTGCTTTCTAGGGGGACCATTACCAATTCCGGGCACTACCGTTTGGTCTTTCCTCGGCTCCCCGAGTTTTTACCAAATGTCTGGCGGTGGTAGCGGCCCACCTGCGTACTTTGGGAGTTCAGGTGTTTCCCTACCTGGACGACTGGCTCCTGGTGGCCTCGTCCAGGGAGGAGCTCCTGAAATTTCTCTCCCTCACCCAGCAGGTTTTTACTTGCCTGGGTATCACCATCAACCATTCCAAGTCTCACCTGGACCCCTCCCAGAGACTTCAGTTCATCGGGACTATCCTTGACATGACAGTGAGCAAGGCCTTCCTTCCTCCGGACAGGGCGGCCTCCCTCCAGTCAGAATTTCCCTGCTATCAGAGCATAAAAGGTTCCGCGAGGTCGGTTCTCCGTCTGTTGGGGCTTATGGCGGCTGCCATCCCGACGGTTCCCCGAGCGCGGCTCCACATGAGGATTTCCCAGTGGACTCTTCACTCTCAGTGGGATCAACTCGTAGACTACCTAGATCATCTGGTGCTGATCTCCTCGCTGATGACAAGAGACTTGCAATGGTGGATGGTTCGAGAGAACCTGTTTCGGGGGGGGTTGCCTTCTGTCATTCTCCCCCCTTCCAGACTCTGACCATGGACGCATCAGGCGAAGGTTGGGGAGCCCATCTTGGTCCTCACAGAACGCAGGGTTTATGGTCCAGATTGGAGCTAGCTCTCCACATCAGTGTGCTCGAACTATGAGCAGTACTATATGCTCTCCAAGCCCTTCACCAATACATCCTTCCTGGTCACCTAGCTGTCCAGACGGACAACATGTGCGTGGTGTGGTACATCAACAAGCAGGGAGGGACTCGATCCTACCCGCTGTGCAGGGAAGCAATGAGGGTTTGGGACTGGGCAACGCTTCACAGCCTTCACCTCATGGCGATCCATGTTCCAGGAGTCGACAATACCCTGGCAGACAAGCTAAGTCGCTCTCGGCTCTGCCACATGAGTGGGAGTTGGACCAAAAGGTTCTAGCGACATCTTCAGCTTTTGGGGGACTCCACAGGTAGACCTGTTAGCCTCTTCCCAAAACTTCTCACCTTTGCTTTCGCTCGCTCCAGAGCGGCAACTCTGGGCGGCAGCTCTGTCTCTAAACTGGAAGGGCAGATTAAGTCTATGCTTTCCCCAATTCCTCTGGTCCCTCGGTACTGCAAAACTTGCAACAGAAGGAGGAGAATGATTCTGATCGCTCCTTTCTGGCCAAGCAAATCTGGTTCTCTTGTACAACAGTACTCAGAGGTTCCTCCTCTTCCTCTTCCTTTATCTGGGGATTGCTGACCCAGGATCAGGGACCCTGGTCCATCCGGGACTCAAGTCCTACAACTTCATGCATGGCTCCTGCAGACCTGGCCCGATCTAGCTTTGGCGTTTCTCCAAAGGTGGCCGAGATTCTGGTGGAGGCTAGAAAACCCTCCACTAGGTCCACTTGCGCCATGAAATGGAAGAGATTTTCTGTTTGGGCTGCCTCCAGGAAGGTGGAGCCTTGCTCCTGTCCTGTGGCCGTTCTGCTTGATTATTTACATCACCTCTTCGACCTGGGTCTCAGTCATTCCTCTCTGAAAGTTCACATGGCCGCTATTTTAGCCCACCATGTTCCTTTCGCTGATAAAGCCTTTGCCCAATTAGAGGTATCCAAGACTTTTCTCAGAGGGGTCCTTCATCTTAGGCCCCCTGTCTGGACTCCTGCTCCCCCTTGGGATTTGAACTTTGTTCTCGAGAAACTTGCCCTCCCTCCCCTTGAACCTGCGGCCTCCGCAGATTTGAAGTTTCTGTCGTGGAAGACGCTCTTCTTGGTAGCCATTACTTCTGCTCTAAGAAAATTTCCGAGCTCCAGGCTCTGTGTAAAATCCCCTATCTGATTTTTCACAAGGAACGAGTAGCTCTTCGCACGAATCCTAAGTTTCTACCTAAAGTAGTAGCAGAGTCTACCTTAAATCAGTCTATAGAGTTACCTGCCTTTTTCATGCAGTACTCCAACCAGGGAGAATATTTGCTGCATACCATGGATGTTCACAGGATTCTGAGATACTACACCGATAGGACAAAGGATCTCAGAAAGACTGATCAGCTGTTCAGTCTCTTATGCTCACAAAAGGGAAGGCAATGCTGTTTCCAAGCAATGCCTGTCAAAGTGGTTGGCTCATTGTATCACTTTCTGTTATGACAAGTACAACAAGACCCTTCGGGTCAAGTCAGAGTCACTCCACTCATGGAGTAGCAGCCTCTCTGACTTGTTTCAGAATGTCTGCAGCAGACATCTGTGCTGCCGCCACTGGACTTCCGTGCCATACCTTTATGAAACGTTACAGTTTGGACATTGCCTCTCACCGTAGAGCAGGCTTGGGTTAGTGGTCTTGCAAGGCCTCCTGTCTTGAGGTTTGCAAGGTTTTTTGCTACTTCTTGGAGTAGTTCCTCCTCCCGGTGCCTTTCATTTCTTCCAGACTGCTTGGGATTCTGTCCTATGTGTATTACCTACTGCAAGAGCCCTGTTAGTAAGATAGTACAGTTATACTGCGTAAGAACTCCACTGTAACAGTAGATCTTCGAGAGGCTTTGTAGGTAATACCTTCTCCCTCCCTCCATTCCTCTAGGCTTTTTCAGCTCCTTTTCCATTGAAGGAAATATCTGCTTCTCTCGTCCGGACCTATGGTAGGAAAGAACTGGAAGAGCGTCAGGGACACTTATGCCGGCGTCATCTGATGCGGTCACCCACAGTGATGAGGTGGTCCCTGCGCAGGGACTGCTAGCTAGAAATTTTTCCGTGGGGTCCTGCCGCCTGCCGATGTCAGTCCTATATGTAATTACCTACTGCAAGAAGATCTACTGTTACGGTAAGTTCTTACGTAACTGTACTTTTTCCTCCCCCAACTTGAATCTCCCTCAGCACCCACCAGCCCACTCCCCCTCCCCCCAAAAGGTAACAGTAGCACTGGAGGTGCCCAATTCCCCAGTGCAGGAATCCCTGTTGACAAGTCCTATTGACCCCCACGTCTACTACCGTGCATGTGTGGTTTTGTGTGTTTTGTTTTTTTTTCCAATTTAGGGAGGAAGGGATGCTGCTCTTGCTGCCATGTCGTCACCTGGGTGCACATGGGTGGAGGTACAGTGGGAGGCGCCACGTAGGAGGGGAGGACGTTGGCTGGGGTCCACAGTGGTGTCAAGCCTCAGCATGCACGTCTCCATGGACCCCTTCTGCCGTCAACATCCTCAGGGTTATGGGGAGAAAAACGGAAAAATGGCCAAGCGGTTCACCTAATTACGGGGTTGTGATGCAGACCCGAGTCATTCGGAGGCCCAACACATGGTGCAAGTGGAGTGGCAGTTCCCCCTCTGCACTTTCCTGCCCTAGGGGAAACCGAGACAGGATGGGGGCCAAGGACCGGGTCCGGGGTTCGTGTCCCCCCCTTGCCTTGGTAGTCCCCGAAGCGAACCGCGGAGATGAGGGGTGTGTGAGAGAATATAAATAAATAAATACTATCAACTCAGATAAAATGAACATTAATAAATATTTATGGCTAATATACTCGTTTAGTCCCCAAATGCTTGCACGTTACATGCTGTTCTGGGGGAAATCAATAGATGTTCTCAAACTGAGACAAAGGAGCAAGCAACTGAAGAAAGATTTTTTTGAAAAGAACATTGAAACTCTTGGAAATGGAGTCATGATGTTGGAAAGAGTGGAAAATCCCATTTTACATGACCGAGCAGCCAATTAACATCTTGAAGCTGGAGAAGACTGAAAATACACTTTTGCTGACAAACATGAGACTGTTACTGACTTACATTTCTGTAGCAGAGCTCATGGTCCCTAACAATCCTTTTTTAGGTCTGCAGTGGGTATATAGCCCTGCAGACCTCATACTATGAGAAAAAGACTCTGTGCATTCCTTTCGACCAAACAACATGTTGGAGTTGGACCACAGTCGCTTCCGCATCCATGAAGCACTCTGCTCGTTGTCTCCATTGGAAGGAGCGCTGCACTATTTTTACTGTGTCGGCGGTCATGGCAGAACATTGCATACTCCGCTGTGTCCAAGATGGTTGCCAAACTATTATGTGCATGCGCAGTACAGTGCAAGCTGACCATCTTGGACATGGTGGAGTGTGCCATGTTCCACCGTGACTTACCGATTTTTTTTTTTTTTTTTTTAGCTATTCCCCCCATCCATACCCTCCCTCTCAGCAACCCCCAATAGACATAAGAGTGACACTGGGGTGCCCAATCCCAGTGTCGCGATCAGGACTCACAGTGTTATTTATTTATTTTAAATCCCCCAACAGACCCTCCTCTCAGCAACCCACCCAGAACATATCAGTGACACTGGGGTGCCCAGTCCCCATTGTCACCATCACAATCCTGTGTACATCTTTTTTTTTTCCTAACCTTCCCCAGTTATTTCTGTTTTTTGTTTTTAATTATATTGTTCTCCCCACCACCCGACCCTCCTTTCTACAGCCCCCCCAGTAACATAACACTGACACTGGGGTGCCCAACTCAGCTGCGTCATGATCGGGAATCCTTGGTCCATTTTTTTTTTTTTTTTTAAACCTTAAAAAAGCCAAGTGTCCAATGTCTTTCAAACAACATGAAGTCTTGCTGTATTCTGACAATTGCAATGATTCCCAACCTTTGAACTGCCCCGGAGAACTAAGGGTTAACTTTCCATGCAGGGCATGAAACACTGAGCTCGAGCTCGGTTGAAGTCTCTGTCTGGAGTGTTTTAAACTCAAACCATCAGATTCTTTACTCCGCCTCACTGAACGGTCGCTCCGGAGATTCCTCCTTCAGCTCGGTTCGAAGTCGGTTAAAGTTTTCAGTTTTTTGTCGGTTTAAACCGAAAAAAAGTATCCGCATAGTCGGTTCAGTCTCTGTCCGTGGTGCCGTGAGTACTAGATAGGAATTGTTGTTTATTTTCTATGTGGAACTTGTAAAAGTGCGGTCGGTTTGGCTGAACCGACCATTTGATTGTGAATTTTGCTATATTTAGTGTGTGGTTACTGGTTCTTATCGGTTCTGAAAAAAAAAGTGTTTTAACCGTTTTTTTCCCATACCCGTGACATGGTTAGGAACCGATAAGAGAGTCTTGCCTGGCGGTTGCTGAAAAAAGGGTAAGTTTGGTTAGGTTGGCCATGTCTGAGAAACCCAAGAAAAAAACGGGCCCACTGAGTTTCAACACTGCAGTGAGTATGGGGAGGTCTTTGATAAGGCCGATCCCCTCACCACCTGTGTTTATTCTCTGGGGTTTGACCACCTCTAGTCAGACTGTCAAATATGTAAAAATGTTCCCAAATCTACCCTTGAGAAGAGATTAGGTAGACTGAAGGAAAAGGAGGCCAAGAAGTCCGCTGACCCGGATGGCCAGCCCGGTTCGGTTTCGACCGAACCAGAAGAAGTGCCCTCTGATCAGGGTGATACTCCTTCGGGCAAAAGGGGAGCCGATTCTGAGGGATCGGTTCCGACAAAAAGGAAACGCAAAGATAAATCGACCGGTTCGGATCCAGAGGTTCATGTTTCGACCGCCGAAGAGATGGCCAGGGCGATTCAGATTGTGGAATCGCTCTGTCCGGTTCTGACCGGTCTGGCTCCTTCTGGCAGGGGTTCGGTTCGGTTGGTTCCCCCGGTTCAAGAGTATACCCTTGAAGAATTTTATGAACCGGAGTTTGAAGAGGAAGGGGAATTTGAGGATTTTGATGCAAGTGAAGGTCTGGATGTGCCTGTGGAACCAGACATCTCCCCAGACAGACCAACAGGTGTTTCCCCTCCTAGGCTTTCTGAGTCCCCTTCCCATTTTATGTTTTACAGGAAAGTGGCTGAAACCCTCCAGCTTCCTATGGAGGAGGATGTGGAAGATCAAGAAGAGCCTGATTATGTAGAGATGATGGATATCCCAGAGTCCAGGAGACTGTCTATTCCCCTTCAGAAATCTTTTGGGAAACAGACGCAAAAAATCTTAGTCTCCTAACACTATACCTCCTGTGGATAAAATAATGGACAAGAGGTATACACTTTCAGGCTCAGACACGGAGTTCTTATATCAGCAATGCAGCCATGTTGGGGTAGTGCAGGCTACTGCCTGTGACAAGGCAAATATTCCCTTGGCTTCCCCCCCTGACAAGGACTCCAGGAAGATTGATGCCATGGCAAAGAAGCAGTACATGGCATCTTCTTTGGGACTCAGGCAGGTGAATTACATGGCCTATACAGCCAGGTACCAGAAGTCCAGGTGGGACACTGTACTGGCACTGGCTAAACAGGCCTCCCCCCAGCTAGCTGAGGAGCTGGAGGCGGTGGCTGCAGATGGGATTGAGGCATCTAAAGTGCAATTTCATGCTGCTGTGGACTCTAGTGATGTTTCATCAAGAGTTATGGCTACATCTGTGGCTCTTCGGAGGATGACTTGGCTCAGATGTACTAGCCTCTCGCAGGACACCCAGGCTAAGGCTATGGATTTTCCTGTAGTGGGTAATTCTCTGTTTGGGGAGCAGACAGAGAATTACATGAAGAAGATGGACGAGTACAGGACCACTTACAGGAGTGCTCAGGCCAAGGAAAGACAGGCAACTCCTCAAAGGCAACAGTCTAGGGGCAGGGGCAGACCTTTTCAAAGGCCTTTTTACCAAGCACAGGCCTCTTCTTCCTTTTCGCAGAGGGGGTTCTTCAGAGGGAGAGACAGAAGGGGGATGAGCAGGCCTGCATCCACCCCTCAGCCTATAGCCCCATGCCAAGCAGACACCCTGATGGGTCTGCCCGGGTCGACTCTCCTATTCCAGTAGGGGGCAGGCCGGCTTACTTTGTCCAGGACTGGACGTCTGTTGCAACAAACAAATGGGTCCTGGAAGTAGTAAGCCAGGGACTGGTTCTCAGCTTCAAAAAATGTCCAAAGATGAGAGCCAGATCTTTTCCATCTGAAAATCTTTTGGAGACCCTTGCCCTAGAGGCAGAGGTTTCTTCTCTCCTTGCTCTAAGAGCTATAGAGAGAGAGAGTACCTACCCTACACTGGGGCAAAGGACTGTACTCCAGGTACTTCCTGACCCCCAAAAAGACAGGGGAGTGACGACCCATCCTAGACCTCAGATATCTGAACAAACATCTTTTAAAACCAAAGTTCAAGATGGTAACTCTGGGAATAATTCTTCCCTCTCTAAGGCCAGGGGATTCGTTAGCCTCCCTGGACCTCAAAGATGCCTACTTTCACATTCCCATCAGGTGCTCCCACAGAAAAGTACCTCAGGTTCGAGTTGCCCTCAGGCCATTATCAGT
Organism: Neoceratodus forsteri; assembly: GCA_016271365.2. Taxonomy (NCBI): domain Eukaryota; kingdom Metazoa; phylum Chordata; order Ceratodontiformes; family Ceratodontidae; genus Neoceratodus; species Neoceratodus forsteri. Next base: position 506,427,431 of record CM028136.1, on the reverse strand, counting down.
TCAGAGCAGTGCCCTTTGGCCTAACCTCAGCTCCAAGGGTTTTAACAAAGTGCCTGGCAGTAGTAGTTGCCTTTCTAAGAAGGCAAAAGATTTCCATTTTCCTTATCTGGACGATTGGCTATTAGTGGGTCAGTGTCCAGACCAAGTCAAGTCTCACCTGCAAGTGACCCAGCAAGTGCTCACTTCCCTAGGATTTATTCTCAACCTTCCCAAGTCAGTTCTCGAACCAATCCAGCTCCTTACATTTATAGGGGCAGAACTGGACACACTCAGAGCAAGAGTCTTTCTTCCTTTAGAAAGGGCAAGGGCTCTTATGGAACTAGCTTCTTCCTTCAGCCTTCAGGTATCTCGACCAGCAAGGCATTTCCTCCAGCTCTTGGGCCACATGGCAGCTTCAACAGCAGTGGTCCAAGGGGGCAGGATTCCAGATGAGGGATATTCAGTTCCACCTGAGAGCTTACTGGTCTCAGAGAAAGGACTCCCTTACCAAACTGAGTCCAGTGACTCCCGACCTTGATCCAGTCCCTCCAGTGGTGGCAGGATCAGGACAGTTTAAGGCAAGGTGTTCCTTTTGTTGCTCAGCCTTGTTCTGTGGTCCTTACCACGGATGCTTCTCCTCTGGGCTGGGGAGCCCACCTGGGGTCCCTCACTGCCCAGGGCCTTTGGTACCCCCAAGAATCCCTTCTCCACATCAATCTTCTAGAGCTCAGGGCAGTTTTTCTAGCTCTAAAAGCGTTCTCACAGTCAGTTCAGAACAAGGTGGTTCAAGTCAGAACAGACAACACTACCACTATGTGGTACATCAGCAAGCAGGGAGGCACTCGGTCCATGGCCTTGTGCACAGAAGTCATGAAGTTGTGGTCCCTGGCTTATTCCCTGCAAGCCTCTCTTGTAGCAGTTCACCTTCCAGGCAAGGACAATGTGCTAGCAGATGCAGAGCAGGATTTCTCAGGGCCACCAAGAATGGTCCCTGGACCCTCAGGTGAGGAAAGTGATTTTTTCAAGGTGGGGCACTCCAGAGATAGATCTGTTTGCAGCCCCAGACAATCACCAACTCCCTCTCTTTTGTTGCAGACCTCCAGTCTTGGGCTCAGTTCCCGGGATGCCCTGGTTCTGAATTGGGAAGGGAAGTTTCTATATGCCTTTTCCCCCTTCCCACTCCTGTTCAAAGTTTTAGTCAAAATAAGGTCTCAACCTTGCAAGGTGATTCTGGTTGCTCCAGATTGGGCCAGACAGCCCTGGTACCCCCTGTTGCTGTCCTTAGCAGTCCATCTTCCCCTGTCTCTTCCCAGGAATTACAACCTATTAACATCCTCTCAGGGGAGGATTTGGTACCCCAATCTTCAGTCCCTCAATCTCAAGGCATGGCTCTTTAAGAGTTAGAGTTTGCAGATCTGCATCTTTCCCAAAGGGTTCTGGACATCCTCAAGGCTTCAAAAGCCCTCCACCAGAAAGACTTACAACTCCAAATGGAAAAGATTCAGCATTTGGTGTTCTAGAAGAATATTTCTCCAGACACTGCTGAATTGCCTACGGTTCTGGATTATATGGTCCATCTTAATGGCCTAGGCCTCAGACCAGCTACTCTCAAGGTACACTTGTTCAGCTGTTTCTGCATTTTTGTCTGTGGGAAGCCTTCCTCACTATCTTCCCATCCTGTGTTCTGTAATTTTTTAAAGGATTGTTTCACACCAATCCCCTTTTAGAACCCTGCCCTGCTTGGGATTTGAATGTTTGCATTGCTCAGCTTATGCAACCCCCCTTTGAGCCTATGTCTTCAACAGAGCTTAAGTACTTGACTTGGAAAACTGTGTTCTTGGTAGCCATTACCTCTGCCAGGCGTATCAGTGAATTGCAAGCCCTGTCAGTGGAACCTGATTTTATCTCCTTTAATAGGGATAAAGTGGTCCTTAGAACCAATAGAAGGTTCTTGCCCAAAGTGGTTTCAGACTTCCATTTAAATCAGCCTGTCTCTCCCTGTTTTCTTCACTGATCATTCTTCCTCAGGAGAGAGGAGGCTACACAGTTTAGATGTGAAAAGAGCCCTTAGTTACTACATAGAGCGTACCAAGGGTCACAGGTTTGACTGACTCCCTCCAGTTGTTCCTCACTTATGGAGAAGTGGGAAAGGGCAACCCTGCCACCAAAAGATCTGTTGTCAGGTGGATTGTCTCATTCCACAAGAGGTACAGCTGCTTCCCTGGCTGCGGCCAGGGATATTCCTCTCCTAGAAATTTGTCAAGCAGCCACCTGGAAAACAGTCCACACCTTTGCCAAGCATTACTCCCTGGGTATCCAGGCTAGGAGTGATGCTTGGTTTGGCACAGCAGTACTTCAGAGCCTATTCCCAAAGTAGGTTCTGTCCCTCCTCCTTGGAGGTACTGCTTGGTAGTCTCAATTGTCAGAATACAGCAAGACTTCATGTTGTTTGAAGAAAAATTACTCACCTTAGTAATTATATTTCTTCTAATGGAGTCTTGCTGTATTCACTTCCTGCCTCCCCTCTCAGAACCTGTTTTTGGGAAGTGGGTGGGCAGGTGCTGTGTTGCACCCCAAGGGTGTATTTGCTGGCACCCTCCTCGTTTTTCGTTTGGTGTTTATTATTATTTTTTTTATGTACATTGGGGTTCGTTCTTGGGTTTCCTGACTTGAGTCTTCCTTGGGGATCCAAAACTTTTCAGCCAGTTGGCTAGTAGAATTTTACAATTTACACATATAACTTTTTAGTTTAGTTGGGCTCGTAAGAATCTGACAGTTTGAGTTTACAACACTCCAGACAGAGACTTCAACTGAGCTCGAGCTCAGCGTTCCATGCCCTGCATGGAAAGTTAACCCTTAGTTCTCTGGGGCAGTTCAAAGGTTGGGAATCACTGCACTTGTCAGAATACAGCAAGACTCCATTAGAAGAAATATAATTACTAAGGTGAGTAATTTTTTTCTTTGTGACCGTTTATGACCCCCACCCAACTCTCCCATTCAGTACCCACCAACCCACACCCCCTAAGGCCCTTACTTTACCCATTGGGGGTCCAGCACCATAATCTTCTGTGGACCGCAGACACATCTTCACTCTTCAAAGCCAGCCTGCAAACTGAGGAAACAGGTATGCAGTTCATTGTATTTCAATGGGGGTTTGAACTTAACGCCATAACTTGGCAATTTGTGCATATTTTTGCCCCAAATTTTCAACATGCCTTCTTTGGGACCCCACCTCAAGAACAATGGCACTGTCATTAGGCAGGTCTGTCCCAAAAGGTGATTTCATGGTCCCTATGCAAAATCACCTTTTGGGCAGGAGTTGAAAATTTTTTCTGCTCTTGTTCATGAGGTGGGGTCATAGAAAATGTAGTGTAAAAATATTAAAAAACAACAAAGTTATGAGCCTACCTTGAATTTTGTGAATACGTTCTCATAACTACGGTAAGTTTCAGTATTTTCCCCCCAAATTCACAACACAGCCATAATGAGTGTGACAGCTGTCATTTTTCAAATCTTGGCCAAAATGTTTTTTTTTTTTTTTTACATCACAAAAGGTGATTTTTGCGGTCCCTGTGCGAAATCACCTTTTGGGCTGGAGCTAGAATTTTTCTCTGCCCATGTTCATGAGGTGGGTTCATAAGAAGGCTATACTGAAATATTGGTGTAAAAATATTAAAAAACTAAGTTATGAGCCTACGTTGACTTTTGGCAATGCAGGCTCCTAACTTTGGGAAGTTTCAATATTTTTCCCTCAAATTTGCAACATAGCCGTATCTTTACAGCATCTTATGAATGTGACAGCTGTCATTTTCAAATCCTGACCAAAATGTGTTTTCACATCCCAAAAGGTGATTTCGCAGTCTCTGCATGAAATCACCTTTCGACCAGGGGTCAAACATTTTCTTTGCCCTGCTCCATGAAGCTGGCAGTGGAACCTCCAGTGCCTTCGCCTCTGCACCTGCTTGCTCTCCAAGGACCAGGGCACCCTGGTCTATCCAGATCTAAAGTCTCTGCATCTGCACGTGTGGGTCCTGTGGACCTAGCCATCTCCCGCTTTGGGGTGTCCTCTAGGGTCACAGATGTCCTAGTGGCTGCTAGAAAACCCTCTCGTGCCATGAAATGGAAGCGTTTCACCCTTTGGGCTGCTTTGCACCAACTCGACCCCCTTCATCTGCCCAGTCAGTCAGGTGTTGGAGTCCCTTCTTTCCCTTTCAGACTCTGGCTCGGGCTACTCCTCACTCAGGGTGCATCTTTCTGCCATCTGTGTGTACCATGCGCCTATCGAGGGCAGGGCTGTGTCTTAGCTTGAGGTGTACCGCACCTTTCTGCAGGGCATTTTGCATCTGAAATCTCTCATTTGGGACCCAGTCCCTCCATGGGACCTCACCTTTATGATGGAGAAACTCACACTACCTCCCTTTGAACCGGCTGCAAGTTGCGCTTTCTATAGTGGAAAGCGCTTTTTTTAGTTGCTGTTACTTCTGCTCGAAGGATTTCTGAGCTTCAGGCTCTAATGTGTAAGGAGCCTTTTTTAGTTTTTCACAAAGACAGAGTGTCTTTGCATACTAATTCTAAGTTTCTTCCCAAGGCGGTATCTGATTTAACTTTGAACCAATCTATTCACCTTCCGGTTTGTTATCCTGAGTACTGTAATCACGGGGAGGCTTTTCTTCATACTTTGGATGTACATAGAATCTTGTGGTACTATACGCACTGGACCAGGGCTTCAAGGAAGTTTGACTAGTTGTTTGTTTCGTTCACCCGTAAGAGAGAGGAGGCTCCTGTTTCCAAACAGTGTTTGTCCAAGTGGTTAGCCAGTTGCATTGTTTGTTACCGTAAGTACAACAAGGACCTTCCAGGACTGGTTAAGGGCCATTTCATCAGGGTTATGGCTGCCTCTATGGCTTGTTTCCGAAATGTGTCTGCTACAGCTACCACATGGATTTCTGTCCACACCTTTACAGCCTGGACATTGCCTCTGGGTGCAGGGCCAGTTTCGGCCTTGCAGTTCTTCAGGGCCTTCTTTCCTGAGCCATTGGCTATGAAAATGTGTCTTTCTGCTGGTGCTGTTTTCCTGCTCATACCTGGAACTGCTTGGGACTCAGACCTACGGTGCTGGCCTGCTGCAAGAGCCTTCCTCAAAGTAAGATAGTGCAGTTATGTTAGAACTTACCCTATCAGTAGATCTTCGAGAGATGCTGTTGCAGCAGGCTCTAATTTTCCCTCCCTCCTTCTCCCTGGTGTCTCTGCTGTCCATTCACACTACTTCTGGTTTCCCTCGTTTGGCTGTCAGGAACATCTTCGGTTCTTAATTCGCTGCCTGCTCTGGGTCTCCAGTGGGAGAACTAGGTCAATGTCTGAGGGTGATTGTTGGTGGTAGGCCATCCCCCGTGGTAGACTGCTAGCTAGAAAGGTTTCCGTGTGGTCCAGGTGCCTGGCGGCCAGGTCCTGTCGGTGTTGTCCTACCGGTGTTGGCTTGCTGCAAGAGCTTCTCTCGAAGATCTACTGTTATGGTAAGTTCTTTCATGACTGTGCATTATGTACTTAACATAACAGTAGATCTTCAAGAGACTCTCTTTCATCAGGCCATGCAGTCCCACCCTCCTTTTCCCTTTTCTGGGGTTGTGACAAAGATTCTTGTACTACTGTCTCCATTACCGTCTTTCCAGCATTCTGACTCATCTGCTCTGTGGAGTGCTTTGGTCTCTCTTGGGTCCTTGCTGAGAGGTCCTTCGAGCATGATCTCTGGTAGGGAACTGATGAGAGGAGGGGCCGTCCATGGTTATGTATGAGCCAATGTTGGACGTCGTCATGGGTGGCCCCTGGCTGATTGCTTGCAAAAGTTTCTGTGTGGTCCTAGCACCTGTTGGCTATGAGTTCCATAGGTGTGGCCTGATGAGAGATTCTCTCAAAGATCTACTGTTACGGTAAGTACATAACTGTTCTTTTAGAGTGTTGCCCTTTGGCTTGTCTTCTGTACCACAGGACTTTACCAAGTGCTTAGCAGTAGCGGCAGTCGCCCTTCCCATGGAAGGCCTGTATGTCTTTCTTTACCTGGACAACTGTCTATTAAAAGCCCGCTCCAGGGACCAACTACTGCAGGCCTTAGCTCGAACAAGGCAGATGTTCTATGCTCTGGGGGTGACAGTATAGCAAAGTCTGTGCTGAAACCCTGCCAACGCCTACAGTACTTAGAGGCATTGTTGAATATAGCCCAAGGTTCTGTGTTTTTGCCGCTAGAGAGAGCAGAACACCTGATTGCACAAACACAGTTGGTACATGACAACCAATGTGTTTCAGCATGGACGTTTTTGTGCCTTCTGGTGACAGCCATTGTCACAGTGCCACTGGCCAGGCTGCACATGCGGATCCCACAGTGAACTGTGAAAGTCTAGAGGGACCAGCTAACAGGCAATCTAGAACAAATGGTTCTTGTGACATCTCTCTTGCTCAAAGCGCTAAAGTGGTGGATGGAATGAAGCAACCTACTCAAGGGTGCCCCATTCTTGATTCCTACCCCACATCAAATCCTCAATATGACTGCCTCGGGATCCAGATGGGGAACCCACCTGGGGCCTCTTCAGATACAAGGCACGTGTAACCAGGTGAAGCATGTCCTGACGTGGGTATTATTCCAAAGGTGTGGCCCGATGAGAGATTCTCTTGAAAATCTACTGTTAAGTTCCTACGTAGCTGTTCTTTAATGAATGATGCTAGCAGTTTAATTTCTGTAAATTTCATTGCACGTGATCTTTAAAGATCTCACTTTCATGGAATATTTTTGGAAGGCACCCGATGGAAGTTTAGAGTGTATTAGAGGGCATACAGTCACTATCCAGTTTGTATCTCTTGAAAAAACTGATGCCAACTTGGCCACGGGCTATACAAATTGTATAATGATATTTTATTATTTGTTCCAAATGCTACTAAATCCGAGAAACTATGACTTTCTTTTTCATCTGTTGCTTCTTGTAACTGCTCCCATGGCTTTGTTTTGTATAACGGTCTTTTTTTTTTTCTTTAATTAGTATATATATTCAGTTTTGATACTTCGGGGGGATATCCTAGGTGGACTGTCCATTGATTGTCTGATTTATCTGCAAAGTTTATCAATAATCTGCTTTAAGTGTCTGCACTTTCTATCAAATCATGCCCTGTTGTTACTTACTTCATTATTTTTGCAAATCCTGTCCTCATATGTGAGATTGTCAGAGGTTCTACTATAGTATAGGAGTCATTAAATGCATTTAAGCTGACAATTTTATTTATATTGAGCTCTTTACTATCAAACTCCAAACTCACATTAGACACAGTTATATTATCTGATTTCTTCCATGTTTTGTTCAGAATAAGATGTCCATTTTAATCATTTTTTGTTTCTTATGGCCATGTTTTAATCAGCATCATTAAGTGTATATATCTATTTGCATTTTTCCTGTCTAATCGCATATGCAATATAATTGGGAGGTGATCACTTTCCCAGACAGGGAGAATCATAAACGTAATAGTTTTACCAAATGAAAAAGCATTGACCAAGCAAATTTCCAAAGCATTTCCACCACGTGCTAACGGAAATGTAAGTTCCCCATATGTCACCTTTGGTTTGACCGTTAGTAATGTGTAAAAAGTTATTAGCAACCATATCCAGAAGTTGGAGACTCCTTTTATTAGATTTATTGTCCCTTTGAATTACTCGGAGGGATATTGTAAGTATCACGTGCCAATCATTGGGATTAATTTCTAGTTTGTTGCCTATCTGGACATTAAAGTCCACCTTTATTATAAGGGGCAGCCCATAATATTTACACTGAAATTCATTGACCAGCCCTTACAAAATTTTTAAAACATCTTCATTTGAGGGACCCATGGTGGCAGAGGGATGAAAGCATTAATAGTGACAAATTTACATTTTTTCTCTCGAATACACAGCAACACACATAAAATAAGGATACCTACAGCTCAACCTCTATTATGAAAACTTGATGTAGAAACTAGTGTGTTAGGTGATGAGGACGAATGCATAAGGGCGACAGCAAAAAGGGCGAAATCAAAAAGGTGACGGCAATATGGGTGCCCATGACAAATACAGCGCCATGTCAAATGAGCATCGGTGTCCTCCTGATACCCTGCGTGTTGTGGATTGCTGCAGCCTCAAGAATGGTTATATAGAATGATGGGGGTGTGGGAATCAGAGCCCCCCGGATGCCAGACTGCTTCTGCACTTCTGTTTTTCCCCTAACTTGTCTCACCCTTGTGCTGTTTTGCCCATCTGCCATTCAACCTGGTGCTTGTCACTGTTATGGCTTTCACCTTTATGCGTTTGCCCTTATTGCATAGTACTGGAAACTAATCCTCTTTTAGCTCTCATATCGTTATATAATTTTTGTGCTTCATACTCCAAACGTGTTATCTTCCACAGATAATGTCTTTCCCCAAAGCCAGGTTTCTTCAAAATATATTATATCATATGGATACAATTTATCTACCCACCCCAGTCCTCTAATTTTGTTGACAGCCCTACCACATTCCAATTGATGACGTTAACACTTGTGTTGTTCTCCTTTTTGGTGTCACTCTGAATTTATTGTTATTGTATCTTCTATGTTGTTGTTATTTCTTGGCCGGCTAGATGAACTGGTGTCCGTACAATTATCAATCAGTGACTCCTTTTAAGATCAGTGGCAATGCTGCATTCATTAATATAAATAAAGTGCTTATGTGATATGAGATGGTATAATAAAATAACTGTCAAATAATCCATTTCCTATTGGTACTTTGTCATATCTTTATTTTACTAACAGTTTTCATAGTTTTATATGTGCTGCCTATACTGAATCGCAGTGCCGTTTTTTCTCCAATTTCTGCACAGCGCTGACTGTCATTGAAGACGTTCAAGGAGTGATGTCAGTGACAGCCGCATACGTGGAACACTGGTACAGCTGATGGCTCGAGACATTCAAGATGGGTTTCCTGGCTTAAATAAAAAAAAAAAAATCTTAAGCTGAATATTTGTTTTTAGTATAATATGTTTTCACCCACAAGATAAAAACAGTGTGGTGCACATTGTTTACACCTAAACAGACTGTTTATCCCTCACTCGCTGATTTTTAAATGCCGATGCTCATATGAGTGCTGCTTAGAAAATCACAGATCCAAGAAATATTATTTCTAAGCTCCTCTATCAAATTGTTATGTAAATTGCATATCCATAGTTAAATTCAAACATTTACTTCTTATGCAGCTGAGTAATGTGTCTGTTCGAGATGTGCTTGTGAGATGGTTGAAATGCTGTAAAACAGTACATACTGGTAGCGTTAAGATGGCGCAAGTGGTAACAGTATCTTATTTTTAATTTAATTTTATGCAGTTGACTTTATGCTGTTCAAGAACTGCCTGTACAATGATTCATGAAATTGGGTCACCAGTTTTATGTGAGGGCGATAAGAAAATATGCACAACAGTGTGCTTACTCCTGCTTTCAATGAGCAAATCTTCACTAACTGTACCAGCTTATCGCGGCACATGAATTTTATAATAATTAATGGGTTCCGTTTTTTCCTATTGAAAAAAGCGTGTATCAAATACCGTAACACCTGAGTAGGTGTTACGGTATTCACGCGCCTTTTTCAATTGGAAAATGCTTGAGACGCAATGCAGCTCGAGACCGTCACAAACGCTGTCCCTCGTGAATTCAGTCAGCCAAACACTCACCTCCTGAGCCGCTGTGAAAGGACAATATATTTTCTCTTTTCCCTACTACCTCAAAAAAAATTAAAACGAAGCTTTCTCGCAACTTTTTTTATCACTGTTTCCCCTCCCTGTGCAGGTTACTAGACTCCACTGCTAAGCAACACCTAGCAACGCCCATAGCAACCTAAAAAAAAAAACGGGGAGATTGAATCAGACTTTTTTTTTGTTTCTCTTTGCTGTTAAACTTAGTTAAATTCCCGCTGTAACACTCTTACAAACTCCACATTTTACCAAATAAAGAAAATCCACGAGACAAGGCAAAACTGTGTGTTTCATTAATTTTCATACCTCTCAATAGAAAAAACGGAACCCCTTCAATTATATAAAATAAAATATGGGGTGCAGTGTGTTTTACTCGAATTTAACACACACCCTCGTTGTTGGATGGCTAGCATAAACTCCTCGGACTTCGCCCTCGGGGTTTATGTGCCATCCAACAACTTGGGTGTGAGTTAAATTCTCGTAACACACTGTACCCCATACTTTATCCTATATTTAATAAACTCTCTGCATCATGTTTTAAATCTGAACTATAATCAGTATTGTTAGCAACACTGTCAAGTTTGTCTTGTTTTAAAACAACAAATAGCAGAAATGTGGTGGGTTAGTACCGTGTGCCCTGGTTTGGATAAAGACGGCAGTGCTGACTGACGAATACCAGCCCTCCTTCTTCTCAAAAATAAATGCATACATGCATAAATAAATTTACACAAAATTCACAAACTCCACATAATTTTGGGGGGGGGGGTGATTGTTCATTTCAATTCCTACAACTGCAGAGGTACTTGGTGTTCTGCGATCCTCTTTCTGCAGCTGCTCAGGAAACACACAAGACACATATGATTAGCACGTCCATGATGGTAGGTCAATCACTGTATAAACTGTTTCAGAATGCCTTAAAAAAGGTCGAGGGCAAATGGACTCAGTGGGTTTTAAAAGGTAATGTGGGGGCTGGCAAATACTATTCCTCTTTGAGTCTGCCACTTCAACCTGCAGTGAACACGTTTGAAAAAGCTTGCAGCAGTGCTGCTGTCTACTAATCATATGTGGCCTGTCTGTTTCTGAGCAGCTATGGTAGGAGGGTCGCACAACACAAAGTACCTGAGCTTTTGTAGGAACTGAAACGAATAGTCAATCCTGCCCCCCTCCCCCGCCCATTCATTATGTGGAATTTGTGGATTTTTTTTAAATTCACTTTTTTTTTTTTTTTTCATTTTTTTTGTGGAGAAAGAGGAGTTTCTATTTGTCAGCACCACTGTCTTAATACAAACCAGGGCACATAGTACTAACCCAACATATTTTTGCTGATTTGTTGTTTTAAGACACACAAATTTTAACAGTGTTGCTAACAATACTTATTATAGTTCAGATTTAAAATAAGGTGCAGCGAGTTCATTAATATAGAATTCATGTGCTGCGATAAGCCAGTAAAATTAGTGAAGATCTTGCATTTGCTCAGTGAAAGTGGGAATAAGCACTCTGTTGAGCATATTGATTCTCTTATAGCTAGGGTTGGCAGAATTTGATTTTTATTTTTTTTATAATTTCAATGGAAAATATTGATTTTTATCTTTAAACCTTTTTCCCCCAAGTTTTTTAGATTTTCACAGTTGCACGAAATTTTGGGGTTTAAGCTTTTATTTTGATTTATATCAATTACATTTTCACAGTTGCTGTTAATGACAGTAAACACTGAGGAATTACAAACTGATAAAAGCACACATTGTTACCATCACATGTCAAAATAACAATAGAACTTACTTTGCCTATCTGTAAATTTAGATTATTATCGATGGAAATATTGTTTCATCAGCTTGTGTATGTGCAGTGAAATCGACATTTATTGACATTTACCGATTTAAATCTAATCCTACAAAGTCTGCTTATAGCCTGCACATAAACTGGTGACCAGATTTCATGAATCTTAGATGACCAGGACATAACAAACGTAGACAATAATACAGATTCAGTTGGCGATGGGGAATGGGCAACTGTTAGTAAGGATAAAACACGGAAACGAAGAAAAGCCATGGGGCAAAGTGAATTAAACCTTACAGACAGATTTCACATACTTTCTGCTTCTCAGGATGACGCGGAACCACATGTAGCTATACAGGACTCGAGTGGAAATGTGGAAGAAGTAGAACCCATGAGTCAGGATTCAAACTGAATATTAGTTCTAGGATTCTCCCCTGGGAATCCAGTACACGCACTCCCTCCCCCCCCATTCCATGGTAATCACCTCCTTTCTCCGTCTTCATATATCCTCTTGGCCCCTGTCTGCTTTCAGTTTCTACCCTCCTCTCCCTGTACCCATTTTGTTATTGTTTATTTTTTTCATATTTCTATTTGCGAGTTCTTGTGACTGACTCTGGTATTTTTGCATCCAACTTTGTACCATACTTTCTGACGTTACATTCATTTGTATTACCATGACTATGTATTTGTATTGTTCCTTGTCCAAGATCACCTTGGAAATGAGCTTGCTCAATGGTGCTGATGCCTTGTTATTTTTATTTTATTTTTGTTTATTAAATTCTCGGATTACAAATACCTTTGAGCAGAAACTGCTCGTTTACAAAGGTTCCATATCAAAGGATGCGGGGTAACATACATACAGAGGTAGTAAAAGAATGCACAATAAACAACCAAAACAACTAAGAGAAAAAAAAAATAAAGATATACAGTTATAACATACTTTGAGATAATATTCATACAACGAGCAGCTTGAGTAGGCAGCTGGCTGCGGTAACAATAAGAGATAGAGGGCACAAGAGGCAGTTAGTATTGCAGGCGTGCGACCGGGAGAGGAAGTAGGCAGGCTAATGGGCCACTGTCAGAAGGTGGTGGAAAATGTCTTGTACCAGTGGAGATGCGAAGCAGGAAAGGAGTCACAAGGAAGCCCCGGTGCCAGAGGAAATGAAACTGGAAAGGGCGGGCTGTGAGACAGACATGAGTGAGCTGGGAGGTGTTTAGAGAGATTCCTATTCAGAGAAACAGTCACATTGAGTGGTAGAGGTGAGGTAAAGTTTGAGATTCCTTTTGAAGGGTCCAAGTGTAGTAGAGGAAAGTGGTTCTTTATTGAGGGAATTGAACCACTGAGCGTCTCTATAGATAAAGGACCGCTGACCCATGGAGGTATGACATCTGGGAACCTGAAAGGTTAGAGATTGGGCACCACGTGTTTGAGTGCCACTGAAGGTAGTAAGGAGTGAGCTAACACCAGGTGGCATGAGACTGAGGAGAATCTTTTTGGTAAGTAAGCAGGTCTGGTATTGTACTCTGCTGAGTAGAGGTAGCCAGCTGGCCTGTGCATAGAGGTCACAGGTGTGAGTTTGTCGGGCCGCACCCGTTAGTAGTCTACAGGCTTTGTTGAGAGAAACTGAGATCCTGTGGAGGGCACTTGTTGAGGCAGAGCCATAGATGGCAAGGCCGTAGTCAATGATAGATGTGACAGAGCTGTAGATGGCTAGTTTAAGGGCATCCACAGGCATACAATGCTTGTGTTTGTGTAGTAGTGCACTCCGTATATTGGCGGTCTTGGCAACAGTGTCAATATGCAGAGTGTAGGACAGGGTACTATCCAGGGTAATACCAAGGTACTTGAACTCCTTGATATGTTTGAGTGGGTTCCCAGTGTGGTTCTTGATGGGAAAGTTTGATTGATTGATGGATTGATTGATCGAAGAGGCTGTGATGCTATTATATGCCAACCTGATAAACTAAATAGGGAGACAAATTGAATACCAGGAGGCAGAATTGAAGATGCTAAATGGTGTATTAAACTTATGGAAAAAAAGGTTAAATATTCTGAAATAGCTCTACACATAGGGACTAGTGATACAGGAAAAGAGCATGAAAAGGACATTGTCAGTGACCTCCTGGAACTAGGGAAACAAATTAAAAATTCAGAGTCAACTGCTGTCATTTCAGGTATACTCCTGAGGGCAAAATGCCATCCAGAAAAAAAAAACTATTCAGAGGATCAGTGCAAGACTTTCATACCAGTGTAATAGGTTGGAAATAACCTACCTAAATACATGGGAATTATTTAATGGGAAGACACACCTGTACTCATGAGATGGCCTCCACCTTAACCAAGAAGGGAAAAACATATTGGCAAGGCTTCTTAGAGATGTTACCTCCAGTCAAAAACAAAACGACATACCCTTAAACTAAATAGTATGGTGGAGGGGGAAAAAGCCTACATCTAAAAACCTTAAAATAATTCTAGCAAATGCAAGGCATTTAATGGATAAAATGGATGAACTAGAACATACACTAAGGACAGAAGAGGTGCATGTGTGTGCCATTACTGAAACATTTATTTATTTAGCTTTTGTTGACCGGGTAAGTACACTAGACAAGTACTATGCCTATTTTCAGGAACGACCCGGGAGAATACAACATACAACATAGGGATACAGATAATTGTACAGAAAGGATGCTAGTACATCATGACAAATATAACAAACATATAGGATAAAGTACATCATGACAATAAAAGTAACATACAGGAGTAGTAACATTATCCAAAAGAGTGGTTGGTCATAATATAACTTATAACTTTATAGTTAGGCACCCCCAAGGTGAGTAGGTTCACAGATAACTTTTAACAAGTCGTCACTCATTTGAGACATATAAGTTAAGGCAGGACCAGGATACATAGGAGTAGACAGTTTTACCCATGACCAGGGTGCATAGTTGTAGACAAAAGTTATGCCCACAGTCAAGTACCCGGGTAATTGATAGAAACGTGGGAAACAGCAAGAGGTTTCAAGCAGCTTCAGTAGAGGCAGCTTGGGGCAAGTTTGACAACAGTTGATAATTACTCTAGGAGGCTTGGGGCGATCGTACACTGAGGCTAGTTTCAGGAAGCCCCACAGGGGAATTGCAAAAACTCTGATAGGAGGGGCTGAGCGGATATCACGGGAGGGAGTTCCAGAGTCTGCGCACTTTCGGCGTCCCGATCCCCATGAGGGTGCGGGTACGGGTGGGGGTTGGGGGACTCTGAGCGTCCCTGAGGTCTGGGACCTAAGATGGTAGGGAGTAGCGTCCATTTGCAGCAGAAGCAGGGCCAGCCCCTGGGGGATGCCAGTTCTGACCACTTTCCCCGAGAGGCACTCCACCCCGAAGTCGAGGTATCTGGCTGGGGAGAGCCAGCAAATTTTATCATATGGCTCACATCGATGGGTGAGACGGGGGGCAGCCAGAGCAAAACGACAGGTGTTATTATATGCTGTGTGCCATCGAGTGAGATGAGTCTTTGGGGAGCGAGCAAATAGGTGCAGACCATAGCTGAGGGAGGGAAGAAGTACACCTCTCACAAGGGCAAGTCTGGCCGCCGGTGTAAGGTTGTACTTTGGCCCTATAGGCCAGACCCAGCTTGCAGTTCACTGCTCTGCAGATGTTAAGGATATGACTCCCCATGTCAAGTTGGGGGTCAAGTGTGACCCCTAGGTATTTGATGGAGTTCACTACTGGTAGTGAGTGTCCATCAGTACTGGTGATATTTAGCAAGGCCGACGAGGCTTTGATTTTGGCCTAGGAGTCAGAAAGCATAGCCTGTGTTTTTTTTTTTTCAGGTTCAGGACCAGTTTGTGGTCAGTAACCCAGGACAGGACATTGTTAAAATCATCAGACAAGCACTGGTTAAGAGCGGTGGTGTCTTGGGAGTGAGCCAGTATCACCAGGTCGTCTGCATACAGGGTGGCTCTGCAGCTGGTTGTCACCATAGGTAGTTGAGGGAGAAGAGGAGGGGGCCCAGTACCGAACCCTGAGGGACACCAGAGGTCAGTGGTAGGGGCTCAGAGAGGACTTTATTGAAGCAGGTCCATTGCTTTCTACCTTGCAGGTAGCCCATAAGCCATTTCATAGCATGGGGGGAGAGGCCAAGTGACCACAACTGTAAGTCAAGCAGTGCATGATCAACAAGGTCAAAGGCTTTGGACAGGTCGATAAATATGGTCCATGTCTGTTCTGATGCTTGATGTGACTGAGATCAGGCCTGTGGTGGTGCTGTGCCCCTTTCGAAAACCATGCTGGGCCAGGGACAGCAGCTCGTGAGAGTGGATATACTCCGAGAGCTGCTCAGCCACTACCTTTTCAAGGAGCTTGCTAAGGGATGGGAGAATAGCAATTGGACGATAGTTATCCGGTAATTTAGGATTGCCCTGCTTCAGGACAGGGACTATCCTTGCCTCTTTCCAGATATCAGGGATGGTCCCCGATTCAAGGGATCGGTTAAAGATATGGGCTACTGCGGAGGCAATGTGTGCAGCACCAAGCTTTAGGAGCTTGGGCTCCAGGTTATCTAGGCCAGGGCTAGAGTACTGGGAGAGGCCAGCTAGGCGTCTCTGCGTGTCCAGGACTGACATGACCCTGAGGTAAAACATTTGCCGAGGGGGGCCATCCACCTGCCAAGTGGGGGCCAGAGTGAGCTCTCACTGGATGGGAAGAGAGCAGTGAAAGCCGAGAGGTCTGAGAAGTGTGTATTTAGGGAGTTGGCAATAGTATGGGGATTATTGCAGGAGACCCTTTTGATAACCATGTCCGTTACCCCCGGATGGGAGGATCCACTGACAAGGGTTTTTATATTTCTCCAGAACCTCCTGGGGTTGCTGGCGGTGCAGAATAGGGTGGACTTGCAAAAGTCACTTTTCGCAACCGTAATGGCCTTTTTACACTTGTTTCTAAGGTGTCTGTATTTTTGAAAAATAGTAGGATCATTGGAACCTTTGAAACGGGCCCAGCACTTATCTCTCTCCTGCATTTGGGCTAAGAGATTCCCATTCAGCCAGAGGGTAGCAGACCCCCTCACCCTACAGGTGACCATAGGAGCATGTTTGTCTTGCAGGGCCCCAAAGGTGGTAAGGAAGTGAGAGGTTGCCACTGAGGGGTC
The DNA here is from genome assembly GCA_016271365.2 of Neoceratodus forsteri. Lineage (NCBI taxonomy): Eukaryota > Metazoa > Chordata > Ceratodontiformes > Ceratodontidae > Neoceratodus > Neoceratodus forsteri. The sequence goes on along the minus strand of CM028136.1, from coordinate 506,410,801 downwards.
AGTGGCTCCTAGCACCCCAGACCAGTCGGTAAGCCTTAAGTCCTCTAGGAACTCCCCAGGGTCAAACCTGGAGTAGTTTCTGACATGCATGATTTTATGAGGAATTTTTGGGGAAGGAATTTTCCATACACAGAAGACCGGAGAGTGGTCGGAGATGGAGTCAGATAGCATACCCGCTGATGAGATCCTGTCCGGGCGGTTGGACATGATCCAGTCCAGAAGGGTGCAAGAGGATCCATTTGCCGACCGCCTGGTTGGCTCATGGATAAGTTGGGTCAGGGTAAGATTAGCAAGTAGGGTCTCGAAATACTTCACATTACCACCGTCCCAGTTGAGGCTGACGTCACCCAGGATTATGAGTTCGTTTTCTCCAACACTGGGCCCAGCTGAGTCCATAAAGTGGGTTAATCCAGAGAGCCCACCCCTTGGAGGGTGGTAAGTGCACACCAGGTGCAGTTTCTTGGTGTCCCCAAGTAGCAGTAGCACATGCAGTAACTCACAGGGGGACACGGATTGCTTGTGGGCAACTAGGGAGATTTTTAAATGGCTGCTGTAGTAGATCAGTATGCCACCCCCCTCTTGCTCCCAGCTCTGTCCCGTCGTATGAACTTGTACCCAGTGAGTACACAGGCTGAATCAGGGGCCGAGGGTTTAAGCCCGGTCTTCGTCACTCCGAGGATATCGGGTTTATAGAGTGCCACCCACGCTACTAGCTCATCATGGTTAGGTAGCAGGCTCCTAATGTTGAGATTAGCTACTTTTAGGCCCTTACCCATGCCCCATGCAGGGGGGATTTTGTGGGCCAGATTATTTGGACCAGGGTTGGATTCAATATCTCTGGCCAGAAGTAGTGTTAAGAGGAGGAGCCAGGGGAGATACCACTTCATGTGGGATTGGCCATCTGGGAGATTATGAGCGCGGATACGCTTGACCCTGGTTGAGTACACTAGGCACCGAAGGTCTAGGAAGCAGGTAATACAGTGGTGGGCCTTAGTGGTCACAAGGATATTTGAGAAAGTGAAGTCAGCTACCTCATAGGAGGGAGACCTCTCCCAGTTTCCACCCAATGACATTGGGGGTGGTGGTGACCATTTGGAGCAGGGTAAGTCCCAGTGCGAGACCTGCGAGGACCAGCGTCCTGTAAGTGGCAGTCAACACACCCTTATCCTCTGCCTTGTGAGTATCCCTACCCTCCCTGGGCGGGAAGTGGGGGTGCCAAGCCCACATCCTGGCTGGAGGCATTGGACCAGCTAGTGAGTTGTGCCCGGTCAGCCAGAGAGGAGCTGATGGGAGGGAAGGGGAGATGGAAATACTAAGCGGAGAAGTAGATATTGGAACTAGTCATGGTTTGTACCAAGCTTTTATGGATAAGGAATGAGCAGTGCGAAGAGTGCTGACAGCTAGGGGTCGGAAGGGACCAGACTAAGCTCCTGGGAGGCAGTTCCTACCCTTGCCGTATGAGAGCACACACAACTATTGTCAACGCTGTAAAGGCAATTCTAGGGACATGGATATGTTGTTCATCCACACTGTCTGACAGGTTCCTTGCCACTTTAAATCTTGCCGGAAGGTCTTCAAGTTGGCTCCTCCCACCCACCCAGGTGGTAAAACTCTCGGCTCCGCCCCATGACGCCAGATCTTCCTTACCGCTTGGAAGCTCAGGTTCCCTCCTTAGCGCTCTGCGTTTTAGACTGGATCCTAACTCTTCTGTTCATCCGAAACTCGTTCTAAAGTTTTCTAGACTTCGGTCTTCATTATCCTTCGTGGCTGCGATGGACAAATCGAATACCGGCTTTCGGAGGTGCCCTTGCGGGCAGAAGATGTCCAGGACGGATCCGCACTCCACGTGCGTCTACTGCCTCGGTCTAGACCACGACCCGCAGGCCTGCGAGTTGTGTCGTTCCTTTTCAGCCAACGTCCTGGAGGATCACGTTGCCCGATTGAAGCTCGGGCGCCCCGAGAAGCGTTACCCACCAGTAAAATCCAAAGAGGCTCATTGGGCGGTGTCCGCGGCGGCTGGCTCGGCAGAGCAGCTCGAGCATATGATCGCCCTCGTGGAGGAGGCGGCCCAGGCCGCATCTTCCTTCTCTTCGGTCGCCCCATTTATCCCGCTCTCTTTGAGTACCTTGTATTCGGCTTCGTTCAAGGAGCTGTGCCAGTCCCTTTCCACGAATGGTGAGGGGCCATCGGGACATTCCTCTCGGTCCAAGAAGAGGGAGTTGAAGGGTAAGTCCCACCGTCTGCGTTCATGGGAGCGGGAGAGGTCTCCTTCCCCGGACAGCCGACCATTGACTTGATTGAGGTTGCGGCTCAGGCCACTGGCTTCCAAGCGTCCCGTCAGGCCAGCCTGCCGGACACCCGTCGGCGCGGTCGAGATATTCCTCGACCCGTCGGACCGGGTTACAGCCGATAGTGAAGCCGACAACCCTTCTTCGCGGTTCCACGGCGGAGGCCGAGATCTGCCTGCGCCTTCAGATCGGCAGTCCCCGGTTAAAGTGTCGAGCCGAGGAAGGCGAGTGTCCCCGCCCCTTCCCAGGCCCGCCCTCGGTTGCACCGAAGGTCTCGGTCTCGGACCTCATCTTGGTCAAGCCGATCCCGCCGACATCGGCGGTCTTGGTCTCGGCACCGAAGTAAGTGGCGACGCCGCTCCTCCTCATCTTCCTCCTCGGAAGAGGAGAGGCTTCGACGCAAATTGCGTCGGCGCTACGAGGAGCTTATATGGCAGCAGTTACTGTTGTCCGGGAGTAAGTCGACGCCGACGCATCCCCCGGCCGTCAAGTGGCTGTCACCCGAACGGCCGAAGCAACCGCTCGCTGCAGTCGAGATGCCCATTTCTGGGCTGGTTGTTCAGCCGAAACTTGCTGCCCCACTGATTGTGGTGGAACCTCCGCCTCCACAACCGAAGTCTGGGGCACCGACCAAAGATTCTTGGTCAGGTCACGGCCTGCCCCACAGGTTGTCGGTCACCCTCACTCACGACCGTCCTCGGCAGGTGGAGGGTGGCTCAGGCCCTAGGCAGCTCTTCGTGGACTCTTCGGAGTCCGAGGACGACTCCTCCCTGTTTCCCAGGCAGGTCGACCTGGAGTCCTCCGGGGGCCAGTCACTGGACAATAGCCCATTGTCCTTCATGGGTTTGCTTCGGCTCATCTCGGAGTCCACCGGGATGCAGCTCGAGCCTGTGTCCAAACGGGCCAAGTATCCCCTGATGGAGATACTGGACCGAGGGGATTCACCCACGGAGGCCTTCCCTGTGGCTGAGGCCATTGTTGGCCCAGCCTTGGAGCTTTGACAGCGACCTGCTTCCTGTCCTGCGCCCTTGGCCAGGGGTGGCCAGGAAATATCACGGTCCCCAGCTCTTTGCCAGTTTCTCAGAGCACCCCTCTGCCGGGGTTAGTTACTGACAGCGTTTTCCGGTGTTCCGGAAACGCTCAGGATGTAGACAAGCCCCCCCGACAAGGAGGCCAAAAAGTTGGACTATGCTGAGTGCAAGGTGTATGCTGCGTCCTCCCTCGGCCTCCGACAGGCCAGCTCGGCCGTGCTGATGGCACACTTCTCCCACGCTCTCATGGGCTCCCTGGATGAGGTGATCCCTCATCTCCTGGCCGACCTGCAGACCACGGTCTGGCAGATGCGGGACCAGGGTAGGGCGGTGGCGAAGCAGCAACTTCAGACTGCTCTGGACATAGGTGATTCCTGTGCCAGGTCAGTAGCAGCCGCGGTGGCCATGCGCTGCAGGGCGTGGCTGAGGATATCCACCTTCACGGCAGATACCCAGCACAAGTTGGTTGATGTCCCCTTCTTGGGGACCGACCTCTTCGGCCCTGGAGTAGAGGGACACCTCCAGCAGATCGAAAAGTCCAATGCCACTCTGGACTCGGTTACCTCCGCCCAGAAGGACAAAGGCCGCCGTCAGCAGCAGCACAAGCCCTTTCGTCGTCCTGCGCCTGCGGCACGTCCGGCACAACAGCACCAGCACCAGGGCCAGCAGGCTGGCTGGCATCCCAAACCCAAGCCCGCGGCTTCCTCCAATAAAGCAGGAGGTAAAGGCCCAGGAGGTCCCTCGGCCGGTCCCTCCTCCAAGTCTGCCCAGTGGCCGGGTTGAGGGTGTAGCCCCAACCTCATCACCCTCCCTAGGTTCCCCATGAGGCAGCTCTGCCACTTCCTTTCCGCCTGGTCCGCTATCACCACGGACCATTGGGTGAGTGGAGGTGGTGGGAAGGGCTACCTCTGGGGTGAGCAGACCCCTCCTTTTGAGGCTGTCGCCCCTGGAAATCAGGGTCAAAAGCCTCGCTGTCGGCCCTCCGAGCCGATATTGCCCTGCTCCTCGAAAAAGAGGTGATCAGGAAGGTGGCGGATCCTCCTCCAGACCCGGGGTTTGTGTCCAGGTACTTCCTGGTCCCAAAACGGACGGGGGCGCTGGCGCCCCATTCTCAACCTGCACGACCTAAACCGGTTCCTAAGGTCTCGGACCTTGAGGATGGTCACTCTGGCACAGATAATCCCATCTTTGGAACGAGGCATGTGGTTCTGTTCCCTGGACCTCCAGGATGCGTTCTTTCATGTCCAGATCCATCCGTCTCACCAGAGATTTGTCCACTTCAGAGTGGAGGGATCTCTTTACGAGTTCCGGGCCATGCCCTTCGGCCTCTCTCTAGCTCCCAGGGTCTTCACCAAATGCATGGCAGTGGTGACAGCACTCCTGCGGCTAAGAAGGGTCCGGGTGTACCCCTACCTGGACGACTGGCTGATTGCAACCCCCTCCAGAGCGGAGGTGGAGCGGTCCAGAGATCTGGCCCTCCAGGTTTGCTCTCAGATTGGCCTCCTCATCGAGGCCAAGTCGGAACTTCGTGCGAAGCAGGTGATACACTAGCAGGGCAGAGCTCGACTCTCTTTGAGCCAGGCCTCGGCTCCCGCGGACAGGGCGAGGTTCTTTCCTCCTTTGCCCAGTCATTTCTGGTTGGGCATCCGCCGACCTGCCCGGGACTTCCTGTGCCTCCTGGGCTTCATGGCGGCCTGCACCAGCGTGGTCCGTTGGGCCCGCTGGTACATGCGTCCCCTTCAGTGGGGATTGGCCAGACAGTGGTCATAACGCTACGATCCGTTGGATCAGTTGGTGACAGTGACCCAGGAGATGTGGAACGCTCTCCAGTGGTGGACTGTTCTGGCACATCTGCAGGAGGGCATCCCGTTGGTTCACCCCGAGCAGACGTCTCTCTATCGACCGATGCATCTCTGATGGGTTGGGGTGCCCATCTGGGGAGCACAGAGCGCACGGCCTCTGGTCCCCTCGGGAGTCCCGATACCATATCAGCCTGCTGGAGCTCCGAGTGGTCCGTCTAGCTCTCACCGCCTTCGCTCCATTTCTACGGGGTCAAGTGGTTCAGGTCCAGACGGACAATACCACGACCATGTACTACCTAAACCGCCAGGGCGGGACGCGCTCCATGCCTTTATGCAAGGAAGCTCTCCGCATATGGTCTCTCGTGTGCAGCCTGGAGGCGGATCTCCTAGCCATTCACGTGGCAGGAGCCTCCAACACTCTGGCCGATGCCCTAAGCCGGATAGGGGCTGCGTCTCACGAGTGGTCTCTCCTGCCAGAGGTAGTACAAGATCTCTTCTCCCACTGGGGCACGCCTCAGGCGGACCTGTTTGCCTCCAGGGAGAATGCAAAGTTGAGACTGTTTCATGCCTGCCCCCCTCAGCAGGGCTCGCTCGCAGGGGGATGCCTTCTCGAGGCCATGGACCCCGGGCCTCTTCTACGCCTTTCCCCCCATTTCCCTTGATCCACAGAGTGCTCCTCAAGGCGAGGCGGGACAAGGCGCAGATGATTCTGGTAGCCCCAGACTGGCCCTGTCAGTTCTGGTACCCAGATCTCCTCAGCCTCAGCTCCAGGCTCCTGAGGCGGCTTCCAACCCGCCCGGACCTGATCTCAGTCAATCAGGAAGGTCTTCCATCCGGACCTTCAATCCTGCACCTGGGCCTGGTTCCTGAGCTAGAGTTCCAGGCCTTGGGTCTTTCGATGGAGGTCCTCAGTGTCGTTGGGCGTCCCGTAGAGTCGACCAGAAAATGCTATGCCTTCAAATGGAAGAGATTCTCCATTTGGTGTCAGGGCAAGGGCCTGGACCCTTCCTCCTGTTCCCTGGCAAGCATTCTGGACTACCTGTGGTCCCTGTCTCAGCTAGGGCTTAGGTTGACGACCCTTAAAGTGCACCTGGCAACCATCTCTGCTTACCGGGCGCGGGCCGGGATGCAGTCTGTGGCGCAGGAGAAGGTGGTCTGGCGCTTTTTCAAAGGTCTTAATCACATTTCCCCTCCGGTGCGAGAACCTCCACCTCCGTGGGATCTACTGCTGGTATTGGCCAAGCTCATGGGCAAGCCATTCGAACCAATGCACAGGTGCGATATCTCCCACCTGTCGTGGAAGACCACCTTCTTGGTGGCTATAACGTCAGCCAGAAAGATGGGAGAGCTCCAGGCGCTTTCCATCGAGTCTCCTTATCTGGTCTTCCACAGGGACAAGGTTGTCCTGCGCCCCCAACCGAAATTCCTTCCGAAGGTGGTGTCAGAGTTTCACCTTAACCAGGGGTTGACTCTGCTGGTGTTCTACCCCAATCACACCTCGGAGGCCGAATATAGGGTCCATACTTTAGACCCTAGAAGAGCGCTCGCTTATTATAAGGAGTGACGGCTGAAGTTCGGGGAGAGGTTCGCCAGCTGTTTGTCACCTCAGCTGAAGCCACACCTGGCAGACCTGCAGCCAAGCGGACGATAGGCAGGTGGGTCACCTCCTGCATAGATCTCTGCTATAGGTTGGCGGGCATGGAGCCTCCCAGAGGGATAAGAGTTCATTCTACCTGCCATACTGCTGCATCGGTAGCTGCTTCCAGGGACTTCCCTATCCAGGAAATCTGCAGGGCTGCTACCTGGAAGTCAGCACATACCTTCATCACCCACTACCACATTGACCTTGAGTCACGCCGAGATGCTGGTTTTGGGGCCTCGGTTCTCCAGTCTCTTTTCCCTAAGTAGGGGGTGTGCGCCTTTCCTCCCTCCTCCCGGAGAACTGCTAGGAGTCTGCCAGACAGTGCGGATGAACAACATATCCATGTCCCTAGAAATACAGGTTACTCACCTGTAACAGGAGTTCTAGGAATGGTATATGTTGTTCATCCACACGACCCACCCGGTTTCAACGCACAATCTGGCTTCCAGCGGGCTAGATCTGGCGTCATGGGGCGGAGCCGAGAGTTTTACTACTTGGGTGGGTGGGAGGAGCCAGCTTGAAGACCTTCCGGCAAGATTTAAAGTGGCAAGGAACCTGCCAGACAGTGTGGATGAACAACATATACCATTCCTAGAACTCCTGTTACAGGTGAGTAACCTGTATTTTAGGCAGACATTAACTACGCACTATGGGCAGGTGTGAGTTAGAAACTTAGGTCAATTTGCAACACTGGCCACTTTAGGCTCAGCAGGCAGTTGACAGCTCTAGCAAGTGAGTAACCTACTCCCTTTTTGCTGGACTTGCCCTTGGCAAGAGCTGATCTGTAGGGACCAGCAGGTATGAAAACAGCTAGACAAAAGATTGATTATGGCACAGACAGTATAACTAAGAAACTTGGTCAAATAAAAATACCGACACAGTCTGAGATCATAACACAGGCATTGACAGTAAACTAGTCAAATAAGTTATACAACACAGTCTGGGAGGTGATAGTGGGGAGGGCTTCTCTAGGGGAATAACAAGCTATGCCACTTGAATGAAAGCAGGACCTCCCCCTCTAGCTGATAGGGTGAGGCAGCTCACAGGAGGTGGAGCCAACGAGCATTTAATGGGAGGAGGGAATGGGCGGGCGGGTGGGTGGGCTGAAAATTCAAACTCTCTCCTGCACGGGGCAGGGGCTGGGAACTTTCTGTCTGGTTTTAGCAGCCGAATAAGGAGCCGCGAAGCTGCAGAAGCCCATGGCACCTCACACTGGCCGTGGCCAGTTTTCTGGTTAGCGAGGAGGGACCTTTAGGAGCAGGTCACCCTCTCCTCCCCTCCAGCTGACGTCAAGCGAGCTTGAGGGCAGTGGGACAAGCTCTCCCTTTTAGGGGAACAATGAGAGCATCACCGCCATCAGGGTCCATTTGATGGTATGCCGCGCCAAGATTCAAAAAAGAGTGTGAGTCCAGTTTTCCGATGCAGCAATGGGTCCCGGTCACGCTTCACAAAGACGTAAAACTCCCACAACCACCCTCCTTGCAGCGAGTCCCTGGGTAGCTGGACCTTTTCAAAGTCGTGGTGTTCCTGGCGCTGGTCCATTAAGGTAGGGCAAAAAGCAAGAAATGTACTGTCGGCAAACTCTCTCCTGCACTGGGGCAGGGGCCGGGAACTATCTGTCTGGTTTTAGCAGGAGGCCCGCTGGAGCTGCAAGCCAGCACCTCACACTTGGCTTCATGGCAGATTTTCTGGTGCACGGGGGGGAGCCTTTAGGAACAGGTCACCCTCACCTCCCCTCCAGTGCGGCGTCAAGCGACATGGTGGAAAGACGATACCTGGGAAAAAATATCCCTGGGTACAAGGTGTATTACAAAAATAGGAATTGAAAACGAAGGTGAGGAGTTGAAATATTTATTAAAAACACAATCGAGTTCTGGGAAGTAAAGTGTGCTGATTATACGACAGCGCAGGTGAAACAAGTTTGGGTAAACATTCTATCAAACAGCAACAAAAAGATAACTCTCTGCGTAGCCTACAGAGTCCCTTATCTAAGGTTGAAAATGACAACTTTTTCCAAAAAATTGGAGGAAACCAATCCTGGGGGTGGATACCATAATAATGGGAGATTGTAACCTTCCAGACATTAATTAGAAGCTTGGTATGTCCAAAAATACTTATGGAAGCAAAATGTTACAGTTTCTTACACTAAACAATATTCATCAAATAGTGACACTATAGTGATACTATAAGTAACAACACCCTCGATCTAATATGTACAAATATGGGTGAAGATAGGTTCACCTTCAGGATTATTGAACCATTAGGTCAAAGCGACCACAATATAGTCGAATTTGAAGTGGAAATGCACTGGATTTCAGTAAAAGGTCTTACAAAAATAAGATGTTATACCAAGGCCGACTACAACGAAATGAAGACCTATCTAAGAAACTGGAACTGGAAAGATGACTTTAAAAATCAAGACACTGAACAAAAATGGCAACTGTTGGCTCAGAAGACATCATCCTGTACTAATCGTATACCTGAGAAAACTAAGTACAGCCGACCTGGTGGTGCTAGAGATTGAGGCGCTGGTCACTACACCTCGTGCCACGCTGGCGCCCCTGTTTTGGGAACGAGCCCGGGTCGCTGGGGTTGGCAGGGGAAAGGGAGGATTGAGGGTCCGGAGGACTGCTTTCCTCTCAGGGAAGGGAGGGTTTGTTGTCCTGCCCTCTTGCGATGGCTGAGGGGCATTATGGATTGGCAGGCATGTACCAGTGCCTTTGCGTCGGTAGGGGAGGTGTGCGAGGAGAAAATGGTGGAAAAGAGCCTGACAGGTTCTGTGATTGTTCCCCGCATCCCGAGGGCCATCCCCGGCTTCTGGTTTGGGTCTGGGGGGGAGAAGCCGGCAACCTCCTCCCTGGCCCCACTGTGGGGGAATTTCCGGGGACTGGAGAGTGAGTCCCTCCATCAGAAGGGCCATAGCCGCCTTCCAGGGCTCCAGGCGGAAAAAGATAATTAAAATAAATAAGTACAACAATAAAGGCAGGATACCAATTTGGTTCAACAATATAAAAAAAAAAATAAAACAGAAAAATAAAGCATGGGAAAAGCTCAGATCAAATCCTTCAGAAGTAAATTCAAGGAAGTACAGAGAGCTAAGCAAAAAATGCAAAAAAATAATGCAAAAAGGGATGAAGAATATAAATTTTTAAACTAGACACAAAAAACGGCAAGAAATCTTTTTATAATTACATAAATAACACAAAACAAGGCAAAACAGGGGTTGGACCATTTGTAACACAGGATACAGTTATTACTGAAGGAAACAAAATAGCCTCAGAGCTTAACAAATATTTTGCCAGTATCTACCAACCAAAGGTGCCATGTCCATGTCCTATTATAAAAACAAATGTCAGGTGAGGTACTATCTGTTACTGAACCACATTACTAAATCTAAACCCAAACAAATCACCTGGACCGGATGGTTTCTACCCCACCCTTTTGAAAACTGACAGAACAATTAATTGGACCATTGACATCTATATTTAATTCATCTTTAAAGGGAGGAATAGTACCTAATGCATGGAAAGACGTGAATGTGATATCAATTCTCAAAAAGGGAACTAGAGGAGAGTGTAAATATTACAGACCTATAACTATCACCTCAGTAGTTAGTAAGATGTTGGAGGGTATCGTGAAGGAGGCAATAAACAATCATCTCTGCAAAATGGGAACTTTGGATGTTAACCAACACGCATTTAGAGAAGGAAAGTCATGTCTAACCAACCTACTGCATTTTTTCAACCCAGTTAGTAGTGCAGTTGACAGTGGACTACCTGTAGACATATTTTACATGGACTTTTCAAAAGTTTTCGACACCTTGCCCCATAGGCCACTTATAGTAAGGTTACAAGAATATCAGTTTAATCCATATCTAATCAGATGGATATCCTCTTGGTTGGATGGTAGGAGACAAAGGGTAAATGTGGCAGGCCACGTATCTTCATGGCATGAAATCACGAGTGTGACGTAGACAGCCAGTTCCGAGTGCTTGATAATATTTTTATATCAAATGTATTATGACCATCTCTGTTGATAATCAAATGCTCTAGAAATGACCTCTCATCCCCCAGATTTTAGCTGACAGATGCAGGCCAAGAGAACTGCTGACAGTATGTATCACACACTCAGTTTTTTAGAGACAGTGTGTTACTGGAAAACTTTTATTAAGCATCCTGTTTCTCTGAGCTAATTACAGAGTTGTTAATTTAATTTTGTTAAGAGAGAAATCATAAACTAGGTTTATGACGTTAAAATAAGGGAAGCTAGGATGTTACATAGAGGTGTAAGGTTGTAAATGACCCTATGAAGCCTGTATGAAGAGGGTACAGCATGAGATCAAAAGAGGTGTCATTAAAACTTGAGTTGTGCTAAGGTTGCAAAATTAATACATCCTGTATAGCTGTATAGTATAGATTAATAAAATTATATCCTGTGGTTGTATAAAAATATATTTTTGTTAGATATTTGACCAGAGGAGGGGCTGGATGACTTCATCCAAAAGGGGTTGGCCAATACTGCTTGAAAAGATTATTCTCTTTCACTATAGACGCACACTTTTTATCTGACACTGACTAAGGAAACATCTGAGCACTGAAAACAGGTATTTAGAAAGCTAGACATAATCTAAATATAGTTATAGGAATTGGACTGTTTTAAACTTTGTTTTGTTTAAAGATATGTATGTCTTGTGATACAAGAGTTCTGTATTGTATGTTTGACTTATTATTATATATTTTAGTAAAAACTCTAATTTTAGAGCAAACCTGGTCTGTCTTTGAATTGCTTTCTTTTGCTAAGAAATATTTATGGTTCAGCAGACATAAGCTTGTATGGTGGTACCAAACTGGAAACAGAAGCATTTTAAATCTGAGGTCTTTATTAAGGGTTAATCTCTGAATACCTGGTTAGGTGCCTGTAGGCAAAGATATCTGGCCCCCCAAAGACAGATGTATCTGAGCCTGTGCATTGGGTATGCTAGCAAGAGGTTACAGTTTGAATCCCTCCAGAACTGAGACCAAAGGTTGATCCGAACTCACAAAAACAGACAAGAGGGTTACTTTGTCTGTTACACTGTTAACAAGACTGCGCTCAGAGGTTGGCACTTTGGGAGTAGAGGGCCTGATCTGCTGAGTGAATCTGTGACAGATTGGTGGGAGCCGTGGGATGATTTTGGTATCATAAGCTTTATTGTTCTGTCAGCTGACCATAAGCTCTCTTGCAAGGAAAGAAAAAGACAGAGTTTTATTTAAAAAAAAAAAAAAAAAAAAAACAGAACTATATATCACTTGGTGTACAGTCAAGTTCACACCTATTTTATTTATTTTTTTTCTAAAATGCAAAGTCAGAGTAGCAGTAGCTGGGAAACGTGGTGTCCTACTACAGTAGGCACACTGTAGAACAGTTAAAACAGTTGTGCGAGGACAGAGGAGTCCTGTTCGAGCTGAAAGCCAGTAAGCAGAACCTCATAAAGGCCCTGACGATAGCAGATACCCAGAGCAGGGAGTCACAGACCATGACTGAAAGGGACCAGACCTCGAGTGTGGCAGAACTAGTGGCCAGTGAGGAGTCCCGAGCCGAAGAGGCGGACAGCAGGGCCACTGTCAGTGAAGAGCCACAGCAGCAGAGGAAGGTCACCAGTATCCTGAATCCAGAGGTACTCAAGCTGCAAATTGAGTTGCGGAGGATAGAACTGGAGGCAGAGCGACAACAGAGGGAGGCAGACCGTGAGGAGCGTAGCGCAGCGAAGCAGAGGAGAAGAGAGAGGCGAGAATGCAGAGCTGGAGAGGAGAGGAGAGAGGAGCGCCAGTGGCAACACGAACTGGAGAAGCTACGACTCCAACCAGCGGCACCAGGGCAGGTAAGTGGCTTGGGTTTAACTGGGACTGCAGGACTGGGTTACAAATTGAACTCTAAATTAATAGCTGAGTTTAAGGATGGGGAGGATATAGACACCTTTTTAAATTCTTTTGAAAAAGTTTGTATTCAGGCTAAGAGTCCTAGAGCTTCTGGCTATCTCTGCTACTTACTGGAAAAGCTCGGGATGCATTGGGTCACATGGACAATAAAGACAGTGATGATTACAGCAAGTTAAAAGCGGCACTACTGAAAAAGTTTGAATTAACTGCTAAATCATACAGAGCTAAATTCCGTAAGCTCAGGAGAAGCCCTGATATGAGCTAGGAGGAGCTAGCCATGAAACAACGTCCGTTTTTAAAACGTTGGTGGGAAGGAATTGAGGCAAACACTGTTGATACAATTGAAAATGTGATTTTATTAGAACGGTTTTATTGGGCATGCCCAGCAGAGTTAAAAATCTGGCTAGAGGACCGAGATCCAAAAACAGTGCAAGAGGCTGCTGAACTCTCGGACCGCTATGCCAAGAGCAGACCTGTTCTGAGAGCGAATGGGCAGGCGTGGCAGCGCAGAAAGGGAAAAGCGTGCCTTCAGGGCAGCTAAAACCCTCACTGCCTCCACCGAAACCAGATAGCCCCAGGTTTCCAAGAAAAGATTTCTCTGAAGTAAGAAATGCTTGTTGCTTATGTAAAGAAACTGGGCACATTGCCAGACAGTGTCCAAGAAGGGCAAGCAATAATATACAAAGTAGTACCAGAAAAGAAGTGGGTTGTTTGTGTGTTCCTGAGAGCATGCCAGTGAACATGAGAACACTTGCACCCAGTCATGGTAAATGGCGTACAGACACAGGGGTTAAGGGACATGGGGCATCCCTGACATTGGTGAAAGGGGATCTAGTACAGCCTGGTCAGCTTATCTCAAACAAATACGTGACTGTACAGGACTTTGCGGGTGAAGCGAAAACATTGCCACTGGCCAGTGTTCTCCTGGACTGGGGTGAAACAAGGGGAACTGTGCAACAGGTGGCTGTAGCTAAAACGTTAGCAGTAGATGTGATCCTGGGTAACAATCTCCAACAGGGGATGGTATGTGATGGTATGTGCAATTACCCGTAGCCAAGCGGCAAGGGGAAAATAGTAGTTCCCTGAACCCCACAGAAACCAGTGTGGAAACCACGGAGAGGCTAGCCTGTGTCTCCAGGTGGGGAGACTGATAAAAAGGGGGTAGAAATTTCCTTGGTAGTGAGTGACCACACAGCTACGGAAGGTTACTCCGAAGAGGGAAGGGTGACCAATTGTCAGAGGGTTAGGATTGACAGTGATCCTGAGGGCCCTGGCACTAGTGCTAGGGACCCTAGTTTAGTGACTGAAGGGAACTTGTCCCATGCCTAGGGACTGTGTGAGGGGTTTGCAGCTGCTCAGAGGAGTGACCCTAATTTAGAGAAGCTGAGGGCTTGGGCAGACTCTGAGGACACACAGTAGGTGATGGCAGACATAAGGTTTATTGGGAAAATGGACTTGTGTATACACAGGCAGTGCAGACAGAGGGAGGGATGCTAGGCAGGCAGCTTGTCGTTCCCCAGGGGTATCGTGAGCAGTTGTTCAAAATTGCACATGATACTCCCTTGTCTGGTCATCTGGGAATCGCATGAACTATGCAGTGGTTGGCCCATAATTTCTACTGGCCTAACTTCACCCAGCAGGTGAAGGAGTATTGCAGGTCTTGTCACCGATGCCAAGAAATAGGGAAGGCGGGCAAGAAAACCCAAGCCACCCTGATCCCCTTGCCCATAGTGGAGGAGCCATTCCAGAGGGTGGGAATGGATATTGTGGAGCCTTTAAATACCCCCAGCTCTTCAGGGAAGAGATTCATCCTGACTGTGGTGGATTATGCCACCCGGTACCCAGAGGCAGTCGCCTATCCTCACTGAGGACGGACAAAGTGGCAGATGCCTTATTTGGGATTTTCTCTCATGTTGGGTTTCTGCAGGAGGTAATCACCGATCGAGGGGGTTCCTTCATGTCGGACCTGATGAAGTGTTTGTGGGAGAAGTGTGGGGTGGTGCAGAGATGCACGACACTGTATCACCCATAAGCCAATGGGCTTGTGGAACGTTTCAATGGTACCCTAAAGTCAGTGCTCTGGGCGTTTGCTGAACAGCATGGGAGGGACTGGGAGAAATACCTTCCCCACCTGTTGTTTGCATACAGGGAGGTGCCCCAAGAGTCGACAGGATTTTCCCCCTTCGAACTCTTATATGGACGCCGGGTACATGGGCCCTAGACTAATCCGGAAAGATTGGGAAGGCAAGCATGCCACCCAGGGAACTCCCCATTGTGGATTATGTTCTTAGGGTTAGGGAAAGGCTGAAGGAGCTTATGGGGACAGCCCAGAGCAACCTGGCAGTTTCCCAACAGAAACAAAAGGTGTGGTATGACCGCAGAGCCAGAGCTCGCTCATACGTGGTGGGTCAGGAAGTCATGGTCCTTATTCCCATCCAGAAAGACAAGCTGAAGGCTGAGTGGGCAGGACCGTACAAAGTAGTTAGGAAGGTAAATGACGTAAACTGCATTGTGGAGTTACCTGACCGTAGACAGACTGAAAGGATTTACCACGTCAACATGATGAAGCCATATGCAAATAGGGCTGACATGGTGTTCACAGTGTGTAGTCATTGGGAGGGGACGGACGAAGGAGACCCCTTTCTGGACTTACTGGAAGAGAGTAAGTGGGAGTCCTCTGTGGAGGCAGTAAAATTGTCTCCCCAGCTGACCCTGGACCAGGTCCAGAAAGTAAGGGAGGTTCTAGCAGACTTTGCCCCCTTGTTTATCGCCAAGCTTGGACTAACCCCCTTAGCAACACACGATGTGCAGACAGGGACACAGACGCCCATACGGCGGACAGCATATCTGGTGTCAGAGGCTGTCGAAAAGGACATTAGGAGGGAAGTGGAGGAGATGCTGGATTTAGGGGTAATCCAGAGATCCCACAGCCCCTGGGCCTCACCCGTAGTTCTTGTGCCCAAGCCAGATGGCTCAACTCGTTTCTGTGTGGACTGTTGTGGACTGAATGCAGTCACGAGGTCCGACGCCCACCCGATGCCCTGGACGAACTCCTGAACAAGTTGGGAGGGGCCACCTACATTATGACTGTTGACCTGACCAAGGGGTATTGGCAGGTAGGATTGGTAGACAGAGCTAGGGAAAGGTCGGCCTTCATCACTCTGATAGGCTTATTTGAGTTTAAAGTAATGCCTTTCGGAATGAAGAACGCCCCGGCCACTTTCCAAAGGTTGGTGAACCAGGTGTTGAATGGTGCTGAGGAGTACGCTGTAGCGTACCTGGATGACATTTCCATCTTCAGTACCAGCTGGGAGGAACACCTTTTCACACCTTAAGGAAGTGCTGGGAAGGATACAGAGGGCTGGGCTCACTGTCAAAGCCAAGAAGGGCCAGGTGGCCATGGGGGAAGTGGCATACCTTGGGCATGTGGTAGGCCGGGGACAGCTCCATCCTAACCAAATAAAGATAGAGGTGATTCAGGTGTGTCCCAGACCAGAAACCCAGAAGCAGGTCAGGATCTCTCTAGGGACAGCAGGGTACTACAGAAAGTTTGTACCTAATTACAGTGCCCTGGCTGCTCCCCTCTCTGACCTGACAAGGAAAAAGATGCCAAGGAAAATTACTTGGGGCCCAGCTTGTGAGGAAGCCTTTACCAGATTGAAGGAGGCACTGTGCAGTGCTCCTGTTTTGACAAGTCCGGACTGTAGCAAAACCTTTATAGTTCAGACTGATGCCTTAGATGTGGGTATTGGGGCAGTACTTATCCAGACGTCTAGCCAAGGGACAGATCATCCAGTTTTGTACCTGAGCAGAAAGCTGCTACCCAGGGAGCAGGTGTACTCCACGGTGGAAAAGGAGTGTCTTGCCATACTGTGGGCCCTGAAGAAATTAGAGCCATACTTGTATGGGCAGCATTTTGTGGTGCAGACTGACCACAACCCCCTGGTTTGGCTGACGCAGATGGGAAAGAGCAATGGGAGACTACTAAGATGGAGTCTTGCTTTGCAAGGATGTGATCTGACAGTCATACATAGGGCAGGCATTAAGAATCAGAACGCCGATGGGCTGTCTAGGGACTGTGAGGAGTGAACTGATTTGGGAAGCTCATCCCATGTAGGGGATAGATCCCCCAAATTCAGTCTAGGTGGGGAGGAGTGAGACGTAGACAGCCAGTTCTGAGTGCTGAATAATATTTTTTTATATAAAATGTGTTATGACTGTATTTGCTGAAAATCAAATGCTCTAGGAATGACCTCTCTCATCTCCCCCCTGATTTTAGCTGACAGATGCAGGCCAAGAGAACTGCTGACAGTATGTATCACACACTCAGTTTTTTAGAGACAGTGTGTTACTGGAAGACTTTTATTAAGGATCCTGTTTCTCTGAGCTAATTACAGAGTTGTTAAGTTAATTTTGTTAAGAGAGAAGTCATTAACTAGGTTTATGACATTAAAATAAGGGAAGCTAGGATATTACGTAGAGGTGTAAGGTTGTAAATGACCCTATGAAACCTGTGTGAAGAGGGTACAACATGAGATCAAAAGAGGTGTCATTGAGACTTGAGTTATGCTAAGGTTGCAGAATTAATACATCCTGTATAGTATAGATTAATAAAATTACATCCCGTGTTGTATAAAAATATATTTCTGTTAGATATTTGACTAGAGGAGGGGCTGGATGACTTCATCCAGAAGAGGTTGACCAATACTGCTTGAAAAGATTATTCTCTTTCACTATAGACACACACTTATTATCTGATACTGACTAAGGAAACATCTGAGCACTGAAAACAGGTATTTAGAAAGCTAGACAAAATCTAAATATAGTTGTAGGAATTGCACTGTTTTAAACCTTGTTTTGTTTAAAGATATGTATGTCTTGTGATACAAGAGTTCTGTATTGTATGTTTGACTTATTATATATTTTTGTAAAAACTCTTAATTTTAAGGCAAACCTGGTCTGTCTTTGAATTGCTTTCTTTTTTTTTTTTTAAACTTTCTTTATTATTTTGATGTCACAAAGAGACAATACATACAGACTGCATTTAACCTTTCAGCAAGGATAGTTACAAAAGGTTTCACATAGGCAATTTCCTCAAAGCAGAATACTTGACCACTAGCAACAACAGGTATGATTAGACACCTCCATATTTCATCTGGCTGTCTACATATACAGATCACCTCTACCTTAGATATTTAATACTAGGGCCCAGTCCCTTTTTTTTTTTTTTTTTTAAATCAATAGAACCATATTGATCTAGACTAAACTCTCTGTGATGGGTTTGCTCGAGTTCAGCAAAGACTCTGTCAACTCAAGGGACAAAGTCAGGTCTTGCCTCTGCCATGTATAGGACCCATCGCCTCCAAAGAATTTCAAACTGAGGTAATCTCTTATTCAGAGAGGCTGTCAGTGCCTCCATCCTATGTATATTTATCATAATTTCCTGCCATTTATTTAATGTGATAGGGATATGAGACAACCAGTTTTTAGTTATAACCTCTAACCTTTTGAGCTGCTATGAAAGCTGTTTTCAGAAACTTAATTGTGAGGGGATCTCTGTGTTCTTTCGGTAGTTCCAGAAATAAAAAGCATGTGGAGGACAATGTCAAATCTGGGGTAATCATTGTCCTCAGGGCCTGCTGCAAATCCGACAGGAAGGGAGACAGGATTGGGCAACTCCATAACATGTGTGAATACGTTGCCATCACTTGACCACAGTTCCTCCAACAATCGGCTGGGCTGCCATTCAAAAATAATCCCATGATCTTTGGGGAACGGAAGTACCTAATAAAGATTTTCCAGGAAAAATCCTGCCAGCTAGTGGCTGATGGGCCCCAATGTATTTTAGTTTGTGCCCATGTCCACACCCCCTCCGAAATCGGACTTCCCAGATCTTTTTCCCAAGCTTTTTTTATGGATCCTGTGTTGTCCCCTCTCCATGCTAGTAGGTCTTTATAAAGGTTGGAAATCATATGTGACCTGTTAGGCGTCCCCTCTATCGCCCTTTTGAAAGTGAAGGCAAGCTGAGGAGGAAATACGGTCCCCCACTTATATTCCGTGGCCAGGTTTCTCACATAATTCCTAATTTGAAAATATCTAAATCTATCCTGCCAAGGGATTTCATATCTATTAACAAGTGTTTCAAAGGGAACAATTTCTTCCCCCTTTATGAAGTGCCAGACTAAATGCAGCCCCCTAGCCTCCCATCTCCTAAATCCAGCATCCCATCTGCCAGGTACAAAAGAATCCATATATGGAATAGACAACAATAAAAATTTCCAGTTATTAGCCTTCTTGTCTTTCAGGATGTTATACCATGATTCAATTGTGTGCGCTGTGAAGGGATTCTCCAAATGATCTATATAGGGCCTCCTCCCCTGTCTAAAAAGCATACTGTTTATACTAGACCAGGCCCCTTCTTTCAGTTCTAAATTTTTCCATTTAGAGATGTATAAGTTGTCTAACCAGTATATGATTGTCCTCAGCTGTGCTGCCTGGTAATACAGCTTGAAATTGGGTAATGACAGGCCTCCTGCCTTTTTTGGAATCTGAAGCACTGAGAGCCTGATCCTAGGCTTACTTGGCCCCCATAGAAAGTGTGAGATCACCCTGTTTAATGCATTGAAATAAGATTTCGGGATTCTGATAGGTAATGTTTGCACTAGATATAATAATTTAGGGAGAATTATCTTTATGGCCTCCACTCTCTGGGTCAAGGAAATGGGGATATTTGACCATTGCTCTAATTCTGATTTAATAGTTTCAAGGATTGGGGAAAAATTAAGTGGGAATAGGCTATTTACCTGAAAACCCAGTTGAACCCCCAGATACTTAATATGGGATAGATCCCACCTGAAAGGGTACCTCTGCTTAATTTGCTCTGTTGGTTCATAGTGCATTTTTAAGACTTCTGTCTTAGAAACATTCATTTTATATCCGGCCAGGTAGCTAAATTCTGACAAAGCATCCCACAGTTTTACTAAGGAGTGTTCTGGGTCCCGCAGATAAACCAAAAGATCATCAGCATACAGGGCAAGTTTATGGGTTTCTCCCTCTAATTCCCACCCCTGTATCCCCCGTCTTGACGCAACGCCTGGGCTAGCGGCTCCTGATATAGGGTGAAGAAAAGGGGGGAGAGAGGGCAGCCCTGTCTGGTGCTTCGCTGCAAATGTATCGGATGGGAGACTCTACCATTTATCTTTACATAGGCCCTTGGGCCAGTATATATCTTATTTATGATCTTTATGAAGGCCTTCTCAGCGTCTAAGCTCAGGATCATACAAGGTACCCCCAACCGAGCGGCATGGAACATCACATGTAACGTTCTTTTAATATTGTCCTGGGTTTGTCTACCAGGAATGAACCCTGTTTGATCATAGTTGATTAGCCTGGGCAGGATCTCCTCTAGTCGTTTCGCTAGGATTGAAGCGTAAAGCTTATAATCGATATTCAATACCGATATAGGTCGGTAAGACCCACATTGAGTAGTATCTTTCCCCGGTTTGGGGATGCTCGATATAACTGCATAATTCCATGTATCCGGTATGTCTTCTCCCAACTGTGCCAGTCTGCAGGCCCTCAATAATGGGTTGTTTATCTCCTTTCTAAAGAATTTAAAAAATTCAGGTGTATAACCGTCTGGGCTGGGAGATTTCCTGGTTTTCAGTCTTTTAATTGCTGCTGCCTATTCTGTTGGGGATATAGGGGAGTCCAAGGATTCTCTAAATTCTTGGGACAATTCTGGTAACCTCAGATTGTTTTAAGTAAGGTTTGATTCGGTCACTATCCGGGGGTGATCCGCCCCGTAAAGGTTTGTGTAGAATTCCCTGAAGCCTGCAAGAATTTTTTCTGAGGACTTGACCAAGCCTTCTGTCTTGCTGTCCCTGATCTGTGTGATTGTGTTTTCTGCAGACTGCCGCCTAAGCCTATATGCCAGGAGACGGGCTGCCCGGGGGCCTGACTCATAATACCTTTGTCTTAAACGTTGCAGCGCCTGCTCCGTTTTAATATCAATAATTCTCTGGTTCTGTTGCTTAACTCTTAAAATTTCTGATTGTACTGAGGCCCTTCCTGCTGCATCTCGGTCCATCAGGACCTGCAGTTGCCCCTGAAGTTGTTCCAACTGTCTGTTTTGTTGTTGTTTAAACTGCACTGCAAATTTAATACAATCCCCTCCATAACACCGTTTTTATAGTGTCCCACAGTACAGTATCAGGAATCTCTCCTGACTCATTGTCTAACTGGATTTGTGACAGTCTATTTTTAGCCATGTCCATAAACTCTTTCAAGTTTAAGAGGTAGTTGTTAAATCTCCAGAGAGACTGCCCTCTTTTGGCCTTCCAACTTAGGGTTATTAACATCTGGGCATGATCTGAAAGGACAGAGGGGATATGTCTGCATTGTAAAAACCTGGTCCTGATGTTCTCCTGATACTAAAATGTAATCAATCCTGGCATATGAGCCATGTGGGTATGAGTAGTGGGTATACTCTCTTTTGTTCGAGTTCTGGTGTCTCCAGGCGTCTATCCAGAAGGCCCCCCTTAGATGTCTCGTAATTAATCTGCCCACCGGTGTCTGCCCGAAAAGTCTTTGCCCTAGAGGTGTCTTTTTGGTCCCAGGTGTGGTTTAGATCTCCACCCACCACTAGTGTTCCAACGTGGCTTGCTGCGATCTTATGCAACGGGGAGCCAACTACTTCCTTTGTAGAGCCCGGTGGAACATATAGGGAAGCCAGAGTGATAGGTGCACCCCCAGATTCCCCACAAGAATAGCTAAACGTCCCTCCGGATCCATATAGCTATTATTCTTCTGAAATTGAGTCCCTCTTGCCACCAGGACTGCCTCCCCCCGCCCCCCCATAGGAGGCCGCCACAATATTATCAAATCCAAATTTCCCCAACTTCTGATGTTCAGACTTATTAAGGTGTGTCTCTTGTAATAAAATAAAGGAAGGGTTCTCTCTTTTCAGGGTTGTCATAATTTTGTATCTCTTTATGGGGTTGTTTAGCTCATTAACATTATGTGAGCTAATTTTGATCCTTTTACTATCCCCCATTGATATAGACAGATATACAGTTCTGCATGAATTGCTTTCTTTTGCTAAGAAATATTTATGGTTCTGCAGACATAAGCTTGTATGGTGGTACCAAACTGGAAACAGAAGCATTTTAAATCTGAGGTCTTTATTAAGTTTTAAGGGTTCATCTCTGAATACCTGGTTAGGTGCCCATAGGCAGAGATATCTGGCCCCCCGCGAAGACAGATATATCTGAGCCTGTGCATTGAGTATGCTAGCAAGAGGTTACAGTTTGAATCCCTCCAGAACTGAGACCAAAGGTTGATCCAAACTCACAAAAACAGACAAGAGGGTTACCTTGTCTGTTACACTGTTCACAAGACTATGCTCAGAGGTTGGCACTTTGGGAGTAGAGGGCCTGATCTGCTGAGTGAATCTGTGACAACGAGTACCTCAGGGATCAGTCCTGGGCCCGACACTTTTTAGTTTATATATTTCTCCTGCACAGACAACACCAAACAGTTTGAGCAGTAAGTTTGTGGACAACATTACAATAGAAGAAATAGTAAACAATGAAACATCTGTAATTAACTTCCAAAATGAAATAACTCTGGTAGGAGCGTGGATAAAACATAATAAATTACAACTCAACCTTGAGAAGTGCAAAATAATGCACATAGGAAAAGGGAACAGATATGCAAACTACACATTATATGGCAAGGACATAACCAGTTACCATCCAGGAATGCAATTTAGGTGTAATAATCTCACAAAATCTGTACACCTCGGAGAACTGCCACAACGCTGCAAGTTCAGCTAACAACACACTCTGCTGTATTTTGAGAAATATAAGAAATAAAGATAAACAGGTAATATTGCTCCTGTATACATCATTAGTAAGGCCTCATCTTGAGTATTGTGTACAGTTTTGGGCACCAGCAAAAAGAAAGGATGTTAAAATCCTGGCGAGGATACAAAGAAAGGCAACCAAAGGGATTAAACAAGTAAGGGGAATGGATTATGGTGATAGATTAGATAAATTAAACCGTTACTCCTTACAGTATAGGAGAGTTGGAGGGGACCTGTGCCTAACATGTAGAGCTTTTGAAAATGGGGACCTCTGGGAATGTATAGGATTATTAAAAACAGAAACAAATAGCGTAGGTTCCATCCACGCCAACTCAAAGGCGAACATTATAGAACCAATCGTAGATCAAACTGGTTAAGTCAAAGAGTTGTCAATGTTTGGAACAGACTACCAAAGGAAGTTGTACCTTGGGGGGATTCAAGGTAGCATTAGATACACATATGGAAAATAACAAATTCTCCTATTTTGATTGCTATGACGAGTCACTATGGCCTATTGCCTCCTGACTTGTACCCACCTATGAACCTATAATCATTGTACAGCTGTCGCTTCTTGAACAGCATAAAGCCGACTGCATAAAATGAAATTAAGAATAAGATACTGTCGCCACTTGCACTATTTTAGCGCTACCAGTATCAACTGTTTTACGGCATTTCAGCCATCTCACAAGCATGTCTCGATTAGACACATCACTAAGCTGCACGAGCAGTAAATGTTTAAGCAATAAGGCACAACAAGGTGTGTGTTATCATGTAATAATGTCACTCATGGGGTGGGTTGAAGCATGAGGTGAAGCAGAGTGCTTCCACCACCCAAGGAGTGATATTGTTACACAGTAACACACACCTTGGAGTGCCTTATTGCAATTATACAATGGCTCGATGTTATACAAAATAACAAAAATAAAAAAGGTTTTAGTAGATTTTTAGTGTAGCACTATATCTTTGTTTCTGAAAAAAGAATAACATCCTCCATTAAATCCACACAGTGTTGTTATTGTGTAATATCTTCACTGTCTCAGGTACACACTGACCAGTCAGAGTCCAGGAAATTTTCTTGCCATTGCATAATTGAATTTAACTATGGATATGCATTTTACCTATCATCAATTTGATAGATGAGCTTAGAAATAACAGTACTTCTTGGATGTGTCATTTTCCAAACAGTACTTATATGAGTGGTACTGTTTAAAATCGGCGAGTGAGAGATGAACAGTCTGGTTAGGCCTAAACAATGTGTGCTACACTGATTTTATTATTTTGTGGGTGAAAATGTTTTTTTAATACTTGTTTATTAAGTCAAGTTCAACTTACATACACATTTTAACCATATAACAAGATCAATTTTGAACAATTACAACTTCATTTCCATCTGATTAAAAAGATGAATACATATCAATTGTATTAATCTGTCCCAGTTATACTTGGTTTACTATTCTTAATACATTTAATATAAAAAAAAGGAAAGACAAAATATAACTTAAACTTGTTGGGAGAGAACAAATAATACAACAAATACTGTCATTTAATTTAAGCATAAATTGTATGTCTAGAGAGATTGAGGAGAAGAGTATCAGGAGGGAGATCGTAATGGGAGTGGGTGGGGTATCGGACAAGGAAAAACTATTGCACATTGTCTTTATACAGTTCCCACCTGTTCCATCTGTTATGGTAGTTTTCCCTTTGGTGGTTTACTGCAAATGTTATTCTTTCCATATGTCGAATTTGGGTTATTATTTCCAGCCACTGTTGAAGCGTTGGAGGAATCTGCTGGAGCCATTTTTTTGTTATGGCTTTTAATGCCGCCACTGTTAGGATAGCCCATAAATATTGTGTTGCTTAATCTTTAATTTCAACTAGGTACAGGCCCAGAATGCAATGCTCGGAGGTTATATCTGATGTTAAATTAAATGTTTCAGATAAATGAACGGTTATCTGAGACCAATAACTCCGAATCTGAGGGCACCACCAGAATATATGCGCCTGGTCTGCTGATGTATTTCCGTATTTCCTCCAGCAGGTTCCTTGTGTTTGTGTACCTGTCTTACGCAATTTCACAGGGGTGTAAAAGTACTGGATCCTGATTTTCCAGGCTTATTCACGCCAGTTTGGTGAAGATGTTGTCCTCCAGACAATTCTAAAGATTTTTGTCCATGTCTGGGAGCCCAACACCATGCCCAATTCCGTCTCCCACTTTCTGTGCACATGTTGTATGCCTTGTCGGTGATCAGGTTACCATATAGCATGGTAATTGCCCCCTTACCATGGGTTCCTCCCAAAACTGTTTCCGTGACTTGAGGAAAGGGTCTCTCATCCTGCCAAGTCATGGTTTGCCTTATTTTGGTGGTTACGTAGTCCCTTACCCAGTAGTAATAAAGGCAGTCTGTTGATGCCCAGTTATTTCTAGTTTTGAGAGTCTCAAAGGATATCATATCTGGAACCCTGAGAACCTGCCAGGCTGCACAAAGTCCCCCTCTCATCTGTCTTATATACCACATATGAGTGGCAGCTGGTCAGAACTCAGAATCATAGCACCACCATCTATACCTCCAGAGATTCTTGGCAGTGCATCCTCTCCTAGTCCCTTGAATCCACCCCATTAGTGTCATACGAATTGCGTAAGTTTGGTATGAGTGTATATCTATTTGTGAAGGGGATAAAGATAATTGCCTGTAAAGGGGGGTTGGTCTCAGTGGATAATTCCATTTGCTGCCAGTGTGCCCTGTACTGAGGGTGAGACCAAAGTAGGGCCATCTTCATTTGTGCTGCTCAGGAGTATTCTTGTAAACTGGGGCACGCCCTTCCTCCTTCCTGTCTAGGTAGAAATAATATTTTTTTGGAAACCCTTGGAAAAGCATGTGCCCACAAAAATGCCAGAAGTTTCTTCTGCTGGTCTGCTAATTCTTTCTGGGGTATTGGGCAGGGCATTGCTTGAAATAAGTAAAGGAATCTAGGTAGCACATTCATTTTGAGGGTCTGCAACCATGAGTAAAAAGGGAGGGGTAATAGAGGCCATCTCCCCAGGTCAGCCCAGATTGTTTTCAAAAGGGGTTGGTAATTATCCCTATAAAGATATGTGGGGGACATACCAAGACGGACTCCTAAATATTTAATATTAGAGCAGTCCCATTTCATTGGGTATTTGTGTTTAAGCCCCAAAGGTATCTGTGCATTTAACACTAACACTTCTGTCTTGGCCCTATTTAGTTTGTACCCTGAAAGTCTGGAGAAAGCCTCTATTTGCTGAAAGACCTTCGGCAGGGTGCTTTCGGGTTCTGTTAGGTATAATAAAACATCGACCACATATCATGCGATTTTATGTATGGAATTACCCCATAGCACCCCTTTTATTTCTTCGTTCAGTCTTATACTCTGGGCTAAGGGCTCAGTATAGAGGGCAAACAGAAGTGGAGATAGGGGTCAACCCTGACGCGTACTCCTAGTCAGTCCAAAAGGTTGAGATATGTAGCCATTAGTTCTCACAAATACCACTGGGTTGGTATACATTCTGGATACAATGCGAAGAAAAATTTTTAGGAAAACTGAAGCCGGCCAGGGAGCCCTGTAAGAATTCCCAGGAGACCTGATCAAGCCCTTTTTCTGCATCCAGACTTGTAGTATAAGCTGAATGCCCTGTTGTTTGTAGACGTTCAATAATGTTGATTGATCTTTGAACATTATCCAAGGTCTGTTGGCCTGGGACAAATCCAGCCTGGTCTTCCTATATAAGTTCCGGCAGGATCTGCTCCACCCTTCTAGCTAGAATTCCAGCCATTATCTTATAGTCAGTGTTAAAGATGGAAATAGTGTGGTAGGATGCAAAGTTGGTGGTGTCCCTGGCCGACTTTGGTATTACTGATGTGATTGCTTGTGTCCAAGAGGGAGGCATCCTGCCCTCCTCCACATGTAAAAAAGTATACGCTTTACAGAGCAGAGAGGTGACCACCTCTTTAAATTGTTTAAATAATTCACTGGGCAGGCCATCCGACCCTGGGCACTTTATTTATTTATTTATTTATTTATTTATTTATTTATTTATTTATTGAATTTTGATGACCGGGTAGGTCCACTGGGCCCCGGAGGTCCCTTTTTCAGGGGCGACCTTGGAGTTACAATTATTACAGGTAACAGATGCAGTACACACAGGTGCAGTTCATGTTGTAGGCAAAACAGTCCTCATAGGCTTAACAGTAGGATTGTGGAAGACATACAAGCAGGGGAACATATTAGTTACACATAGAGAAAACATTATGTATTAATTTCAAGTTGTATTACAGTGTGCTTGGGGTTGAGGGCAAGGAATTTGGCTGGGTCTGTGGTACCTTGCCTATTGGCAAAGGGGAGGGACATGCTGGCCGTAAGTGCTCCCGTCTGGCGTATGTTAATTCCTTGAGGTAGGTGCATTGTCTACAGGAGTGAGTGCTGTGTGGGTCAGGTGCTGTAGCATAGGCATTTGCTCCTTTCTAGCAGGTGAGACTTGAGTCTAGTTCGGAAGCAGGTGTCGACTCAGCTTCCCGCACCTCCAGGGGAAGGTTGTTCCAGTTGGAGGGGTTGCATGAGCGAAGGAGCGTGGACCTGGCTTCTCGCCTTTGGGACCATGAGGAAAGTTTGGCCTGAGGTCCGTAGATTCCGTGGGCTTCGTTTTACCCTTATGAGACCATTAAGGCTAGGGGGGAGGTGTAGGCCCAATTAGCTTAAAAGTAAGGCAGAGGGTTGGGTACATGAGGCGAGCTTCAAAAGACTGCCATCTGTGTCTTGTTAGGGACTCACATTGGTGACTCCTAGGGTGGGACAGTGAGGCAAAGCGGACTATCTTGTTGTACAAGGTGTGTAGCTTGCTAAGCTCCGTCTTGGCCACACCCTGGAGTACCAGGGCCGCATAGTTGAGTGTAGGGAGAAGTACGCTCACCGCAATGGCTGCCCTAGCTTCTGGGATTAGCTGATCCTTTAGTCTGTAGAGGGTTCTGAGTTTACCATGGATGTGACCTTAGTGACTTGGTCCACATGATTTTTAATGTGAAACCTTGGTCCAGGGTAAGTCCAAGGTATTTAGTGGAGGCAACCACTTCAAGTTTTTTACCCCCGGACTTGAGTTGGAGGAGCGGTGACCTCTCAGGACCTAGGGATCTGGGTCCAAACAGCATCACCTTCGATTTGTTAGTGTTTAGGACCATTTTGTTCACAGTGAGCCAGTCCTCCATCTGTAGGATGTCCCTTTGGAGGGCTGTCCCCAGATCGTTTAGGTTGTGAGAGGTTCTGTAAATGACCGCATCATCCGCATACTGGATGACGTTGCTGCTCCCACAGTGGGTATACAGCTCATTTATAAAAAGTGTGAAAAGTAGGGGGCCGAGTATTGACCCTTGTGGTACCCCTTCTTTGAGTGGCAGTAGGTCGGAGATTTTGTCCTTCCACTTGACCCTCTGTGTACGTCCTGAATGGTAGCTCTCGAACCATCCCAGAGCATGAGTGTCAAGGCTTAGTAGGCACATTTTTTGGAGTAGGAGCTTGTGGTTTACCAAGTCAAACACCTTGGAAAGGTCTATGAAGACCGCGCCTGTGTAGGCCCCAGTGTCGCTATTGCTCAGTACTTCAGCCGAGAATTTGGTTAAAGCGGTATCTGTCCCATGTTTGGCTCTAAAGCCGTGTTGGGTCGGGGAGATTAGCCGGTGGGCTTCTAAATATTCTCGGAGCTGGGAGTAAAGTAGCTTCTCCTGTATTTTTGCAATGGCACACAGCATGGAGATAGGCCTATATTTCCCTATGGGCTCGGTTGACCCACCCTTGTGAATGGGGACCACGTGAGCCTGCTTCCAAAGCTCAGGGACAGACCCATCCTTTAGGGACCTGTTTAACACCCAGGTAAGGGGCTTAGCTAGTGCTGGGGCTCCATCCTTAAGGATTCTAGTCTGGATGCCATCAGGGCCTCCGATCCTCTTGAGTTCAGGGATTTAAGGATGTTCAAGACCTCCTTTACCCTAACTAGCCTCAAGTGAAACAAAGGGCGGTCTAGGTTTGGGGGCTCCTGTGCATTAGGCTCATTCCTGTTATCTGGGAGCCCAGCCCTATATTCATCCAGGTTCGTGAAGTAGCTGTTTAGGGCCTCTGCGATGAGTATCCCATCTTCCATTAATTGCCCGTTGGCCTTGATTGGGCCAGGGCCAGTTTTTTTATTCCCTTTGATCAATTCATTAATGTATGACCAGAAGAACCTCGAGTTGCCTAGGTTAGTTTTTTGGAGATTGGTGATGTAGGCCTTTTTAGCTAGCTTTATGGCTTGCTTGCATTGGTTTCTAAGGGCTCTATAGCTGGCAAAGTCAGCAGGTAGCATAGATCTCCTGAACTTTCTCCAGGCCTTGTCACGGGTGATCATCAAAGCTTTTAAAGAGGGCGTGATCCACTTATAGCAGCTTCCCTTTACTCATGGGTTTTCATCGGAGCTAAGAGATCAACGGTCCTCGTGAGAGTTGTCTGGAAAAATTTAACAGCCTCCTCCAGGGTAGGTAGGTGTCTTATTGGACTCCAGTCAATGCCATCTAAGTAGCAATTGAACTGGTCAGGATAGAATTTGGAGTAGTCCCTGGTGGTAATCACTCTAGGCTGGACTTTGTTCGCGCTATTCTTCCAAATAGCAAATATAGGCGAGTGGTCACTCAAGGCATCAGCCATGGTGCCTGCTATTTTTACATTTATTGGGGTTGACGCCAGGACCCAGTCAATAGTTGAATACCTCCCCGATTTGTGGTTCATTCTGGTCGGTTGTGAGATAACTTGGGCAAGGTGTGAGTCATGTAATAAGCCACTAATGGCGGACTTTGCCTCTTCGGCCCAGTTTAGATTGAAGTCACCAATATGATAAGCTCAGATGCAGCTTCAACGACTGGGTCCTTCAGGAGTGTCTCCAGAGAGTGGAGAGCATTGGTAGCGGGGCAATATACACAGCCTACTGTGAGGTGCTTGGCTCCGCCTAGTGTGAGCCGTATGAAAATTGATTCTATGTCCTGGGACCTGCCATGGGGCATGCTAACAAGGGAGGATGTCAGTGTGTCCTTTGCGTATATAAGAACACCCCCCCCCCTTTTCAAAGGTCTATCCTTTCTGTAGGAGGCATATCCAGAGGCAGTAACCTCATGATCCAGGATATGGGGCTTTAGCCAAGTCTTTCTTTCCATAAAGGGCTGACTCAGAGTCTTTCCCTGGGTCTGTGACAATCGGGGTAGCTTTAGTGGGTCTAAAAAGTCCTTAACTTCCTGCACAGTAGGTGTGGGACCCCCATTGTACAATTTTTCATAGTATTTTTTTTAAAGAACTCTATTTCCTCCATTTTGTATTGTAGTGTCTGTTTTATTGGGTCCCTAATCTTAGGTACAACTGCTCTACTTCTATACTGACATAGTTTACTAATTAATAATTTAAGGGCTGTAGGCCCTCCTTCGTAGAATCTCTGTCTTAAGTAAATAAGTCTCTGTTCCACTTGGTAGTCCAGGATTTTTAAATACTCTGCCTTTAGTTTGGCCAGTTGTTTCCCTCTATCTCTGTTAATTCCCTGTTGCTGTTGTATCTCTAACGCCTGTATTTTCTCATGAAGTTCCCTTCGTCTTTGTTCCCTTCTCTTTTTTTTTTTTTTTTTAGTTTAGATGAAATCTCTGTAAACTTCCCTCTGATAATAGCTTTTATCGTACACCATAAAATCCCAGGAGTAGTGTCAGGGTGCTGGTTTAATTGGACTGCTTGTTCTATAGCCTGAGCTATTATCTCTTGGTTTTTCTCCATTTGTAGGAGTGAGATATTAAGCCTCCAGAAGGTGGAGTGCTTCGGTGGGCCTATTGCCACTTTTTAAGTATATCGGTGAATAGTCAGAAAGCGGGCCCATTCCAATATCGGATGACTTGCAAATTCCCTGTGATTCTTTTGGGGGTGAGGATATAGTCTAATCTAGAAAAAGTTTGATGTGGGGGTGAAAAGTAAGTATATTGTCTAGTTTTGGCATGCATTGAACGCCAGACATCCATCAGGCCAAGTTCCCCTAACAATTTAGCTACTCTACAAGAGACTCCTTCTTCTCCCTTAGCAGGTTGTGCTGTAGAGTCCAACAATGGGTTAAGTCTTAGGATTAAATCACCCCTATTACTAAATGTCCTCCTGTCCAGGCCATGATATTGAGGAAAAAATCCTGATAAAAGGAGAACTCCGTGCCAGGTGGGGCATACAAGGAGACCATGGTAATCATATTACCATTCGTGCTTCCCTTAATAGCTGCAAATCTGCTGTACTTGTCAACCATAGTATCTTTAGATTCAAAGTGAGTGGAGTGGGGGATAAGTATGGCAGTTCCCCTCCGACGGCCTTTACCATATTCAGATGAGATTATCTGTTTATACCGAAATTTTAACAGTTTTCCATGTTCAGTCTTATTCATATGTGTTTCCTGGAGTAACATAAAATCCGTCCCTGATTTCTTAAAGAAGGACATAGTTCGAGCTCTTTTAATAGGATGTGCTAACCCGTTTACATTGTAAGCTAATATTAATAAATCTGATTTAGCCATTGTTATATGCCAATAGACTGTAAGGGACTGAAGACCTACTCCCTTTGATATACTCATTGTTCCTCAAAAGATTCTCCTTTACATAATTCAGCATGACAGTTAGTCTCCCTTAACACACAAATAACAATAAATTTAAATTTAGTAGTAAAACCTGTGGTGTAATAGCAACTTTATACATCATTTGACTTTCAAAGTGGAGATCTACCATATATCTAGGAGATCTCTATTCATCCGTTATGCTTCCCCGAAACTAGGGAAGGGTCTTAGGTGAGGGAATTGAAGCAAAAAGCTCCTAGCCACTTGTCAGTAGCTTTCCCAGTGAGCCTACAATAACCAAATTCGTCTCCTTTAGCTGAAAAATCAGCTATGTTGTGACGCCAGTAACTAGGCTAGGCTGAACACTCCAACCGCCTTATTCAAGCTGCAGGAATCGGAACAGTTGCACAGCAGCTCCCTTGAATAAACCAGCCGAACGCTGAGCTAAACTGCCCCCCTCAGCCCCAATCGTTTTAAGATTAATTTAACACCATGAAACCCATTTTAAGCTTAACTAATCAACTAGAGCACCACAATTCAACAAGCTGTAATGCCTTGCTTCGCTTTTACCTCTGCACATGAACTAGAAGGTAAAACTATTTGTGTTTGAAGCAATAAGAAATAATATTATGTCCTTAAGCTTTAGGTCCTTCAGTTCTTTATATGTACAAGGTTGGGTGGCAGTGTGAGTCCAGAAAAAACAGAAAGGAAAACTTTCTTAAACTCTTAAATTACATACAATAAACTGGCTCACCACTGGTAACTAGAGCAGGCGATTTAATTATTATATTCACTTCAGTCCTGTGTGTCTGCAATTCTCGATCTTTTAACCTCTTGGGCCTTCAGTAATGCAGCTCGAATTGCCGCAACTGGTAGTAATGACGATGATGCCTGAGGGCCGCGGCCTCGTCGCTTCTTGTTAAAGCGCAATGAGCCAATCAGAGGAGGCCCATGTAGCAGTCTGAAAACCCGATTCCTGAGAAACTTCAGCTGGTGCTTCTAGCAGGCCCTTCTCCACCAAGGCTTTTCCCGCTTCTTCAGCAGACTCCTGTATTTCAAACAACATGAAGTCTTGCTATATTATGACAATTGCAGTTTGTCCCACCATTAGAACTGCTCCGGAGGTGAAAGAGTTAACTCCCATTCAAAGAATGGAACTTGGAGCGTGAGCTCGGTTAGAGAAGCTCTGTCTGGGTTATTTCAAACCTAAACTGTCAGATTCTTTACTCCGCCTCACTGAACAGTCGCTCCGGAGATTTCTCCTACTGCTCGGTTCATTTCTCGGTTTAAACAGTGTTTTCTCGGTTCAAATCAACTGAGAATATTATTATTTTAACCGCAAAACCGTTCGGTTCAAGCTCTGTCTGTGGTATCGTAAGTAATTTGTTTATTTTCTGTGTGGAACTTGTAAATGTTATCGGTTCGGTTTTGAACCGATCAGCTTGTTTTAAAACTTGAATTGAAGGTTTTGGAGTGCGGTTCCCGGTTCTTATCGGTTCTAAAAACGGATTTCATTACGGTTTTTTCCAAGACCCGTGACACGGTTAGGAACCGATAAGGGTGTCTTGCCTGGCACTGCCGTTTAAAAGGGCATGTTTTTGGATAGGCTGGCATTATGTCTGAAAACCCAAAAGAAAAACCCGGTCCACTGGGTTTCAACACTGTGATGCCTGTGGAGAAGTCTTTGCCAAGGCTGACCCACACACCACATGTGTATATTGTCTGGGGTTTGACCACCTCAATTCAGACTGCCAGATTTGTAAAAAATTTTCCTGCAGCCACCCTGGATAAGAGAGTTGGCAGGCTCAGGGAACGAGAGGCCAAAAAGTCCGCTGACCCGGATGGCCAGCCCGGTTCAGTGCCAACCAAACCGGAGGGAGTGCCCTCTGACCAGGGCGAGACTTCCTCGGGCAAACGTAAAGCTGGCTCGGAGGAGCCAGTTCCAGTAAAGAAAACAAGAAAATCAGCAGGTGTGGAGCCCAAAATTCCTTCTCCAACTGCTGCAGAGGTAGCAAGAGCTATTCAGATTGTCCAGTCACTTTCTCCGGTTCCGTCTGAACCGCCACTGTCTGATAAAAGGTCGGTTCGGTCGGTTCCACCAGTTCAGGAATATGTTGTTGAAGAATTTTATGAACCAGAGGAGGGGGAGGATGATTATGAACAGTATGAATGTGACTTTGAGGGTCTGGGTGTGCCCATTGAACCGACATCTCCCAGACAGACCTTTAGAATCTCCCTTTGCTTTCTGGAGTCCCCTCTCACTTTATGTTTTACAAAAAGTTGGTGAACCTTCCAGCTTCCATTGGAGGAAGCTGTGGATGAACAAGAGGAACCTGATTTTGTAGAAATGATGGATATTCCAGAGTCTAGGAGATTGTCTATTCCTTGCATAAATCATTTAGGAAACAGATAATAAAGATTTTAAAAACTCCAATTCTGTGCCTCCTGTGGACAAAAGATGGACAGGAGGTACACTCTGTCAAGGTCATGATACAGAATTCCTTTCACAGCAATGCAGCCACGTTGGTGTGGTTCAGGCTGCAGCCTGTGATAAAGCTAATATTCCTTTGGCTTCACATCCTCCTGACAAGGATTCCAGGAAGATTGATGCCATGGCTAAAAAACAATACATGGCAGCGTCCTTGGGACTCAGGCAAGCAAATTACATGGCTTATGTAGCAAGGTATCAAAAATCTAGATGGGACACTGTCATGGCCTTGGCCAAACAGGCCTCTGACCAGCTTGCTAGTGAGCTGGAACAGGTGGCTGCTGATGGCATTGAGGCATCTAAGGTGCAGTTTCATGCTGCTGTGGATTTTAATGATGTGTCCTCTAGAGTCATGGCTACGTCTGTAGCTTTTCACAGGTTGGCCTGGCTCAGGTGTACTAGCTTGTCACAGAATACCCAGACTAAGGCTATGGATTTTCCTGTAGTTGGAAATTCTCTGTTTGGGGAGCAGACAGAGAATTATATGAAGAAAATGGATGAATATAGGACTACCTATAAGAGTGCTCAGGCTAAGGAGCGGCAAGCCACTCCTCAAAGGCAGGCACCCAGGGGTAGAGGTAGGCCTTTTCACAGGCCTTTTTACCAAACCCAGGCCTCCTCTGCTTCTGCTCAGAGGGGGTTCTTCAGAGGGAGAGGCAGACGGGGTGTGGGCAGGCCTGCTCCCACCCCTCAGCCTAAAGCACCTGCCAAACAGACACCCTGATGGGGTGCCCAGGGCCGATTCTCCTTTACCTGTAGGGGGCAGGTTGGCTTACTTGCTCAGAACTGGGTGTCTCTAACTTCAGACAAGTGGGTCCTGGAAGTAGTAAGCCAGGGTCTGGTTCTCAGCTTCAAAAGTTCCCAAAGATGAGAATCAGGTCTTTCCCACCTGCAAACTCTTTAGAGACCTTTACTTTAGAAACAGAGGTCTCAACCCTCCTGGCTCTCAGAGCTGTAGAAAGGGTTTCTCCCCTACACCAGGGCAAATGTCTGTACTCCAGATATTTCCTTACCCCAAAAAAGACAGGAGAATGGCGGCCCATTTTAGACCTGAGATATCTGAACAAACACCGTTTGAAACCAAAGTTCAAAATGGTAACTCTGGCAATGATTTTACCCTCTCTAAGGCCAGTGGACTGGCTAGCCTCCCTGGACCTCAAGGATGCCTATTTTCACGTCCTAATCAGAAGCTCCCACCGAAAGTACCTCAGATTCGAACTGCCCTCAGGTCACTACCAGTTCAGAGCAATGCCCTTCGGCCTCACCTCTGCCCCAAGGGTATTCACAAAATGTCTGGCAGTAGCAGTGGCTCATTTAAGAAGGCAAAGGATTGCTGTCTTTCCCTATCTGCATGACTGGCTCATTGTAGGCCAGTCCCCAGAACAGGTAAGATCTCACCTGCAAGTTACCCAGCAGCTGCTCTCCTCCCTGGGCTTCTTGCTCAATCTTCCAAAATCAGTTCTGGAACCAGTTCAGGTGCTCACCTTCATAGGTGCAGAATTGACACAAAGCAGGCCAGAGCCTTCCTACCCTTAGAGAGGGTAAGGAACTTGGTGGCTCTGGCCTCCTCCTTCACTCTGCAGGTCTCTCACCAGCAAGACACTTTTGCAGCTCTGGGGCACATGGCTGCGTCCACAGCCGTGAGTGCAAGGAGCAAGATTTCAGATGAGGGACATTCAGTTTCACTTGAGAGCCTTTTGGTCTCAGAGAAGAGACCCCTTTCCAAGTTGGTCCCAGTGACCGAACCCTGATCCAGGCCCTCCAGTGGCGGCAGGATCAGAGCAATTTAAGACTGGGGTCCCTTCATTCCTCTGTCTCTATTCCTTGACCTCACTATGGATGCTTCCTCCTGGGGTGGGAGCCCACATGGGCGACCTCTCACTCAGGAGAGTGTGGTCTCAGGAATCTCTGCTCCATCAATTTGCTGGAACTCAGAGCTGTCTTTTTAGCACTTCAAGTGTTTTCTGTGTCTGTTCAGAACAAAGTGGTGCAAGTCAGAACAGACAACACCACAACAATGTGGTACATCAACAAGCAGGGGGGCACTCGGTCTTCGGCCTTGTGCACCGAGGCAATGAAGTTGTGGTCTCTGGCCTATTCCCTGAACACTTCCCTCATAGCAGTTCACCTTCCAGGAAAGGACAGTGTCTTAGCAGATGCTCTCAGCAGGATTTCCCAGGGCCATCATGAATGGTCTCTGGATCCTCAAGTACTGGGGATAGTTTTTGCCAGATAGGGCACCCCTCAGATAGATCTTTTTGCAGCCCCAGACAATCACCAACTTCCACTGTTCTGTTGCAGGCCCCCAGTGTTGGGCTCAATCCCCCTGGATGCCTTTCTCCTAGATTGGGAAGGGAAGTTTCTTTATGCCTTCCCCTTCCTCTCCTATTCAAGGTGCTAGTCAAAATCAGATCCCAGCCTTGCAGGATGATTCTGATTGCCCCAGATTGGGCCAGGCAGCCCTGGTACCCACTCCTTCTGTCACTAGCAGTCCATCTTCCCCTGTGCCTCCCCAGGAATCACAACCTGTTAACCTGTGCCCAGGGGAGAGTTTGGTATCCGAACCTCAAATCCCTCAACCTCAAGGCCTGACTCTTGAGGAGTTAGAATTTGCTGACCTGCACCTTTCTCAGGGTGTTCTTGAAATCCTAAAGGCTTCTAGGAAGCCTTCCACTAGGACTACTTACAATTCTAAGTGGAAAAGGTTTTCCATTTGGTGTTCTGGGAAACATATTTCCCCGGAATCTGCTGATTTGCCCATTGTTTTGGACTATATGGTCCACCTTAATTCCTTGGGACTGAGACCAGCTACCCTGAAAGTACATTTGGCAGCTGTCTCTGCTTTTGTTTCAGCAGGAAAGCCCTCCTCTCTTTCCGCTTACCCTGTATTTTCCAAGTTTTTTAAAGGATTACTTCATTCTAATCCACCTTTTAGGGATCCGCCCTGCCTGAGACCTTAATGTTTGCATTGCCCAGTTAATGCAACCTCCTTTTGAACCTCTGTCTTCTGCAGAGCTTAAGTACTTAACTTGGAAAACTGTTTTCCTAGTGGCTATCACTCCTGCCAGGCGCATAAGTGAGTTGGTAAGCCCTGTCAGTAGAAACTGACTTTATTTCTTTCCACAGGGATAAGGTAGTCCTCAGGACTAACAGGAAGTTTTGTCGAGGTGGTTTCAGATTTCCATCTTAATCAATCTATCTCCTTCCAGTGTTTTCACTGACCATTCTTCCTCTGGTGAGAGAGATTGCACAGTTTAGATGTTAAGAGGGCCCTAAGTTACTATATAGAGCGCAACAAGGGTCACAGGTTCAATCCTCCAACTTTTTCTCACTTATGGTGAGGTCGGAAAGGAAACCTGCCACTAAGAGATCCATTGCCAGGTGGATTGTCTCTTGTATCCAGTTTTGTTATCAAAACTGGGGAAAGTTCCCCTTCAGGCCTGAGGGCTCATTCTACCAGAGGTACAGCTTGCCTCTAGCTGCTGCCAGAGACATCCCATCTTAGAGATATGTCAAGCAGCTACCTGGAAACGGTACATACTTTCACCAAGCATTACTCCTGGATGTCCAGGCCAGGAGGATGCTCGGTTTGCACAGCTGTGCTTCAGAGCCTATTCCTAGTAGGTTCTGTCCCTCCTCCATGGAGGTACTGCTGTGTATTCTGCAATTGTCATAATATAGCAAGACTTCATGTTGTTTGAAGAAAAAATTACTCACCTTAGGAATGTTGTTTCTTCTAATGGAGTCTTGCTATATTATGACCTGTATGGGGTGAGCAGCCTAGTGTGGGCGCTAGTTATGCCCATTATATGTTTTCCACCCCTTCTTGGGGTTTTGGGGTGTGATGTTTTTATTTTATGTCATATTATTACTTATATTATATTATTACTTCTGGTCCCCTGACTTGAGTCTTTGTGTTGGGACCAGGAGTCTGTCTTAATAGTCAGGTAGCCAGTTGGCTAGTGTAGGTTACAGCTTCCACACAGACCTTAGTGAGTTTTGCTCAGAAAGATCTGACAGTTTAGGTTTGAAATAACCCAGACAGAGCTTCTCTAACCGAGCTCGCGTTCCAAGTTCCATTCTTTGAATGGGAGTTAACTCTTTCACCTCCGGAGCAGTTCTAATGGTGGGACAAACTGCAATTGTCATAATATAGCAAGACTCCATTAGAAGAAACAACATTACTAAGGTGAGTAATTTTTTCTTTGCTTCCCTCTGGACAGAAGATCCATATACGAGCCAGGCAAGGAGTGTTGAACTATATACTTTTGGCACAGAGAATTTTCAAAATAGTAGCATAATGTAGCCTCTGCTTCTGTATTTCCAAGGGGTAATTATGGTTGAAGTAAAGTCGGTTTGCAAGGTACTTCACTTCCTTCTGCTGCCAGGCCCTCATAAGGATATCTTCCTTAACTTTATAACTATTAACCTTAAGAATTATCGATCGGGGTTTAGCATCAGCAGGAGGTTTGACTTGTAAGGCTCTATATGCTCTCTCTATACCGAGTTGGTATCCCCGGGGCAGTTGGAGGACATCAGCAATCAAGTCCGCCATAAATTTGGTCATACAGCCCGTTTGTGATCCCTTGGGTAATCCATGTATCCAGATATTCTGTCGCCTAGAATGGCCCTCGAGATCGGTGCATTTATTCTGGAGCTGCTCAGTGTG
The DNA here is from genome assembly GCA_016271365.2 of Neoceratodus forsteri. Classification (NCBI taxonomy): domain Eukaryota; kingdom Metazoa; phylum Chordata; order Ceratodontiformes; family Ceratodontidae; genus Neoceratodus; species Neoceratodus forsteri. The sequence goes on along the minus strand of CM028136.1, from coordinate 506,372,496 downwards.
TTGTAAAAGAGCTTGTATTACTAGGCCCATCTTGGAAGTTTCATCTTCGGTGCTGCTGATGCGATCCTCTGCTTCCCCGACCCTCTTTTCCAGACCTGCTAGATGGTGATTTAGCTGCTTGAACTCCTCTCGATTTTCAGCTCTCATCTCTTTTATTTCATAAAAGAGCTTCTCGAAGCAGGAACGTGAAAGCTGGTCATTCTCTGCATCAGTGTCTGGTATGCTTTCGGGGGATGGGCTCCTACTACCTTCTCGAGGTGGCGGTTTTAATCCTGCTGCATCAGATCATCGAGAGGGTCCTTTCATTTTAGATCTGCCCCGATTATCCTTTATAGGCTTGGTGCTTGCCATCTGGATGGTTTTGGTGCTTCTTTTCTTTGTTTTTTTTAGAGTGTTATAGGGCTTTTAGGAGGGGAGCTCGTTTTAGTGTGCTGCTGCCAGCTCTGTGATGTCACCGGAAGTCACTGGCCGGGTGAAAATGTTTATAGTACTAAAAACGAGCACAATTTAAGCTGAGAAACCCATGCTGAATGCCTCAAGCCATCAGCTGTACCAGTGTTGCACACATGCATCTGTCACTGACGTCACTCCTTGAACGATGTCAATGACCGTCTGCTCTGCATGGAGATTGGAGAAAAAAAAAAACAGCACTGAGATTCAGTAGAGACTGCACATATGAAATTGTGAAAACTGTTAATAAAAGAAATTACACAACACATCAATAGCAAGTGGATTATTTGACTATTTTTTTATTAAACCGTGTTATGGCACAGCATTTTATTTATATTAATGAATATAGCATTGCCATTGATTTTTAAGGAAGGTTCTTGTAAAACTGTCTCATCCTATCACCACTTTGTGTCCTCTCCCTTATCAATTTTTTATTTTTTTTTTTTAATTACTATTTATGTCTCCTCCTCCTCCTCTTGTGCCCAGTCTCCACTCCTTCTGGAGACATATATAGCAGTCTCCCTGCATCGCGACCTGCCCGATTCTACCCCGGTGAGTCCCCATCGAGCCGTGGCTGTACGCCTCCAGGCGGGTACGGGGTGGGGCTGCTGCGCCCCGACAAACTTGCAGTGTCTGACTCACCGGGACGTCAGGCAGACGCAAGCATGCAGGGTCCCCATTGTGGTCTCTGTCATCTAGGAGACCGGGCACTGGTTTTCGGTGTTCTGGGGGAGTGGCGTGCACCAGACGTCATGGCATCTCCGCCGACGTCGCCACTTCCCATCCCCTTGAGTCAGCTACAATGCTTGCTTTGCCTCCAGCTTCCGCTAAGGCCAGGCAAGCGCCGAGCAAGGCCCTCCCTCCCTGGAGAGGAGGGGTTGTCCATCAGATGCTCGATCCTTCCCATCTCGCGTCAATTTCCACGGTTGGGGCTCATTCTAACCCAGGTCACTGGCATAGCGAGGTGTGGCGCCCAGCGCCTCAACCCTCCATGCCACCGGGCCGGTCTATCATTTTTTTGATTTCTCAAAACTGAACGTTCACTGTCATCAGCAACAGAGTGCAGAAATTCAGTGGGTTTTGCATACCCAGTGATACTTGTTTGATGTTTGTCGCTGATTTTTTTTTTATAAGTTTACACTTTGATTACGTTTCTTAGATCTTACATATACAGACTTTCTCTCTTCCTTTTTTCCTTGCTTCTTAACATGTTCCAATTCTGTGACAAGTGTCAAGTCCATTGTAGCTGCATGGTGTTTGAATTCCTTCTTAGCCCCAATAAAATGTTCCTAATGTGTACAGAATTCATTGCAAGACAAATTGTCCCCTTCTTCACCCATATTTTATGCCTACAGGCTGATAAAATCTCTGTCCAATTAAAAGCATTTCCTAGCACTCCCTTTCAAATATTGTAAGTTAGGATTTTCAAAATAGTAGGATTCTCAATTCTGGATTTTTGAATGCCCTTTTTGTAAATAGTTGTCTGGCGATCACCTTTTTCTGTTTTCTTTTTTGTTTCCTCCTTACTCAGTTACATGACTAACGTGAGTGTGCTAGTTTAAATCGGAGTCACATTGTGTTTGTTTTTTATTATGTTTCTGACTTTTATCCTTTTTTCTCCTATTTATTACTGCTTTCCATTTTTCGTCCTTATCAACTGCAATCTGGACTACCTCTATGCTGATTTGACATCCTTGTTTTCTTTTCTGTATTTTTTTCACCTCTGGTATATTTCTTGTTTATTTCTTGGTTATTATTAACTAAGTTATTGCTTTACTTTCCTTATTTTCTTTGTTGTCTTCTGAACTGTAACTCTTTGAACTGCATCCCTTTCTTGTCTGTTCTCTGCATTTGACACAGTGTCCTTTCCTTGATTCAGTTCTGTCTCTTCTAAATTATTTTCTACTGACAGCGTTAACAGTGATACTTTCAAACAACAAGAAGTCCTAATGTATTCTGACATATGCAGTAAGACCTTCATGTTCTGCTGCCCCGGGGAAGAAAGAGTTAAAGCCTACATTCTAAGTAGGCACACGCTCGGATTCAAGTCCCTGTCCCCTTGTACATTCTATTCAACCATCAGATTCTTTACTCCGCCTACTGTGAAGATGCCTCTGAGATTTCTCCTAAGCATCTCGTCAGTTTAGTGATGTATCGTGGCAGTCCAGCCGTTGGGGTATTGAGTTCTTTTCTCCTTCTCTCTCCACTTTTTCTCTCAGTAAAAGATGTTTAGCTTTGGTTAATAAAAAAAATTAGTTTGTCATTTTTTTCTGGACCGCTAATACCTGTTTACTAACCAGAGATATTTTTGGATTCTTATCCAGCCTAACCACCACTTGGATAAGCTTGGAATGGAATCACAGAAACCCAAAAAGAAAACCGGTCCTACCGGGTTTCAACAATGTGTGGAGTATGGGGAGATTTTTGCCAAGGCCAATCCCCATACAACTTGTGTTTTCTGTCTAGGGTTGGAATACCTAGAGGCAGACTGAGATATTTGTAAGAATTTCCCTCAGTTGACGCTTGACAGGCGCCTTAACTGACTGAACGAGAAATTGGCTGTGAAATCCACCAACACGGATGGCCGAACCGGTTCAGGTTCAAAAGAACCAGAAGGGGGTGCCTTCTGACCGAGGTAATACCTCTTTTTCAAAACGGACCTCGGATACAGCCCTTGAACCGGCTACCGCAAAAAATAAAAATAAGGAAAAGCACACCGAACCAGCTCCTGAGCTGTGAATGGTTGCGGTTCCGACTGCGGAGGAGATTGCTTATGTAATATGCATTATTCGATCCCTTCAGTCTGGTCCAGCTGAACCGATGGTACGACCAGTTGCTCCTCAACCAGTTCAGATCCCCTTATATCCCTCTGAATGCAACTATCCTTGGGATCAGGAGTATGAACAAGGTGATGATGAGGAGGATGACTATTATGGTTCTGTTGAACCGGAGGTTTCTCCAGAACATGAGGGGTGCATTTCTCCACCCAAACAGTTGGAGGATGCCCTCACTCATTTCTCTTTTATGAAAAAGGTCGTGGAAACCCTCCAGTTACCAGTTCAGGAATCCTCAGAGGAGGAGGAGGAGGAAGAACTGGATTATGATGTTGAAATGATGGATGTCCCTGTTACTAAAAGGCTGGTGATACCCATCCACAAGTTTCTTAAGAGACGGACACTGAAAATCTTGAGTACCCCTACTTCTGTTTCTCCTGTGTATAAGAGGACAGATAGAAAGTATTCAGTGGCTAGAAATGGTACAGAATTTCTGTCTGGTCACCCCAGTCATGAAGGAGTAGTTCAGGCTGCTGCCTGTGAAAAGGCAAACATCCCATTAGCTTCCCACTCTCTTGAGAAAGAGTCTAGGAGGATTGACTCTATGGCAAAGAGGTCGTACCTGGGCTCCTCCCTTATTGCCAGACAGGCCTCTTATATGGCTTATGTAGCAAGGTACCAACAGAAATTGTGGGAAGCTGTATCTTCTCTGGCAGCAAAAATTCCTGCTGAATTGGCTGCAGATTTGGAATTTGGGAGAACTGGCTAGAAATGGAATTGAGGCTGCTAAGCAGCAATTCCGTATGGCAGTGGATGCCAGTGATTTGGCATCCAGGGTTTTGGCCATCTCTATATCCCTAAGAAGGTTTTCATGGCTGAGAACCATGAACCTGTCACAGGACACCCAGACAAAGGCTTTGGATTTTCCTCTGGTCCAGAATTCTCTCTTTGGGGAACAGACTGAGGCCTACATGAGGAAAATGGACGAATATAGGAATTCCAATAGGAGTGCTGCAGCCAAAGAAATGTCTGCCACCCCTCAAAAACAACAAGGTAGGGGAGGCAGGGGCAGGCCTTACCAGAGGCCTTTCTACCAGGTCCAGGCTTTCCCTGTCTACCAGCAACAGCATGGATCCTTAGGTGAAGGGGCAGGAAAGGTGCCACTCGTTCCAGCCCAGCTTCCCAACCCAGGACACCTGCTAAGCAGACTCCCTGAAGAGTCATGGGTCGCCTCCCCAGTTCCAGTAGGGGGCAGGCTTGCCCACTACCTCCAGAACTGGCAGTCTGTAACATCAGATAAATGGGTTCTGTATGTGGTGGACAAAGGCCTTGCTTTAAATTTAAAATAATTCCCCAGATTGAGAGCAAGGTTGTTCAAACCTGCCTCCACAGCAGAAATCTCCCTTCTGGAAGCAGAAGTTACAACCCTCCTTCAGGACAGGGCAATGGAGCCTGTCCGTCTGGCCCAAAAAGGAAAAGGGTTGTATTTAAGGTACTTCCTGACCTTGAAGAAAAATGGGCATTGGTGACCCATTCTGGATTTAAGATTCCTGAACAAACATCTAACAAAGCCAGAATTCAAGATGGTCACCCTGGCTGTGATATTGCCCATTCTCAGGCAAGGAGACTGGTTAGCATCCGTAGACCTCAAGGATGCTTATTTCCACATTCCTATCAGACAGCCTCACAGAAAATACCTAAGGATCAGACTGCCACCAGGTCACTACCTATTCAGATCCCTCCCATTTGGCCTGACTTCAGCTCCCAGAGTGTTTACAAAATGCCTGGCAGTGGTGGTGGCACACCTAAGGCATTTAGCAATTTCACTTTTTCCCTACCTGGATGACTGGCTGTTGGTAGGCCAGTCTCAACAGCAGGTGGTAGAGGCCCTGGGAGTCACTCAGACTACTCTTTGTTCATTGGGCTTCTTAATAAATACAGAAAAGTCAGTTCTGAAGCCAGTTCGGCTCCTGCAGTTCATAGGAGCGGAACTGGACACAGTTTTGGGAAGAGCAAGACTTCCTCCAGACAGGGTGGACAGCATAGTTCAGTTAGTGGACCCTTTCAAGCTCCACTCCCCAAAGCCAGCAAGGTAATTTCTGAGGCTGCTGGGACACATGACAACTTCAATAGCAGTGGTACCAGGGGCAAGGTTTCAGATGGAGAGACATTCAGTTCCATCTGAAGTCTTTTTGGTCCCAGAGAAGGGATTCCTTGTCCAAACTGATTCCAGTACCTTCCACATTTCTTCAAGCTCTGGAGTGGTGGCAGGACAAGGACAACCTCAGGGTGGGTGTCCCATTCCTTCAGGAAAAACCCACAGTGGTGCTCACCACTGATGCATCCCTCTTGGGGTGGGGTGCACATCTGGGGAGTATACAGCTCAGGGTACATGGTCCCCTCAGGAGTCTCTTCTGCACATAAATTTGTTGGAACTCAGGGCAGTCTTGCTGGCTCTCCGGTCCTTTTCCTCCATGATTCAGGGGAAGGTGTTGCAGGTCAGGACAAACAACACCACAACCATGTTTTACATCAACAAACAGGGTGGCACAAGGTCCACTCTATTGTGTACAGAAGCTATGAAGATCTGGAATCTGGCTTACTCCCTGGAGGTAACTCTGTCTGCAGTGCACCTTCCCGGGAAGGACAATGTTCTGGTAGACTCTCTCAGAAGGATCAACCAGAACCACCACGAGTGGTCACTGAATCACCTAGTTCTCAGGGACATTTTCAAGCTGTGGGGCACCCCAGAGATAGATCTCTTTGCAGCCCCAGACAATCACCGGTTGCCTCAGTATTGCCACAGGCCTCCAGCCCTGGGCACAGTCCCAGTAGATGCACTTCTTCCGGACTGGTCAAGGAAATTCCTGTATGCCCTTCCCTCCATTTTCCTTGCTCCTCAAAGTACTGACCAAACTCTGGGCCCAGTCAGCACTGATGATCCTGATAGCCCCAGACTGGGCCAGGCAGCCTTGGTACTTGATACTGGTAACTCTGGCTGGCTCGTTTCATCCTCTGTGCCCCCAGGAGAACCAATCATTGTGAATTGTATAAATCCCTAAACTGGATGAGACTTAGAGACAGGAGAGAGAGTGGCACCTCCTTACATTCATGTTTAAAGTGCAGAAAGGAAAGTGCCTTCATGTAGTCAGAAATATTTTAAAATTAAGAAAACGAGAACGTTTAAGGTCTGCTCGTGGTTTGGAATATATAATCCCAAAATATGGTTTAAATAAAGGGAGGTCAGCTGTTTGGTATAGGGGACTCTTGTGGAAATCTGGGTCCATTTCTGTGTGCCATGAAAACTGCACTATATATATGGCACCAATAAAAAGATGCTATTATGAAAAATCAATGATGCCTTTGCAGTGCTACGGAGAGTAGCACAGCACTCCATAGATACATTAGAACTTGTATATTATTCAGACTTGCTAGATTTTGCACATTATGGATACGTTTATGTAGGGTGCATGTATGATGTATGTATAGTAAGTTTATAGCTTGTGATGTATGTTGAATTAGTCATACGTATGTATTTATTGTAATTTACATATGCAACATTATGTATGTAAAAACAGGACCTCTTTGGAATTGAGCTATCGTTCAGTGGAGCTTTGTACCACCTATCCTTTGAATATACATTCTATGAATAAAAACTAGTACTACTACTACTACTAGCATTGACCAGTCCAATTTGCCTCCCCAGGAGCTATGAGCTGCTGACCTCTTCCCAGGGGAGGATCATGTACCCTAACTTGGGGTCCCTCAGACTGAAGGCTTGGCTCTTGCAGAGTTAGAATATGCTGGTCTGCAACTCTCCGACTCGGTTCAGGATATCCTAAAGGTTTCCAGAAACCAAACACTAGGAAAAGATAATCTTCCAAATGGAAGAGGTTCCTCTTATGGTGCACTCAATCAGGTGTGGAACCACGAGAGGTGGGTATTCCACTCTTATTGGATTATGTGGCTCATTTGCATTCTCTAGGCCTTAAGCCCCTTACTTTGAGGGTCCACTTGGCAGCAGTTTCTTCTTATTTGTCAGCAGGTAAACCACCTTCTTTGGCCTCTGACCCTATATTTAAGCAATGTTTTAAGGGGCTACTACATTTACACCCCCCTCATAGGGAGTCTACCCTTTCATGGGATCTAAATATATGCATAGCACAGTTAATGCAACCCCTCTTCGAACCTATGTTCTCAGCAAAGTTAAAGTTTGTGACATGGAAAACTGTGTTTCTAGTAGCCATCACTTCAGCAAGACATATCGGTGAACTACAGGCCTTATCTGTGGAACCTAACTATATCTCCTTTCATAATGATAAAGTGGTTCTCGGAACAAATAGAAGGTTCCTCCCTAAAGTAGTCTCAGAGGTACACTTTAACCAGTCTATTAACTTGTCTGTCTTTTTCACTGATTACTCTAGTTCAGGAGAACGTAGACTGCATAGCCTAGATGTAAAGAGGGCTATTAGCTATTATCTGGATCTGACCAGAGGCCATAGGGGTGACAATAGCCAGTTGTTCCTTACTTATGGAGAAGTGGGCAGGGCTATGCCTGCCACCTAAAGGACCATTGCAAAATGGATAGTGTCTTGCATTCAGTTTTGCTGTCAAAAACTAGGGCAGGTTCTCCCCTTAGGCCTCAGGGTTCACTCTACCAGGGGCACAGCTGCCACTATGGCAGCTGCAAGAGACATTCCCTTGTCAAAAAATATGTAAAGCAGCTACCTGGAAAACTGTATACACATTTACTAAGCATTATAGCCTGGATGTACAGGCAAGAAGTTATGCCAGGTTTGGAACAGCAGCAATACTGCAGAGCCTCTTTCCTAAGTAGGTTCTGTGCCCTCCATACCTCTCAACTGTCCCTGATTTTCAGGGACATCCCTGATTTTGACTCAAAATTTTCCTCTGTCCCTCGTAAAATTTGTGTTTTTGTGACAGAACAGTGGGAATTGAAAGTACAAAATAATGCCACACATTAAAGTTACAGACTTGTTTGTCTTCAGAAAATGCATTTTACACTAATCCACCTATTCTATCAGCTTTCTGAGTGAACAGTACCAATTTTTAAGATATGTCCCTGATTTTGGGTCTTTTTCCCTCATTTTTTTAAGCCTTGCCCCTGATTTATGAGCAAAGAGGTTGAGAGGTATGGTGCCCTCCTCCAAGGGAACTGCTTGGTAGTCTGCATATGTCAGAATACATTAGGACTTCTTGTTGTTTGAAGACAAAATTATTTACCACAGTAATGTTGTTTCTTCTAAAGGAGTTCTGATGTATTCTGACCTCCCACCCTGCCTCCCCTGCCAGAACCTGGGGTCTCTGCACTCCAGCTGATACACTTATGTTACTTGGAAGTTTGGATTTTTCTCTAAATGGGCATCTGTGACTTGAGTCTTTAGCCCATGTGGGATTGGTAGGTTTCTAGGTAAAGTTTCCACTTAAATGCTATAGAATTTGCTATATTTTTTCAAATCTTTTATAGCTTTATGGGGTTGCTCTTAAGAACCTGACGGTTGAATAGAATGTACAAGGGGACAGTGATTTGAAACAGAGCATGTGCCTACTTAGAATGTAGGCTTTAACTCTTTCCTCTCCGGGGCAGCAGAACATGAATGTCTTACTGCATATGTCAGAATACATTAGGACTCCTTTAGAAGAAACAACATTACTGTGGTAAGTAATTTTTTCATCTGGCTTAGGTAATCGTGTTTTTTCCTAATTTCCAGTTTGAGCTCATGAAGTCCTAATTGGAGCATTTTTAATTCTATGTAGCAGGTAATGATTTGCTTCCTGAATTTAAGCTGCCATGATCTAATCTTGGGCTGGTCTTGCCTTCCTGACTATCAGCACAGCCTTCCTTGTGATATAAATAAGGTATGTGTTTGGGGGGCAGGCTAAGTGTATCCACACAGGGTGATGTGAAATTTTCAAGGTCTGTTAGGAAAGACTTCTTACCCAACGTATTTAAATTATCGCTCATCAGGGTCCCTTTTGGGTGGGGCCTCTGGATTCAGAAATTTCCTAACTGTAGTGTTTGTCTGTTCCCGGATACTTGGAATGGTTTGAGGTGGTTTGCTTTTTCCTTGCAATAAACCAACAAGATACTGGCTCTCATTTTTATGGCTGTAATGGGCGGAGCCCTGCAGACATCCTGCGATCAAAAAAGGACTCACTGGAGTCTGACTGAAGAAAAATTTAGGAGTTCCATCATAGTCTTATCCACGGTCCGTGAAGCACTCTGCTCTCTCCATTGACTCCAGCAGTCATACAGCATTGTTTTTCGCCAGTCATTTACGCATGGCACCACACATGAGCAACAGAGCTTATTGTGCCCAAGATGGCCATGTGTATGCGCGACAGAGCCTGTTGTGTCCAAAATGGCAGGCGACTGCTCTGTGCACATGCATGGCAATCGTGCCTTAAAACAAAGCCAGTTTTTATTCCAGAGGGCAGCCAAGTAGTACATATTGTCACATCAGTTAGATGGGGTCTGGAGACACGAGGGGTCTGGTGGAGAAGCCACAAAAGTATTTATTTAAAGCGCGCCAGTAAGTGGTATGGGGCTGAATGTATACATATGAACTGCTCATGAATATTAATTACCCTGGCCTGCCTTCTGCTCACTGGCGCTCTTTAAACAAATACTTTCGTGGCTTCTCCACCACAGCCCTCGTGTCTCTGAACCCCAACTAACTGATCTTAGGGTCCAGGAGTACTGGGGGAGATCCTGATGCACCATTATTTCGACAATAAAACGTTTGCACACCACTGTGCATGAGTGGACTGTCGCTCGCACATTCTCAGTGCGGCTGCAGGTGGTTCCCCATCTCTGCTCCTCTGACCCCTCTTTAGAAGGAAAAACATTACCTGGGGCCGGATGGGGACTCTGGGAGGATCAGGGACTCTGGCCAAAGTGGCGGTGAGCAAACAGGAGAAACGGGACATCCTCGAACTTGGCTGCAGCCGTATCGGCTCTGGCCAGAGTTTGTTTTTAATATGGGTAATAGAGTTTTCTAGCTCTTTAGTTTCCAGTAGAAGCTGGTTTTCCATGTTTATTTGCAATGAACAACCCTCTGTAATTAGAGATCAGAGATTTTTTGGAATCAGTGAGCCCTGTATCCTAACTATGCCCTTACAGCCTACTAGAGCTAATTCAGAACCAAGTGTTACAAAATATTTAGTAACTCTATTTGTAGTAGCTGACTAAATTTGCTTTTTTACTTTTATGTTTTTTGTCCCTTGCCATTAGGCAGAACCTTTCTTTTCCAGCCTCAATTCCCCCTTTAATTAGGGATTTTTGGTTAAGGATAATGAAAGAAGAAAAACAAATCCATAAGTTAAAGGTCATAGACTCTGTCTCAATTCAAATGCAACAGAGAGAGTATCAGTCTCACCGAGTCATTAAAACAGAAAAAAATTTCCTGATTTGCTCTGTTCAGGTCAACTAGAAATCAGTTCATCTCTCCTAAAGTTGCTGTATGCTTGCATTTGTAACATTGTTATGATGTTACAATTCTCTCCACTTGCAGAAAAAACACACCAAACAGGCTGCTTTAGCTTGCTTTCTTTCACTTTGTTTACTTTCCACAAAATGAGCTCCAAATTTAGTCCTGTGATGCTGCGTCCTGCATGTAGCAGGCATCCTTACTGGACCCTCCACTTAACAGAAAAATGTATTAAGCACGAGGAATAAAAGCTTTTAAATAAGCAAAAATGCCCTCTAATCTAAGCAGTTACGCTATTAAAGAGCAGCTTGGGAAAGCAACAGACATGTTTCTAGTTATGCAACCTAAGTAAGTACTTTTACACAATATTTTATACTTAATCCATCTCATTTGCTTATATGTCCAGAAACCTTGAATTTCCCCAGGCTGTAGAAAATATAATCTCAAGAGGCTGCAGACTGCCGACAGAAAACAACTCTATGACATTCACAGTGAGCTACAAATAAAGTCTGAGTATTTTCTTAAGTTGCTCTGTGTAATATTGACATCATGTGTTCTGTGTCACTAAGGCACGAATTTCAAATATGGCTTTAATTGGGGCACTTGAGACCCAGAGACTGACATGATGTGCTCTACATTGGCTCCTGCTAAAACACTTTAATTTTACCAAAAAACACTGCACATTTTTTTTTTTTTTTACTTTAAAACTTTGATCACTTGATAACCTACTGTACGTTCTGCTGAGAATTTTAAAGCCTAGATTCAGAGTGGTGAAACCAAAGGGAGTGGCTGGAGGAAGCACAAAGCAATAGCAACTGCTGACAGAAACCTCAATGAGTTCGACCACTGGGAAGCAGAGGGCCACAGGATTGGAGCCGCCTTGGACCACAGTCTTAGAAGCTGTACAGGCAATGGGATTTAAAAATGAATGTACCTTGCAACATTTGGAAAGCCAGGATGCACAAGTGAAGATCCTTGCCACCACAGTAGCTGAAGCTAACTTCTGCTTTACTCAGACCTTAGACGCCGTAGTCAAACTTATTACCAAAAACACATAGTTATGCACTAGAATAAAGGCACTAGAAAATGAATCACAGGCCTCACATCTTCAGCTGGTGGGAATCCCTTAGGGGATAGAAGGTGACAGCCTTTTGCGTTATGGACTGGGTAAATTATGTGCAGCTCCCTGAGGATACTGAAGTAAGTGTTTTTACAAAGACATACCAGATCAACATGAGCGGGACACAGAACACTCCCAACACCCTTTGCACTGTCCTGCTTAAAACTGTTAATGCTTTGGCTTCCCAATGGCTCTGAAGCGTATCACATTTCCATGCTGGCAACCCAGGTTCAATAGTGAGCTCGGGAGTGTCAGGATCAGGTGGCTAGTCTTGGGAGTGCTCCCGAGGGGAGAGCAAGCCAACTGGTGGCGGGAGACACCCCCAGGCTCCAGCACAGCAGCAACCCTACACGCTGAACTGGGGAGCTAGCTCCCTTACAAGGGATGGCGTCAGCCCAGTGCACACTACAGTCGCCAAGGTCACCAATAGACTGCGCCCGATGTCACAGGGTGGTGGGACGAAAGAGGGAGAGAAACACAAAATAGTATGTGCATTGGCCATCATTAATGAAGGTCCCATTGGTTCTCTGGTCCCGCTCTGTGTAGATCCGCACTGGACATGATGGCGGGAGAAATGAAAGTTGGGGCTGGGGGCTGGTAGTAGAACCCGAAAGAAGAAGGTGGTGACGGTTGAGGGCCAAACAACTCTATTAAAGTGACAAAAAAAGTTAGTGCCGAGGTGAAAGAGAGGGTCTCATCAGCTGCAACAATTGCATATCTACTTACAATTGAAGGCAAAGACATCAAACTGTATCCTGATCTGTCCTTTGGCAACAGGAACAATTGTAAGCAATTCACTCCTTATGAACTGTCAACTCACTTTTGTTTCCTATGTGGCTCTAAATAGTCTATGGTGACAAGCAGTTTCAGTTTTTCAGATTCCACAGATGCTGGCTGTTGGACCGAAAAGACTGCTGCAGAGTCCCAGTCTCATGCAGATGATAATGTTGCCACATAAGAACAGTACTGAGGGATTTTCCCTATCTATTAATTGTTAAAAGTTTACGGCATGTGCACTCAGCAAAATTGGGGTCTAAAATTCTGCTCCACTTATGGACTTCAGATGTGAGCATTCCTATGACTCTCAACCCTTTTTCCTTTTTATTTTCTAATGTCTGCAAAGTGTTGGGGGGTATCTGCTCAGCTCGCCTCCTGTCTAGCAAGCTTGCTTACGAGGAGATAAGATGGTGACAGCAGCATTGCATGGTAAAATATACTCAGTGAAAGGGCCATTATTTGCTGGTTATCCTTCTCTCCCTTCCCTCCAAAGTTAGTTCTCATTAGATGTAACAGCAGTGATAGAAGCTTTACTTGATCTATAGGTGGCCTGACTATTCTTTAGATCCAGTGCTTTTCATAAACGGGTTTATTCAGGTACCAACATGATCAATGTTTCGTGTACTGCTCAGTTGTTTCAATGTTAAAATATTACATGTTCGAAGTCTGGAATTAGTTCTATATCTTGGCTTATTGTAGCTGTCAATTTATTGTTAGAAGCCTTCTGTGAGCACCTATAACTTTCTTACCTAAGAGCCATTTGATGATTTTACAGCAACTAGAGAGTTACATAGAAACATAGAATTTGACGGCAGATAAGGACCGCTTGGCCCACCCAGTCTGCCCATTTCCCTTCCTACTGGATAAGCTGCAGATCCTAGTTAACCAGCAGCCTACTTCTTCCTACCCCCACCCCCCAGAATTGCCTTATGACTATCCCATGCATGCTTGAATTCCACCACTGATTTTGACTCCACAACCTCCTCCGGAAGGCCATTCCATGCATCCACAACCCTCTCTGTGAAAAAATACATTCTTAAATTACCTTGGAGCCACCCCCCCCATCTTCAAATTGTGCCCTCTTGTTCTTGCGCACCTCTTTTTTTGAAAGATGCTACCCTCTTGGACTTTGTTGATTCCCTTGAGGTACTTGAAAGTTTCTATCATGTCCCCCCTCTCCCTCCTTTCCTCGAGGCTATACATATTAAGCTCCTTAAGTCTCTCTTCATATGTCCTCCGTGCAGACCCTGCACCATTTTAGTTGCCCTCCTCTGGACAGCTTCCATCCTGTCTATGTCTTTGCGGAGATTGGGTCTCCAGAACTGCACACAGTACTCCAGATGGGGTCTCACCAGCTGTCTGTACAGAGGGATAATAACTTCCTGTTTTCTACTGGTGATGCCTCTCCCTATGCATCCCAGTATCCCCCCAGCCCTCCTTGCTGCCTTCTCACATTGCTTGCCCACCTTTAGGTCATCTGATATGACTACCCCAGGTCCCTTTCCATTTTTGTTGTTGTTAGTATCTCACCCCCCATTGTGTACTCTTCCCCTGGGTTTTTGTTTCCCAGGTGCATTACCTTGCACTTCTTAGCATTGAATCTAAGCTGCCATACATTTGACCATTCCTCTAACCTTGCCAAGTCCCTTCTCATCCTTTCCACCCCACCTTGTGAATCAACTCTGTTGCAGATCTTAGTGTCATCTGCAAAGAGACATACTTTTCCTTCCAGTCCTTCTGCAATGTCGCTTATAAAAACATTGAAGAGGTCTGGTCCTAATACTGAACCCTGCGGTGCACCCGCTAGTAACCTCCTTTCTTCTGGAGTGGACTCCATTTACTATTACCTCTGTGTCCTATTCTCCAGCCACTTTTTACCCAGGCTGTCATCTTGGGACCCACTCCCAGTCTGGCTAACTTGTATATTAATCTTTGTGTGGACTGTGTCAAATGCCTTGCTAAAGTCTAGGTAGGCCATGTCCACAGCCCCTTCCTGATCTACTACTTTGGTCACCCAGTCAAAGAAATCTATCCGATTCGTCTGGTATGACCTTCCTGCTGTGAATCTATGCTGCCTAGGGTCCTGTGCCCCTCTGGCCTCTAGATACTCGACAGTTCTTTCCTTTAGAAGTGATTCCATCATTTTCTGTATCACTGAGGTTAAACTAACAGGTCTATAGTTTCCTGCTTCTGCCTTGCTTCCACTTTTGTGAAGGGGAATCACATCTGCCCTCCTCCAGTCCTCGGGTACCCCCCATCCTCCCATGATTTGTTAAAGAGTTGCAGTTATCTTGCCCTTGTACCAACACTCTTTTGCTACCATTGTCAATGACCTGGCTAACACTAATTAATCTTCTTCCTAATGTGATTATATGCATATTCCCCCCCACCCCGGTGTAAAGAATAGGGGGCATGTTTTATTGAAAGTAATGAACACCTATGAGAAACCTCTCCGTGCATATTTTATGCCTCCTATGACTATATACACCGTTGTTTCTGCTGGTACAGTTGGCAATAAACATAAAAACAAAAGTAAATTTGACTACAGTTACAAGAACAACCGGCTTCCTTAATTTCATATGGGCACGTAAAAATAAAAGTGCCTTTGAAAACCCCAAGCTTACCACTGTAAGAACACTACTGTAGGAGTGCTGCCTAATTTCAGTTTGAAGTAAAACAGACATTTAAAAAATGTAGGCAGATATTTAGAATGTGCCATAAAAAACACACAGTTCAATAATAATATAATAATAGTGTCCCATATGCAAAAAGGGGCGTTATGCCTGTGCACTGTGGATCTGTGGCA
Organism: Neoceratodus forsteri; assembly: GCA_016271365.2. Taxonomy (NCBI): domain Eukaryota; kingdom Metazoa; phylum Chordata; order Ceratodontiformes; family Ceratodontidae; genus Neoceratodus; species Neoceratodus forsteri. Next base: position 506,357,118 of record CM028136.1, on the reverse strand, counting down.
TGTAGGTATGCCTGTGTGTGAATGCTGTCCATTGGGGTCTCACAGAACCACTGTGGCATGTACGGAAGGATGTAGATCCCTTCCACACTGGATCCCCTGGCCGTTTCTATAGCTATGCATGTGGCCAGTCTGGCGGCGTGTCTAGGGGTGTGCTCGCACTCTATGCAGTTCATGAAGGCATGAAGCTCTGGACAAGGGGGGCACTGGATACTGCAACAGGAACCCTGCTGTATCTGTTGCACCCCCCCCCCCGAGAGACCCCACAAGGTGGGGGAGAATGAAACACTCCCCAACTGTGCTTCTCCAGCCCTCTCACATGAAGAACTGGGGGCAGCCATTCATACAGTCACCTGTACCTTTGAATTGTAACTTCCCATGATTCCCAGAATCCCCTACTCACGCACAGCAGGGGATCCACTTCAAGACCCAGGGCAGGTATCCGACTGGATGCCTGCCTGTGTACTCCGATCTGGCCCTATGCAGCAGTGCATTGTGGGGGGGGGACATGGACAGGCACCACATGGTAGTGTGTGTTTATGCATTACAGCCACCACGGGCGGCCAGGGTATGCTCCTGTCGTGTGTACCCCACACCGCTTGGAGCATAGGCACCAGTGACCACGATTCAGACTGCTACAAGGGGTATAACAAAATAGTTACAATATAGATACATATATAAAATACGTATCATAAACCCTCTGTCTCTGTCAGTTGTTAGAAACAGAAATATTTTCTGCAGAATAGCTACTGCCCCCAAACAATTCCGGAATAATTCCTCTTTCTCCTCTGCTTCGATCTCCATTCTCTCTACTTGTTCCATTCCACCCCATTCCTCTTCTTTCTCCACTTTTAAACCCATCTTGTCATTTGCCATTCCAATCCGTACCTCAGTGTCTCCTGTTCCCTGCAGGGATACTTAGATTTCACCTGCTACTTCATAGATCTTTCTCCCTCCATTCAGTTGGCCCAGCCAGCTCTTTGGTCTCCTTGGTGTCCATCTCCGCTACCACTTTAGATCCTCTGGAGCCCTCTGAAGCCTTTAGTAAGATGCAAATGCAGTATGCAGCGAGAATGCTGAGTGCTGTGATGACACTGTAACAGAAAAATAGAAAAGAAGCACTTTGCTTAGCACTGTAAACTCAATGCAAATCCAGTTATCACTTTCACAAAAAAGGCTCTCACAAGATTTACTTGCACCTAGAACAAAATACAGTCAGGCATATCAAATAACACAACAGAGTAGCTGCTCCTCAGCACGTCTATGTCTCTGGTGCCATCTTACCACAGCAGTTAGAACTCTTGTTTTCTAGGGACGTGGATATGATGTTCTGTCCACACTTCTGGCAGTATCCTTTCCCTTTAAGAGCTTGCAGGAAAGTCTCAAGCTGGCTCCTCCCATCCACCCACCCAGGTGGTAACTCTCGGCTCCACCCCTGACACCAGACCTTCCGTTCCGCAGGAAGAAGCAGGTTCCTTCCTTACTGCTACCGCGTTGAGTAGGCCATCGTGCTTAAATCTACGGATTCACTTCTTAAAATTTAAACTCTTAAGAGTTTCTGTCTTCAGCGCGATCTTCGATTGCGACCACCATGGATAAGTCCACTCCCGGGTTCCACCAGTGCCCTTGTGGGCAGAAGGTGTCCCGAACCGACCCGCAAACCATGTGCATCTGCTGCCTGGGGCATGAGCACGATTCCCAGACCTGCTACTTTTGTCCCCCGTTTCACCCGACCGTTCTAGAGGACCATCTCACCCGACTTAAACTAGGCCACCTGGTGCAATGGAAGTAGCAGGTGAAATCTAAGTATCCCTGTTGGGTGGTCTCTGCGACCACGAGGTCCGCCGAACAGCTTCCGGCCTTGAAGAGGAGGCAGCCCAGGCCGCATCCCTCTCCTCTTTGGCTTCTGCCTTCCTACTGCTTCAGCTAGGCTCGACTTTTATGGGATCCTTCAAAGAATTGTGCCAGTCTCTGCTGACCCTTGGTCAAGGACCCTCTGGGCATAAGTCCAAATCCAAGAAAGAGTCCAGAAAAGAAAGCGAGGATGCATCGTCATTCGTGGGATTGGGAGCACTCTCAGTTCAGAGTTTCCGATTCCTGCACTTATCCAGATCAGACTTCGGTCAACTCCTCGGCCTTGGCTGCCAGCTTTACGGTAACCCTGTCGGGCCAGTTGGCTGAGACGCTGGTTGAGGTCCCGGCCACGATTTTTCTCAAGCTGACCATCCAGTTGTTGACTGAAGAGTCTGACACTTTCTTGTCTAGGACACCGGTCCTGTCTCAGTTCATTGGAGGGACGGATCCGAATGCTGACCCACTGCCTCCAGTCCCAGACCCTGACCCGGAGGAGCATCAACGTCCGCCGACTCCCTCCGAGACCCGCTGCTGGTCCCCCTGGCGATCGAGGTCAAGGTGTCCGTCTTCCTCCTGTGAGTCGAGCGGCTCCCGCCAACATTGGTGCTCCCACTCTCAGCACCATGGGAAGCAGTGCCACTGCTACTCTTCGTCCTTGTCCTCCAGTGAGGAGAGGCTCCGGCACAAACTGTGCTGATGTTACAAGGATCTTACATGGCAACAGCTGGTGCTTACCGGTGTCAAGCTGACTTCAGCTCCTGTGCCAGCCATCACCTGGCTGTTGCCCGAAAGGTCGATGCCTGCTCCATTGATGGAACCAACCCAAATGGTCCCAGCTGGGTTGACCCTAGGCGTCTCCACGATCAGTGGTGGAACCTCCACCTAAACAGCCGCCGACTAGCGCTCCAACTAAGAGTCTCGGCTGTCTAAAGGGCTTGCCCATCGGGCTGTCAGTCACGTCACCCCTCGGACCGTCTGCAGAGGGTCAGCGGAACTTGGGTGATTGACCACTCTTTAACAACTCCTCTGAGTCTCAGGGTTCCGTCCTTCACTCCTGTCCAGTCGACATGGAGTCTGTGGGGGATCTCTCGACAGATGAAGGCCCATCTTCCTTCATGGGCCTTCTTCACCTGATCTCTGAATCGACGGGTATGAAAATGGAGCCCGTCCAGAAGTGGGCTTGTTACCTGTTGACTGAGATCCTCGACCAGAGAGACACTCCTATGGAGACTTTCCTGTTGGCAGAGGCCATTCTTGGCCATGCCGTGGAGCTTTGGCAGCGCCTCGCTTCCTGCCCTGCACCTGGATGGTCCACAAGTACGCGGTACCTACCGGTTCCGTCTCAGGATTCACAGAGCACACCTCGTTTGAGGGATCGATGGTAGAGTCTGTTTAGGTGCTCTGGGAACACTGGGGATGTTGACAAGCCGCCCGACAAGGAGTCCAAGAAGTTGGACCACGCGGCTAAAAAAGTCTAGGCTGCCTCCTCGCTTGGTCTCCGCCAGGCGAGCTCGTCTCTCCTCATGGCCCACTTCTTCCATGCCCTGCTGTGCACTCTGGATGAGGTGCTTCCTCATTTGCCAGCAGACTTTCAGACCATGGTCAAGCAGGTCTGGGACCAGGGCCGGGGCTGTAGCCAAATGGCTCCAGACAGCCATGGACATTGGGGTCTCCTGTGCCCACTCCGTGGTGGCCTCAGTGGCTAAGCGCCGAAGGACTTGGCTAAGGATCTCGACCTTCATGGCGGACACTCATCACAAGCTGGCAGATTTCCCTTTCCTGGGCACTGATTTGTTAGGGCTCAGGGTTGAGGGCCACCTCACCCGCATTGAGAAGTCCAGTGCCACCTTGGACTCTGTGACATCTGCCTAGAAGGACCCTAAGGGCTCCAAGCAGCAGCAGAAGTGGAAGCCCTTTCGGTCCACCACCACTCCTGTGGCCAAACCCCCTCCCCCCAGCCCCAGGCTAGTCAGCAAGCCCAGGCCTGGCAACCATGGCCCAAGTCAGTGGCCTTGGTCGTCCACAAGCCTGGAGAGAGAGAGAGGCTCCAGTGGCGCCTCAGCCAGGCCCTACTCCTCCTCCAGGCCTGCCCAGCAACGGGATGAGGGGTGCCTCGCTTATGCCCATCGCGCCTTCCCTGAGTCCTCCCGTGGGGGTCCAGTTCCTCCACTTCCTTTCTGCCTGGTCCACTGTCACCACGGACAGGTGGGTTCTTGAAGTGGTTGGTCAGGGTCTGCCTCTGGAATTCGAGCAGTACCCTCCTTGCCGAGCCTGCGCCACACGGGAGGACTTTGTTTCCACAGTCATGCTGTCAACTCTAAGAGTCAACGTAGCCCAGCTCCTCCGCACAAAGGTCATGGTTCCTGTCACGGATCCTCCGGAACACACAGGGTATGTCTCCAGGTACTTCCTGGTGCCAGAGCGGATGGGGGGGGCTGGTGCCCCATTCTGGATCTGCGCAACCTGAAAAAGTTCCTCAGGTCGCACACCTTCATGATGGTAACTTTGTCACAGATCATACCATCTCAAGAGGGAAACGTGGTTTTGCTCCCTGGATCTTTAGGAGGTATTCGTCCACATCCCGATCCATCTGTCTCACTGAAGATTCCTCTGCTTCTGAGCAGAGGGAACCCTCTATGGGTTCCAGGCCATGCCATTCGGCCTCTACTTGGCCCCCCAGGGTCATCACCAAGTGCATTGCAGTGGTGGCAGCTTACCTGAGGCGCCAAGGGGTCTGTGTGTACCCATACCTGGACAACTGGCTGATCGCGGGTCCCTCCAGGCTGGAGGTGGAGCGATCCAGAGACCTGGCCCTCAAGTTGGAACGCGTGCCTTCGAAGGTGATCATCTTCATCAGGGCGGAGCTCAACTCTTGCAGAGCCAGAACCCGGCTCCCCGATCATTTCGGGTTGGGCAACTGCACCCTGCCCGGAACTTCCTGCGCCTTCTTGGGCCCGCTAGAGAATGCGCTCCCTGCAGTGAGAGCTGGCCAGCCAGTGGTCTCAGTGCAAGGGTCACTTCCACCAGCTGGTCAGTGTGACTCAGCGGATGTGGGACACCATCCAGTGGTGGTTAGTCCCAGCGCATCTGCAAGAAGGGGTCCCATTTGTCTGCCCAGAACCGACAGTCATCCTGATAACTGATGCCTCTCTCATGGGCTGGGGTGCCCACCTGAGGAACACAGAGTCCACGGGCTGTGGACCCCAGGGGAGTCCCGGTGCCACATCAACCTGCTGGAGCTCCGAGCAGTTAGGCTAGCGCTGACTGAATTTTCTTCGCACATCCGGGGTCAGGTTGTCCAGGTCCAGACTGACAACACCGTGACCATGTACTGCCTCAACAAACAGGGTGGGACACACACCCTGCCTCTGTGCAAGGAAGCTTTCTGTGTGTGGACCCTCGTACGCACCTGGAGGCAGATCTCCTAGTCATCCATGTGGCAGGGGCCTCCAGTCAGCTGACGGACACTCTCAGCCAGGTGGGCGAGGTGTCTCATGAGTGGTCTCTCCATCCAGAGGTAGTACACAGCCTGTTCTCCCAGTGGGGCATCCCTCAGGTGGACCTGTTCACCTCCATGAAGAACACAAAGCCAAGGCTGTATTGTGCCTGTCTCCCTCAGCAGGAAACGCTGCAGGGGAATGCCATCTCGAGGCCCTGGACCCCAGGCCTCTTCTGTGCCTTCCCCCATTCCCTTGATCTACAAGGTGCTGCTCAAGGCCAGGAGGGACAAGGCACAGATGATCCTGGTGGCTTCGGACTGGTCACACCAGTTCTGGTACCCTGATCCCCACAGCCTCAGCTGCAGGCTCCCAGGGTGTCTTCCCCTATGCCTGTACCTGCTTTCCATCGATCAGGGGAACGTTCTTCATCTAGACCTTCAATCCTTGCACCTGACAGCCTGGTTCCTGAGCGGCTAGAGTTCCAGGCTTTGGGTCTCTCTGAAGATGTTTTCACTGTTGTGGAAGCATCTTGGAAGGAGTCGACCAGGAAGTGCTGTGCCTTCAAATGGAAGAGTGTTTCCATTTGGTGTTAGGGCAAGGGGTTAGACCCTTTGTCCTGTCCAGTGGCTAGCGTCCTTGATTATCTATGGTCCCTCTCTCAGTTGGGCCTTCGGTTGACAACCCTCAGGGTGCACCTGGCAGCCATCTCCGCTTACAGGGTGTGGGACTATCAGCAGTCAGTGGTGCAGGAGAAGGTGATTTGGTGCTTCTTCAAGGGCCTTGACCACATTTCCCCTCCAGTGCATGAACCACCACCCCCGTGGGACTTATTGCTAGTATTGGCAAAGCTCATGGGCAAGCCATTCAAACCGATGCACAGGTGTGAAATGTGTCACCTGTCATGGAAGACTGCCTTCTTGGTGGCTATCACGTCAGCTGGAAGGATCAGTGAGCTCCAGGTGCTTTCGGTGGAGTCTCCTTACTTTGGTCTTCCATACGGACAAGATTGTCCTGCGCCCCAACCCGAAGTTCCTCCCGTAGGTTGTGTCAGAGTTTCACCTTAATCAGGTGATTAATCTCCCAGTGTACTTCACCAGTCACACATCGGAGGCCGAGCACAGGCTCCATACTTTGGACCTGCTTATTATAAAGAGCTCACAGCTGGAGTTCGGGCAGAGGTTTTCCAGCTGTTTGTCACCTACGCTGATGCTGCACTTGGCAGACCTGCAGCCAAGCAGATGATTGGCAGGTGGATTGTATCCTGCATTGATCTCTGCTATATGTTGGTGGGTAGGAAGCCTCCCAGAGGGCCAAGGGCTTATTCCACCCACCATACCGCTATGTCAGTGGCTGCTTCCAGGGTCGTCCCTATCCACGAAATCTGCAGGGCTGCTACCTGGAAGTCAGCACACACCTTCATTTCCCATTACAACATTGATCTCGAGTCGTGCCAGGATGCTGGTTTTGGGACCTCAGTTCTCCAGTCTCTGTTCCCTAAGTAGGGGGTGTGCGCCTTGCCTCCCTCCTCCCAGAGAACTGCAAGGAGTCTGCCAGAAGTGTGGACAGAACATCATATCCATGTCCCTAGAAAAACAGGTTATTCTCCTGTAACAGTAGATCTTACTTAGAGAGTCAGCTCTTGCAGCAGGTAACACCGGTAGGGCTGAAGGTGGCAGGACCCCATGGAAAATTTCTAGCTAGCAGTCTATAGCGAGCACAGACCCTTAACATTGGCCCGCCCCGATGTCATGCATGGTATAAAGGAAGGGTGGTTCCCTGCGTCCCCAGTTCTTTTCCCACCATCAACTCGGGTTCATCAGCTGCACGGATGCCTCTCACTAGTTCAGCTTCCATTTTCCTATTATTTTACTCCACTTTTCTTGTTTTTTCGATGAAAAGGTTTGCTTTTTCAGGGCTCCACAGTTCTATATGTCATCTTCTGCAACATCCTCCATCGATCAGCGCCCTTCCAAGTGTGCCCGCGGCAAACATATTCCACCCAAGGACAGGCAATCGGCCTGCCTCTTGTGCCTAGGCCCTGATCTCAAAACTCGGGCCTACCCGCACTGCCAAAAATTTAACAGCAGGACAAGAATCCGACGCCAAAAGGGCCTTGAAGTTTTCCTCACAGAGCAAAAACTCACTGCTATGCAGAAAGAGTCCTCTTCTCAGAGGAGTTCTTCCCACAAGAAATTGTCCGAAAAGCGCAACCACAAGGAGAAAAGGAAGGAGAGGGAAAAGGAGAGATCTCCCTCGAAGTCCAGGTCTTCAGGCTCCCACTGTGCCTCCCGGGGTAGCTCGAACTCTTGTCTCCCAGGTGACCTGTTCTCCTACTCGGCTAGCAGTAGTCAAACTACCCACCTTGATCCAGGCGTTGGGTGGTGGACCTCAGCTCTGGGTCCTCGGGCCCAGCTTTGCAGCTGCTAAAAGTCCAGCCGCAAAATCGGACCTCGGGCCGGCGCTCTGACATTAGCAGGTCTGCCTCAGCCTTAGGACTGACATCCGCTCACTCTCGGTCGGCATCATTTTCTGGCGCAAACTCCTGGGACAAATACAAGGTCTCGGGCACTCCTCAGGGAGCGCTGCCTCACAGCCCCCCTCTGCTGCATAAGCTGCCATCAGACAAATGTCCGGTGGATCATCATTCGTCAGCGGGCGACACCCACTGATGTCACTTTACCATTGTCGCTGTTTTGACAGCTCCACTATTGACACCACTGATCCAGTCCCTGCTGGCTGCCGAATGCTCTGGGCACAGTCCTCCCAGGGACAACCGGTTGTCGGCCTTAGACCAGGCATCGACTACTGATGTTGGACTTACTGCTATGGCTCCGACGTCCCCCCAGGATGCGCGCTGCTGCTGGACCATGAAATTAGGCCGGCGTCCGGTCCGATGACCGATACAGAGTCCAAGCTCCACTTGTCCCAGGTGAAAGACCTGTTTGGCTATTGGTAGGAGACCATCAGGATGGACCTCCTTGTGGCAGAGGGAACTCCCTGTCACGGCAATGGACCATCTTTTCTCATCTACTGAAACTACTGTTGCAACAGTTCTCTCATTTCTCCTTTTGTTCTATCTCTGTATTTTCTAGTCTAAAAGGCTGGCCAACTTTAGGCGGGCCCCCCCCCACACACACACACACTTTTCTCTTAGCTATCACCCACTTTTATTTTATTTTTTCCTCTTTAAAGGTCCAGCTATTGGGAGGTTAAGAAAGTGACCTCTGCAACATTTTGATAAAAGGAGCCCATGTGGGGATTATAAGGAAAAGTACTGGTACCAGTAATGAAATGCCCTGAGCAACACAGAACAGGACTATACAAACTGTTATTTGCTACAGAAAATGGATCGGACGTTTGGTTATTGGAGGACCCCCCCCCTTTTATAGTTCTGTATCCCTTTAGTTTCCCTGCTGCCCCATATTATTATGTATACAATTGCTGAGATATTAAACCAAGACCTGGCTGAGGAGAGATGCAACTGTTGGGTCCTGGTTAAGTACGGTGACTTTCTGCACATATTAACCTAAAACAAAACTAAGAGTACTGTTTTGGTATAAGAATAACAAATGCTTGTGTATGTTTCTTTAAGATGTTAGCTTCCCCCTTCTAAGATATCTTTTGCAGCAGACAGCGTGTTCCTGCAGGAGAGTTTGGGAGTACAAAATGTTCTGACCTCGGGTCTGACCTTTACCAGTGTTGTAAACAAACCTGCAGGTGCCATCTGAACTGTTCTATATGGAGCAACAGTGGCCCCTAGTGGCTAATTTTGTGTCATGTCTGTCAGTCACAAGGGAGTGGGAATTTCCTAACATCTAGAGAGCCTATAAATGCTCTAACTCAGTTTTGAAGAGTTTTTAGATGAGACTGAAAGAGATATGGTCAGATCTTCCCTTGTCAATCTTCACCATTCATTACTTCCTGGGTGTAAGCCGGAGGCGCGCACTCCGTCACGGGAGCTTTTTTTTTTTTTTTGAAGCTTATTAACGGCCCCTCACCGAGAGTGACGTCATGGTGAGGGGCAGCTGCTAGTAGCGACCGACTCCTCCTCCAACTCAGTTCTGTTTCTCCTACCGCCGAGGCAGCACCTGTTTCATGGAAGCGCCAATTTAAGTGCGTAGGTACCGACTCCCGTTTTTTTCACACACTCGACGCCGATCCAGTAAGACTGTTCTTTTCATCTCACGGCGTAGTGTGTTTCCTACTGTGTTTAGCCTTGTTATTTTCGCGCTATGTCCGTTCGGGAGCTACACTTTCAAGACGGGTCACCACAAGGCCGGTGCTCCTGTGGCCGCATTTCTCCGCCCTCGGACCGGCATGACGCTTGCCTTCGTTGCCTGGGACCCAACCATGATATGGATTAGGTCGACGCCTGTTTCTCGATGGACATGGTCTCTAAATCCAGCAGCTTTAAGCTCGGCAAAGCCCCGCCGACCTTCGGGGGACGGCGTATCTCGGGATTCTCGGGCAAGTTGTTAGGCCCTTTCCCGGGTCCCTCCGGGCCTACTTACGGTCTGAGGAGGAGGGGTCTCCCTCGTCTTTCTTGCCGGAGGAGGCCCCTTCTGCGGGTATTGGGGGAGCGTCAGTCTCTTCCGGGCCGCGGGGCGCCAACACCGCCGGGCAGTCACCTCCTCGGAGGTGCAGGCTCCCTGTCGAGGCCCTCACTTTGGGCCTGGCTCGGTGTGGACCCTCGACGCCACCTTTCGGCTGCTGCGGATCCCGCACCGTTTCGGCGTGCCAGTGATCGATGTGGCGCCTGCTTTCCGCGCATTTGGATCCTGCCGTCACTGTTTGCGGCGCCAGATCATGGCGGGCGCCTGGACAGCGCTCAGCCCTCGGGCGCCGATGGATATGGTGGGCCTGGCGCGTGCTGGGCTGGCTTCGCCGAGCCTGCCGCCGGGCGTGGCGCGGTGGGCCTAGTCCATCCTCCAGGCGGTAAGCCGCCTGGCTGTTGCCGCGGGTGTAAGCCAGCCCATTTTGAGCGGGGCTGCTCAGCAGCTGCGAGGCCTCTAGGGACCCCTGTGGCCAGTGCATTGAGGTCCAGCTGGTCTCGTCCTCCTCGGAGGGCGATGACTCGGATCGTGGACCCATCCTGGCACCCCTACTCTTCGGGTCTGGGTCCCCTGTAGCTAGAGGTACCAGGCGTGCGAGCGGCCCCTCCTCTGTTCCCCCTTCCGTCGCCTCCCTGAGGGTTCTCGGCTGGGGTGGCCGGGAGCCCCGGGGGCAGGCTGGGGGTGACGGAGGGGGAGGTCCTCTCTCTGAGGCCGGTGACAGCTACCCCCAGGGTGCTGTTGCCCTCAGGGACACAGGGGGACGCTGTGGTCGAGGAGGAGGCCCTCTCGAGTCCGAGGGGTTGAGGGCAGGGGTCTGCCACTGGTCTTCTTTGGCCACCCCAGGGGTGGCCAGGAGCCGTGAGTGCAGAACCCCGCCCCCTCCCTCCAGGGTTCTAGGGTGCCTCTGGCGGCGGCTCAGGCGGACTGCCCTCTGATCCATGCAGTCCCGCGTCACAGGGGAGGTTCTCCCCTGGCTCTTCCAGGCCCGCCTCCCCAGAGTTCCTGCTCTGCGGCCTGGTCTGTTGTCCTGGGATCCTCCTACTAGGGTCTGCCCCTCGGATTCCAGAGCCCCGCAGAGAGCAGTTGCCTCCTCGGAGGTGCCCTCTCCCATCTCTCTCTCTCTCATACCCCCGCCTCCCAGGCCATGTCGGTCCTACGGGTCCGTTATCCTGGGAGCAGTTCCTGGGTTCTCATGCCTTCCTCATATGTTAGATACATGCATGAGCTGGTCTTCGACTCTCCCCACCGCCAGAGGAATCCTCTGGACATTCCAGCTCCCCATCATCCTCGCTTCCTCTCTGAGGGAAGAGGAACCCCTGCTCATCTTTCCTCCGATGCTGATTTCACGGAATATCAGCGTTTCCTCTCGAGGATGGTGAGGGATCTTCGGATTTCTTATGTTCGGAGAGACAATACCGAATGGGAGACGTGAAAATTCCTTGGTGAATTCAGTGCCCAGAATTTGGTGGTACCTTCCTGGCTATCCCTTCCAGGAGGCGCCTATCCGGTCCTGGCAGTCCCCAGCTGCTTCTTCTCCAGCCCCGCTGACTGTCAGCGTAGGTATTGCCCCCTCAGAGTCTCTAGGTTCCTTCCCAACCCGCCTCTGGTTTGGCCCACCAGATACTTCTTCTGGGCGCCTGCTCTGGCGATGACCGCCCACCGATCCGGACTCTTTCCAGTTCGACCGTTAGGGGCAAGAGTGTTCTCTTCTTCTTGTGCGATGCCTGTATTGCATCTCATCAGGCTCACCACGCTGCCTACAACCGGCATTTGTGGTCGATGATGTCCCAGCTGTTGGCATCAATGCCTGACACGAGCAAACCAGACAAGCGTTGCCCTCTCCGGTAGGCCTGGAGCTGGCAAGACACTCAAGCAAGGGCATCTTACGACGCCAATGAGGTGGCTTCCAGGCTTTATGGGACAGCGATCTGCATCAGGTGGACGGCATGGCTTTGCCTCTAGGTTGTCACCCCTGGCCCGGCGTAGGGTGATTCGCTCCGCCTGGGACCCGTCTTTTTCTCCTCAGAGCTAGGAGACTTTTAAGGCCTCTCCGCCTCCTCGTCCTCGGGAGGCACCTCCCAGCTCTTCTCCCATTAGGCTTTCTGAATAAGCCAGGGTCTTCCTTCTGTTTCTCACCAGCAGAAGGCTGGGGTCTTGTTCTCAGGGTATGGCCTCCTTCCGGGAAGAGAAGCTTAGTATCACTCAGGAGAATGAATGGTGAAGATTGACAAGGGAAGATATGAAATTCATGCACTCACCGTGAATTTTTGATCTTCTCTTGTATCTTCACCATTCATTACTTACACCCGCCCACCATCCCCTCAGTGGCCTCTTCCTGTGGCTTCTCCACCTCCGCCTCCTTCTCTCTGCAAAAATATAAAATTAAAAAAAAAAAAGTCTATATCTTTGGGGGGGTCCTTCTCTTCCAGAAAATTATTTACTCTAAGATTCTTGGGCCATCTCGTGGAATTGCATTGGCGATCAAACTGCACAACTATCTCTTGCCATCCCTCAGGCGAGATACTTCGGGTTTTAGCCTGGCTCTGGCTATTCAGTTTTGATCCTGCAACCTGCGTTTCCAGCCAGTTACGCCTAGAATCGCAAACTCTCTAATTCTGCCTTGCAGAGCAGAGGAACGGGCACCACTATTTTTTCTAAAAAAAAAAAAAAAAGGGAAAAGCTGAGGGAACTCTTCGACTGCCATAGACATTCTTTTGCATTTGAGGTCATGCCCTAAGCCTGCAAATGATTATCTGTAAAAAAAAAAAAAAAAAAAAGGAAGATGCAAGGGCAGACAAAGCCCTTCCTCGTGAGATTTTGATCATTGGTTTTCCTTCAAGTGTCCTCCTGGACAGTTTTACAGACAAGCAGTGCTGACCATGACCAATCCTAGCCAGTCTAAGCCTCTGACCTGCCTTGGCGAAGTCCGACTGAGTCCCATCTATACCTACAAACGCCTGAAAGGCTTAGATTTCCATTTCTAAACCCCTGAGCAGCGCCTCATGCTGCCTGGTTTTATCCTTCCCTCCTCGGGTGTCCTCCAGTTAAAGCCTTCCATGGCCAGGAGCCCGGGGTGATCAAGTCAGTTGCATGTTGAAGATGGACTATGCCCTCCCGAGTCTGTTAGCGGTTCGTGAACCTTCTCTTCAGCTCTATCTCCGGGGATTCTTGCTTCCCTGTTAGTCGAGCCTTGAGCTATAAGCTAACTATGCTCGTTGGGCATTCTGGTCCCTTCAACATCCCATCTCTCTCTTCTCTTCTTCTTTCTCATTACCTTCCTTCTCTCTCCTCCTAGAGTCGCCCAGGTAAGGAGGCCCTGCAGTCCCTAGGTTAGGGATACTCTTATCTCCTCTGTCCTTCCTCCATCGGCTTATTCCTTTTTCAGTTCATTCTTCCTTACTTTGCTATCCCTTGGCTATCTTGCCCTCGCTATCTCTATTTCTCTGCTTTCGCTTTGCCTCTCTGGCTCACAGAACTGAGTTGGAGGAGGAGTCGATTAAGCTACTAACGGCGCCCCTCGCATGACGTCACCTCGAGGGCGGCCATTAGCCAAGCTTTTAAAAAAAAAAAAAAAAAAAGCTCTCGTGATCGGTGCGCCCGCTTACACCCAGTAAGTAATGAATGGTGAAGATACAAGAGAAGATCAAGAATTACGGTAGGTACGTAATTTTCATTTCCTGCTGGCTGGTGTAGGTAGAGGACTAAGAGGAGTTCCATACTACTGCTGAGTGGAAGCTGAGAGAAGTTTGCCACATCCTAAGAAGTTTATCTGTGTTCATTCTCTGTTTATTAATATTTATGAAGTCTCTCTTTTGCATCTGCCTTGAAGAAATGTTTATGAAGCAATAAACATTACAATAAATATCACACTAGACAGTGTGTTAATCTTATGAGAACTGTGTTGTGTCCATCTGTTATCCCACTCTCCTGTCACCAAAACTTCCTCAGGCAGAGGCCTCTCCCCATGATAATGGGGCTCAACCCCGGGAGAGCCACTCCCATCTCGGGCTTGGGCAGGACAGGCCGCAAGCATAGCTTTATGTCCAGGAGCTGCAGTTCCTCTGGCGCCTCTGAGCGTCACAAATACAAACGCCGGAACACAAGATCGCTGTTCTCCTCCCCTGTGGACTCTGACCATTCCTTTGTCTCTTGCTTCTCAGTACCTTCGTCTGCTGGAGGTCTTTCTCCCATTGACCCAAGGGATACTCTCAAGTCACCGTCGGATGATCCTTCCTTTATGGAGATCATGCGGCACATACAGGAGAATATGGGCTGGGATGTGGAGAACCTTGACCCGGCGAGACTCCGTTTGGCCAGATACCTGCATTAAAAGGACTCGAAGCCTGTAGTGATCCCGCCGTTTGTTGACACATTTGCAGAGTCACCAAAGCAGCCTGGAAACGCCCTCACACCTCCTTCACAGTGCCCAAAAAGGCAGATTGCCTATACAGAGCCCCAAAGGAGGAACCCTTCCTAGGCGAACAGCCTATGGCGGACTCCGTTTTCATCTCGGCTGCCCATGACAGATTCCAGAGGCCACAGCACCTTAGCACAGAGCCCTCTGATTGGGAGTCTGAACAGCTGAATGCTGTGGGTTGCAAGGTATACTCCTCAGCGACATGCACCATAAGATGTTTTAATTTTTTGTCACACATGGTGCAATTCCAAAACGCTCTTTGGGAGCAGGGGATGGACATTGTCAAGGAGATCCTGGACTGCCCACAGAAAACCGGGCTAGAGAAGCCAGAAGCTACTGCAAATGGGCTCAGATGTTGGCACGCATGTCATCTAGTCAGCTTATGACTCGGCGGACACAGCTGCAAGGGCAGTGGCCATGGAAGTATGTGTCTGATGCCATTCGTGGCTCTGGATCTCAGGCTTTGCCCAGGACGTACAGACCAACATCTTGGATGTACCATTTAATGGTTCCATCCTTTTTGGTGAGGATTCCGAGAGGATAATCACCAAGCTGCAAGATTCAGGCAAGGCCATTCGGTCTGTACACTCCATGTACAAGCCGAAGCAAAGGCCCTTTCGGAAGCTCCACTTTCGGGGCAAAGCAGGACAACAGTCCAGATTCCAGCCACAGCAACAGCAAAGAGGTGGCTATGGCCGCAAAGGGCCCTCACGAGGCTCAACAGGCTCCGGGTCTAGGGCCGCCAAACCAGCCCAGACCAATCTCCCCCCTCCCATCACCGCCTGACTCATTGCTATACCCACCTCCTCTCGTAGGCTCGATGGGGGAGGCAGTCGGAGGTCACGTTTCTCTTTATGCTATGAGTTGGTGAAAAGTCATCTCCGACTAATGGTTTTGCAGATGATCAACAGAGGGCACTCAATCAGATTCTTACTGATGGCACCAGACAGGCCATTACCACCCTCCTGTTGTTCTCCGGCTGACGTGGCGCTAATCCGGGAGGAAATTCAAGCTCTCCTACTCAAGAGGGCAGTAGAGCCTGTCCCCCCCATCCCAGAGGGAAATGGGATTCTAGTCACATTTCTTCCTTGTGTCCAAAAAGATGGGGGACCTGTGCTACAGCTTGGACCTCAGCGACATCAATCAGTTTGGCGAGAACAAACGTTTCCGGATGGTCACCCTGTAGGGCTTACTGCCCATGCTGTATCGGAGATTGGCTAGCATCACTGGATATGCAGGATGTCTATCTTCACATTCTAATAGCCAAACCTCACAGGAGGTTCCTCAGGTTCAGGTTTCAGGGAAGGCACTACCAATTCAGGGCATTGCCCTTTGGCTGTCCTCAGCTCCAAGGGTTTTTACCAAATGCCTGGTGGTGGTGACAGCAGCCCTTCGGAGGAAGGAACACTACGTTTTCCCTTACCTGAACGATTTGCTCTTAGCAGCCCCGTCCAGCTAGCAGCTGCGGCGCACAGTCCAGGACACCTGTTCTTTCTTCAGGGAACTAGGAATTACCATCAGCGCAGCAAAGTCATCCTTGCTTCTGACCCAGTCCCTCCAATTCATCAGGGCATTGCTTGATACCACTGGAGGAAAGGCCTTCCTCCCAGAGGACAGGGCACTCTGACTCTGCATTGTGCCACATCTCGTCACTCTCAAGGGTACTAGCCAGGATGCTTCTCAAGCTCTTGGGCCACATGGCTGCCTCGATCACTACAGTCCCCCTAGCAGACTGCATATGAGGACAATTCAGTGGACTCTGAGAGTCCAGTGGGACCAACGATGGGATGACCTGGACCAACCGGTCTCTATCCCAGAACCGGTCCATCAGGAGCTCAACTGGTGGATGACATCCCCTTCTCCCACAGAGGGTCTGCCTTTCCAGAGAATGCCAATGGTCCAAATCCTGATGTTGAATGCTTCCAGCACTGGTTGGGGTGCACATCTGGGAGTCCACAGGGCACTTGGTCCGTGTCTGGGGAGCTTACACATCAATGTCTTGGAGATGAGAGCCATTCTCTATGCCTTGCAGGCATTGAGTACTGCACTCCTCCTGGGACACCTCCTGATACAGACAGACAACATGGTGGTGGTGTTCTACCTCAACAAACAGGTTGGCACCCACTCATACCCCCTTTGTTGAGAAGCAATGCAGATATGGAATTGGGCCATAGCTCACCACTTGGATATTTCGGCAATTCATATCTCAGGGTCTCAAAATACCCTGGCCGACACACTCAGCAGGACATGGTCCCCAGCACACGAGTGGGCCCATCAACATTTTGTCGCAGAAGCTCTCTTCTACAGATGGGGTAGACCAAAACTAGACCTCTTTGCATCACCTATCAATGCAAAGTTAACCCAGTTTTTGCTCGCTAGAGCCTGGGCCTGGAGTTTTCTGGCGAGACATGTTGTCCCCCTCCTGGAGGGGGAGGTTTCTCTACGCATTCCCTCCCTTCCAGCTCCTGCAGAAAGTACTTCTCAAGCTACAGGTGGAGGAGCGTAATGATCCTGGTGGCCCTGTTGTGGCCCCGTCAGATTTGGTTTCCCCTGTTGCAACAGCTGGCAGCTGAGCCACTGCTACCTATGTCACTGAGCTCTCACTTGCTCTCCCAGGAAAATGGGACCTTGGTGCACCCAGACCTGAGGTTATTGCATATCCATGCATGGCTCCTAAGGATCTAGGTATGTCACGCTTTGGAGTCTCAGACAGGGTTGCCAGTGTTCTAGTGGCCACCAGAAAACCTTCCACCAGAGCTACTTATGCCAAGAAATGGAAGTGTTTTTGCCTCTGGGCTACTGCACGCCATCTAGATCCTGTAGCCTGTCTAGTGAGCTTGATCCTCGAGTACCTATTGTCGTTCTTGGATTCTGGGCTGCACTACTTATCCATTAAGATCCATTTGTCTGTAATTTACGCCTACTATGCCCCTGTTCAAGGTAGAACCGTAGCGTAACTGGACCTGGCCTGCACCTTTCTGTGGAGCATGCTTCACATGAAGCCCCCCATCAGGGACCGTGTCCCTCCTTGGGACCTTTTGTTCGTGCTGGAGAAGCTCAACTTGCCCCCGTTTGAGCCAGCCGTGGAATGTGAGCATCGCTTTCTTTCTTTGAAAGTGATATTTTTGGTTGCCGTTACTTCAGCTTGGAGAATTTCCGAGCTACAGGCTCTGATGTGTAAAGAGCCTTATTTGGTGTTTCACAAGGGCTGGGTGGCCTTGCGGACCAATCCTAAATTCTTACCAAAAGTGGTGTCCGAGTTGGGCACGAATCAGGACGTACACCTTCCAGTGTACTATCTGGAACGCTCAAACTGGGGTGAGGTTCTCCACATGTTGGCTGTCCACTGTATCTTGAGTTACTACCTCTCCAGAACACGGGAGTTTAGGTGCTCTGACCAACTTTTCGTTTCCTTTGCCCGCAGAATCTGTGGAGCTCCTGTAGCCAAACAGACTCTTTCCAGATGGCTGGTAAACTGTATTTCAAACAACATGAAGTCTTGCTGTATTCTGACATATTGCAGTGATCCCCAACCTTTAAACTGCCCCGGAGAACAAAGAGTTAACTTTCTATGCAGGGCATAGAATCCTGAGCTCGAGCTCGGTTAGTGTCTCTGTCTGGAGTGTTTCAAACTCAAACAGTCAGATTCTTTACTCCGCCTCACTGAACGGTCGCTCCGGAGATTTCTCCTTCAGCTCGGTTTGAAAGTCGGTTAAAGTTTCAGTTTTTGTCGTTTTTTAAACCGAAAAAGTTATCTGCAGAGTCGGTTCAGTCTCTTGTCTGTGGTGCTGTGAGTACTAGATAGGAATTATTCTGTTTTTCTGTTTGGAACTTGTAAAAGTGTGGTTTGGTTCGGCTGAACTGGCCATTTGATAGTGAAATCTTGTGTTTTGTGTTTTTACTTAGTGTGTGGTTACCGGTCCTTATCAGTTCTAAAAAAAAAAAAAACGTGTTTCAGTACGTTTTTTTCCAATACCCGTGAAACGGTTAGGAACCAATAAGGGAGTCTTGCCTGGCGGTTGCCATACAAAGGGTAAGTTGGTTAGGTTGGCCATGTCTGAGAAACCCAAGAAAAAAACGGGCCCACTGGGTTTCAACACTGCAGTGAGTGTGGGAAGGTCTTTGCTAAGGCCGATCCCCACTCCACCTGTGTTTATTGTCTGGGGTTTGACCACCTCGATTCAGACTGCCAAATATGTAAAAATGTTCCCAAATCTACCCTTGAGAAGAGATTAGGTAGACTGAGGGAAAAGGAGGTCGAGAAGTCCGCTGACCCGGATGGCCAGCCCGGTTTGGTTCAGACTGAACCAGAAGGAGTGCCCTCTGACCAGGCGATACATCTTAGGGCAAAAGGAGAGCCGATTCCGAGGGATCGGTTCCGACAAAAAGAAAATGCAAAGACAAATTGTCCGGTTCAGATCCAGAGGTTCATGTTCCGACCGCCGAAGAGATAGCCAGAGTGATTCAGATTGTGGAATCGCTCTGCCCAGTTCCTACCGTTCCGGCACCTTCTGGCAGGGGTTCAGTTTGGCTGGTTCCCCCAGTTCAAGATTATACCCTCGAAGATTTTTATGGACTGGAGTTTGAAGAGGAAGGGGAATTTGAGGATGATGATGGTGAAAGTGAGAGTCTGGATGTGCCTGTGGAACCGGACATCTCCCCAGACAGACCTTCAGGTGTTTCCCCTTCTAGGCTTTCTGAGTCCCCTTCTCACTTTATGTTCTACAGAAAGGTGGCTGAAACCCTCCAGCTTCCTATGAAGGAGGCTGTGGAAGATCAAGAGGAGCCTGATTATGTAGAAAGGATGGACATCCCAGAGTCCAGGAGACTGTCTAGTCTCCTCCACAAATGCTTTGGGAAACAGACACAAAAAATCCTAAAGTCTCCTAACACTATACCTCCTGTGGATAGAAGAATGGACAAGAGGTATACACTTTCAGGCTCAGACACGGAGTTCTTATACCAGCAATGCAGCCGTGTTGGGGTAGTGCAGGCTGCTACCTGTGACAAGGCAAATATTCCCTTGGCTTCACACCCCCCAGACAAGGACTCCAGGAAGATTGATGCCATGGCAAAGAAACAGTACATGGCATCTTCCTTGGGACTCAGGCAGGCGAATTACATGGCCTATACAGCCAGGTACCAAAAGTCCAGATGGGACACTGTACTGGCACTGGCTAAACAGGCCTCCCCCCAGCTAGCCAAGGAGCTGGAGGTGGTGGCTGCAGATGGGATTGAGGCACCTAAAGTTCAGTTTCATGCTGCTGTGGACTCTAATGAAGTCATCAAGAGTCATGGCCACATCTGTGGCTCTTCGGAGGATGACTTGGCTCAGATGTACTAGCCTCTCACAGGACACCCAGGCTAAGGCCATGGAGTTTCCTGTAGTGGGTAATTTTCTCTTTGGGGAGCAGACAGAGAATTACATGAAGAAAATGGATGAGTACAGGACCACTTGCAGGAGTGCTCTGGCCAAGGAGAGGCAGGCAACTCCTCAAAGGCAGCAGTCTGGGGGCAAGGCAGGCCTTTTCAAAGGCCTTTTTACCAAGCACAGGCCTCTTCTTCCTTTTCTCAGAAGGGGTTCTTCAGAGGGAGAGGCAGAAGGGGGATGAGCAGGGCTGCACCCACTCCTCAGCCTAAAGCCCCTGCCAAGCAGACACCCTGATGGGCCTGCCCGGGTTGACTCTCCTATTCCAGTAGGGGGCAGGCCGGCTTACTTTTTTTTATTTTTTTATTTAGTTGTTTAACCAGGTATAGCACACTAAGCTGAAAGCTTTTTTACAGGAGCGACCTGGGAGCACAAGGAGGTTAAGTGACTTGCTCAGGGTCACACAGTATGCAAGTAGAAGCTGTGGGATTCAAACCCAGGTCTGGTCTGCTGGATGTCACCAAATTTGCAGCTCAGAGCCTTAGACCACTGCGCTAACTTTGTCCGGGACTGGATGTCTTTTACATCAGACAAGTGGGTCCTGGAAGTAGTAAGCCAGGGACTGGTTCTCAGCTTCAGAAAATTTACAAAGATGAGAGCCAGATCTTTTTCACCTGCAAATCTCTTGGAAACCCTTGCACTAGAGGCAGAGGTTTCTTCTCTTCTAGCCTTAAGAGCTATAGAGAGAGTACCTACCCTTCACCGGGGCAAAGGACTGTACTCCAGGTACTTCCTGACCCCAAAAAAGACAGGGGAGTGGCGACCCATCCTAGCCTCAGATATCTAAACAAACATCTTTTAAAACCAAAGTTCAAGATGGTAACTCTGGGAATAATCCTTTCTCTCTAAGGCCAGGGACTGGCTAGCCTCCTGGACCTCAAAGATGCCTACTTTCACATTCCCATCAGGTGCTCCCACAGAAAGTACCTCAGGTTCGAGTTGCCCTCAGGCCACTATCAGTTCAGAGCAATGCCTTTTGGCCTGACCTCAGCCCCAAGGGTTTTCACAGTGTGCCTGGCAGCAGTAGTTGCCTTTTTAAGAAGGCAAAATATTTCCATTTTTCCATATCTGGACGATTGGCTAATAGTGGGTAAGTCTCCAGACCAAGTCAAGTCTCATGTGCAAGTGACCCAGCAAGTGCTCACTTCTCTAGGATTTCTTCTCAACCTTCCCAAGTCAGTTCTCGAACCAGTCCAGCTTTTACCTTTATGGGGCAGAACTGGACACACTCAGAGCAAGAGCCGTTTTTCCTCTAGACAGGGTAAGGGTTCTTATGGAACTAGCCTCTTCCTTCTCAGCCTTCGGGTATCTCGACCAGCAAGCATTTCCTCCAGCTCTTGGGCCACATGGCAGCTTCAACAGCAGTGGTCCAAGGGCAAGATCTCAGATGAGGGATATTCAGTTCCACCTGAGAGCTTTTTGGTCTCAGAGGAAGGATTCCCTTACCAAACTGATCCCAGTGACTCTGACCTTGATCCAAGCCCTCCAATGGTGGCAGGATCAGGACAATTTAAGACAAGGTGTTCCTTTTGCTACTCAGCCTTGTTCAATGGTCCTTACCATGGACGCTTCTCTTCTGGGCTGGGGAGCCCATCTGGGGTCCCTCACTGCCCAGGGGCTTTGGTCCCCCCAAGAATCCCTTCTCCATATCAATCTCCTAGAGCTCAGGGCAGTTTTTCTGGTGTTAAAAGCTTTCTCCCAGTCAGTACAGAACAAGGTGGTTCAGGTCAGAACGGACACCACCACCACCATGTGGTACATCAACAAGCAGGGAGGCACTCTGTCCACGGCCTTGTGCACAGAAGCCATGAAGTTGTGGTCCCTGGCTTATTCCCTGCAAACCTCTCCGGTAGCAGTTTACCTTCCAGGGAAGGACAATGTGCTAGCAGATGCACTGAGCAGGATCTCAGGGCCATCACAAATGGTCCCTGGACCCTCAGGTGTTGAAAGTGATTTTTTCAGGGTGGGGCACTCCTGAGATGGATCTCTTTGCAGCCCCAGACAATCACCAACTCCCTCTCTTTTGTTGCAGACCTCCAGTCTTGGGCTCAGTCCCCCTGGACGCCCTGATTCTGAATTGGTAAGGGAAGTTTCTGTATGCCCCCCCCCCCCTTCTCACTCCTATTCAAAGTTTTAGTCAAAATAAGATCTCAACCTTGCAAAGTGATTGTGATTACTCCAGATTGGGCCAGACAGCCCTGGTACCCCCTGTTGCTGTCCCTAGCAGTTCATCTTCCCCTGTCTCTTCCCAGGAATTACAACCTGTTAACATCCTCTCAGGGAGGATTTGGTACCCCAATCTTCAGTCTCTCAATCTCAAGGCATGGCTCTTGAAGAGTTAAGAGTTTGCAGATCTGCATCTTTCCCGAGGGGTTCTGGATATCTTCAAGGCTTCTCGAAAGACCTCCACCAGAAAGACCTATAACTCCAAATGGAAGAGATTCAGCATTTGGTGTTCTAAGAAGCATATTTCTCCATACACTGCTGGATTGCCTACGGTTCTCGATTATATGGTCCATCTTAATGGCCTAGGCCTCAGACCAGCTACTCTCAAGGTACACTTGTCCGCTGTTTCTGCGTTTTTGTCTGTGGGGAAGTCTTCCTCACTATCTTCTCATCCTGTGTTCTGTAAATTTTTTAAAGGATTGCTTCACACCAGTCCTCCTTTTAGAGACCCTGCCCCTGCCTGGGATTTGAAATGTTTGCATTGCTCAACTTATGCAACCCCCTTTTGAGCCTATGTCTTCAGCAGAGCTTAAGTACTTGACTTGGAAAACTGTGTTCTTGGTAGCAATTACCTCTGCCAGGCGTATCAGTGAATTGCAAGCCCTGTCAGTGGAACCTGATTTTATCTCATTTCACAGGGATAAAGTAATCCTTAGAACCAATAGAAGGTTCTTGCCCAAAGTGGTTTCAGACTTCCATTTAAACCAGTCTGTGTCTCTTTCTGTTTTTCTTCACTGATCATTCTTCTTCAGGAGAGAGGAGGCTACACAGTTTACATGTTAAAAGAGCCCTTAGTTACTAGTTAGAGCGTACCAAGGGTCACGGGTTTGACTCCCTCCAGTTGTTCCTCACTTATGGAGAAGTGGGAAAGGGCAAACCTGCCAGCAAGAGAACTATTGTCAGGTGGATTGTGTCTTGTATACAATTCTGCTATGAAAAACTGGGAAGACTCCACCCTCAGGCCTGAGGGTTCATTCCACAAGAGGTACAGCTGCTTCCCTGACTGCTGCCAGGGATATCCCTCTCTTAGAAATGTGTCAAGCAGCCACCTGGAAAACAGTCCATACCTTTTACCAAGCATTACTCCCTGGATATCCAGGCTAGGAATGATGCTTGGTTTGACACAGCAGTACTTCAGAGTCTTTTCCCAAAGTAGGTTCTGTCCATCCTCTATGGAGGCACTGCTTGGTAGTCTGCAATATGTCAGAATACAGCAAGACTTGATGTTGTTTGAAGAAAAAATTACTCACCTTAGTAATTGTGTTTCTTCTAATGGAGTCTTGCTGTATTCTGACCTGCCTCCCCTCTCAGAACCTGTTTTTGGGAAGTGGGTGGGCAAGTGCAGTGTTGCACTCCAGGGGTGATTTTTGTTTACACCCTCCTCCCTTTTGTTTGGATGCTGATTTGTTACTGTTATTTGTATTAAATTGGTTTTTGGTTTTTGGGTTTCCTGACTTGAGTCTTCCTTGGGAATCCAAAACTTTTTCTGCCAGTTGGCTAGTAGGAATTTTTACAATTTCCACATAGAATTTTTAGTTAGTTGGGCTCATAAGAATCTGACGGTTTGAGTTTGAAATGCTCCAGACAGAGACTCTAACTGAGCACGAGCTCAGCATTCTATGCCCCCGCATAGAAAGTTAACTCTTTGTTCTCCGGGGCAGTTTAAAGGCTGGGGATCACTGCAATATGCCAGAATACAGCAAGACTCCATTAGAAGAAACAGAGTTACTAAAGTGAGTAATTTTTTCTTCTGTTTGTTACCAGAAATAGGACAAACACTTGCCGGGCTCTGTGAAGGGTCACGCTGCGTGGGGAGTGGCGGCGTCTTTTTCCACTTTAGGGAATGTGTCCGTGGCTGACATGTGTGGCTGCCACATGGAACTTGGTCCATATGTTCATCAGTCATTACAATCTTGACATTTTCTCCAGATGTAGAGTAGGCTTCCGGCCTTGCTGTTCTGCAGGGACTGCACTCCTGAGAGCATTGCCCTCTTTGTTTCTCTTTCTCTGCTTCCTCCACACGGCATCAGTCTGGGTCTCCTCTACTGCTTGGGACTCACTTGTGTTACTTGCTGCAAGAGCTAACTTTCTAAGTAAGATAGTACAGTTACGTAAGAACTTACGTAACACTAGATCTTCGAGAGAAGATCTTGCAGCAGGTACTGCTTCCCACCCACCTTCCCCCTCGAGGACTCTTTCTATATTATTCTTTGATTAACACTAATGTTGTTGCTCTATGTGGAATTCACCTCAATTCTCTGTTCTAGATCACCTTCCATCCTCGATGCCGGAGTCTCTGGCGGGAGAACTGAGGGACGCAGGAGACCGCCCTTCCTTTATATCATGCGTAATGTTGGGGGGGGGAGGGTGGTCTCCACTATAGACTGCTAGCTAGAAGTTTTCCGTGGTTCTCCTTCCTGCCGGCTTCAGTCCTACCAGTGTTACCTGCTTCAAGAGATTCGGCGGTAAGTTCTTAATTAACTGTACTATCTTGCTTCGAGAGGGCTTTAGCAGTAGGCAGTAACTATTAGGACTGAGCTGTCAGGCGCTAGGACCACACAGAAAAATTAGCTAGCAGTGTCTGGCTGGGGACTGCTCACCCGGCATCATGTGACCGATGTTGGCCTGGCGCCATATAGTTGGCTGTCCCCACACCCACCCTGCGGTTCTTTCCGGCAGTTGACCTATGCACGTCGGACCTTGTGGAACGCTGCTACAGTCAGCTGCCATTTTTGATAATTATACTCTTTAGAATTCCTTTATTTTCTTATCAAAATTCTATATTTTGTCGTTGGATTGCATGTTTCTCCAACTCCTTCTGAATTGTATCAGAACAAGTGCGTCTGCGGCAAGTAGATGCCGGAGAAGGATGGCCATACCTCGTGTCTCCTGTGCCTGGGACCTGACCATGACACTGAGGACTGTGAGGCCTGCTAGAAGTTCAACCAGGCCACACAGAAACTCCGTTTGCAAGCCCTGGAAGCCCATCTTTTATTGCTATTTTTATTTTTTTTTACTTATATTTTATTGAGTTATGCAATAATCCATTACATAATATATCTACCAGGCAGGCAATCATACAGAATACATTTGCTTATCTAGGAAGCTACACATTTTAACAGTAACTTAAAGGTCAGTCACCCCTGGTTATGTTATTTCACTTGGGGGTTATCTAAATTATTCCTACATAATAACTTTTAGAAAGTTATATATACACTCAAGGCTGGCTGTAAAACAGGTAGAAGTCCATGAAGAAAGTCCCAAAAGTAACCATTGTAGCCATGAGCTGGGATATCATAAATGTCCAACTTGTGCACCCTCTCAAAGGGTTAACATTCCACCTCCTCATAAACATCGGGATAAACAATCATGTATTAACCCCCTTGCACATGTAAAAATACACAGTTTGTTTTTAACATTTAGTAAACAGTAAAATTCCATTAACATTTAAACACTATATTTCTAAGGAATTATATTAGATAAACTAAGGTTCCTGAAGATATTTTATGTCCCCCAATTAGCTTTATTGTCCTATGCTGGAGATAATGTAACAAAATGTAGTTACAACCACCTCCTTCAGTGGTCAACTCCAAGAAGGTTTGAAGGGAAGAGAAAGGAAACCGGGGTTGGGGAATAATCATGTCACATTTTTGTACATCCTCTTAATGAGCAACCTCATGGTACCTAAAACTCCCCAAAACAGTGTTCTGCAAAGAAAATAAAACGAAAGAACTGAAATTCTGCTAGGTACCTGATGTCGATGTTTTAGCTACTTTCCCCTACTAAAGAAATGTGAAACTAAACAGTATTTCACATTCAGACCCCTTATTCTCCAGTAAACTTCAGTGTCCAATGTCCCGTACTGAAATTAATCCGTTCAAGTTTCCTGATCACCCTCCAAATCGGATGAGTCTCCTCGAGCTGAAAATAGTTTTTCTAGCTTCTCCAGCAATTTTGTCGCTTCTGCCACCTCCAAGAACTGATGAGCCTTACCGCCATTGAGCACGCAGACTAGCTGGCATCAGCATGACATGGTGCAACCCCAGAGTGTGGTGTCGCGCTCTGACCCCATCGAAGCTTTTCCTCCTCATCTTCGTTGCATTGCTCAGATCTGGAAATAAGTGCACCCTGAAATCATTCCAAGTAAGAGGACTTATGAGTCTTTGCTTTCTGCAAGATTGTGTCCCGTTGAGCCAATGTTTGAAGCTCCATCATAAGTGTTCTAGGAGCAAACTCTCCAGTAGCACTCTTGGGCCTTCCACCACGTGGCGTAACCCGGTAGGCTTTTAAAATAGTGATATTCTCCTCCAACTGAAGTAAATCCGGAAGCCAGTCTTGTAGGAAAATTGTTGGGCAGTCGCCTTCCATCTTCCCCGGCAATCCCAGCACTTGGGATATGTGTGGATCTGATGGCAATTTCCACATTTTCAATGTGCCACCAAAGGTGTTTTCCATAGTAAGACCTGGTGCCACTGTAAAAGGTCTTTCGGCCGCTGTAGCTGTCCGCTTTGATTCCTCTGTCAACATCTCCACTTTGGTGTGCATTTGTTTAAGTTCAGTTTGAAAATCCTCTAGTTTTCTATCTAGTCCTTGGATTGCTCTCAGCAGAGCCGCGTTAGTTGGTTGAGCTCTGTCTTGATCTTCCGGTCCTGTATGGCCTTTTTTACTACCACCCGCCTTAGAATCTTTTGTCCGGGCTCCATCCATGCTGGCGGCTTCTTTGTTGTCGCAGGACCATTGCAGGTATTTTGAATTTAGACTCAGTTGACAGCTGAGGAGATACTCTTCCATCTAATAGTTAGAAATAATAGTTTTATTGCCGAGAGCTGTGCAAGAAGGTTGTTCACAGCTCTGCTGCTGGCCACCCCCCTCCCCGAAACCCATCTTTTAAAACAAAAGCTGGCTTCCATGGAGAAGGAGCTGCAGCAAATACGGAGCTCATCCTCATCTCCGGGAGGATCTTTTGGTTTCTTAAAGCAGAAAAAGGAGTAGGACAAGGAGAAGCACTGGAACCTGGATTGGTCTCTCTCCAGGCCGTCCTCCAGCAAGGATACCGCTTCTTCGACCAAGCGTGTTCCCTTCTCTTCAGGACAGTCCTTAGTCCCCCCTGCTGTGCAGGTCACGGTTCAGGCGGGACCCTCCGGGGATTCGGACGCTTCCTCTACTCTAAGGCCCTTCAAACCCTCCAGGACTAAGCTGAGTGGTTCGGCTGGTAAGTCGGATGGCAGTTCCACTGATGACTGCACAGCCCTGGTACTCACGTTGGACTCCACCTTGGGGTCCAGCATTGGTCCTCCGGACCAGCGCCCACTGCCACCTTGGCTGTAGCCGCCCTGAGAGGAATCCCGCTCTCAGGACACTCCTTTGTCACCTCCAGTGGGACCTTCTACTTCTCCCTCCCACCCAAAGCCAGAGGAGCCGCCACCTGCTGTCCTGATCATTCGGCCAGCTCTAACCGGCCCCACACCAGATATCGCTGAGGATATTCCGGTCAGTCTGCCTCCGCCTGGGATGCCTACCCAGCCGAAGAACCCAGATGCACCCATTGTCCCACCTGGGCTGACGCCTGACCCCCCCCTTGGGACCGCAGGCGGCTCCCCCACAGCTGACTCCTCCGCAGCCTGGGCCCTCTGGCATCCCTACTGGGCCTCCGTCGGATCCCTCTGCCCTGCCGTCGGGTACTTCACCTAGTTACCTGATGCTCGGCTACCCCACGCCAGGGTACCCTATGCCTGGGTATCCAACACCAGGCTATCATATGCCAGGGTTCCCGACACCGGGTTATCCGACGCCAGGTTACCCACCGGCGGGCTATCTGCCAGCCTTCCAGCTTCCTCCACCCTATCCTTCTCAGCCACAGGTGGATTATGAAGCCCTTTTCCAGTCCTGGTGGAACAGGACCAAGGTCCAGCTTGTGACAGAGTTGGACTGACATCAGCCGGCCCCAACCTCTATGCCAGGCTGTCCGACATCTGCTCCTTGGTCTCTTTCTTCTGTTGAGACCTGTCTCTCCACGTCTGGCCACATGTTAGATGGTTCAGCCATGGGGGATATAGGGAGTGGGGCTTCCGAACCCCAGAAAGAAATGCCCCACCATAGGTCTGTGTCTCCGGACAGGAGCCCTTCGTCAGATTCTATGTCTGATTCTTCCTCCTCTGCCTCGGGCTATGAATCTGCTCCGCTGGAGGACCCTAAATTCAAGGAGACTCCCAGGTCTCCCTTGGAGGGCCCTTCCTTTACAGAAATCCTCCGGAAAATCCAAGAGGCCAACTGATGGAAGACTGAGGACCAAGATCTTCAACACAGAAGATTAGCGGAGCACCTTGACTTGCCAGAGCTGGCTTCTCTCCTCATTCCCCTGTGGATGGGGCCCCATGACAATTTAGCCTCTACTATTTCTCAGCAACTGTCATCTGTTGGAGCTGTCACTAAGAAGGCAGACAGATTGTATCATGTCCCCGAGGGTAAAGACCACCTCGGTACCCACACCAAAGCTGATTCATTGGTCATTAATGCGGTTCATGGCCGCTCTACTAAGCCTAAGCACATGAGTATCTCCCCTCCAGATAAGTAGTCAAGGCAGCTGGACCAGTTTGGATGCAAGATCTACTCGGCCTCCACTTTGGCACAGAAGGCTCTCAGCTGCATAGCCCACATGGTATTCTACCAGAAGGCTATACTGGGCCAGCTCACATCTGAGTTTGAGGCCTTGCCAGATTCCGAGGCCAAGACCAAGATTGAGCAGACGGGTAGGATGGCAGAGATCCTTTGCCATCATACCTTACGAGCAAGTTACGACGGCATTGATGGTTTTTTTTTATTTTATTTTTTATTTATTCTTTCTGCCCCTACTACTCCCATCAGTATTTTTCTGCTCTGGTCATGGACCCCCATCGCCCCCACCTCTAGATATGCCTGCATCCCCTCGGTTATCCCTGGCTTTCCCCCCAGAGAGCGGGGCCGCGGCACCGACCCCCTTTATCGGAGCCGCGGTACTAGTATCTGGTTGGGGGATCGGCTCCAGAGGCTAATTGAGGCCAACGGGGGCAGAGCGCCATGTAGACGGCGAGGTTCGGGAATTTTTTGACCCTCCCCCTTTAAGCAGGATGGGGACATGCAATGACGACCTGCGTCCGCCCCATCCTGACGTGCTGTTAAGCGTCAACGTGACGCGGCTACCCAGCCTCCGCTAGGTGCCGCTCGTACGCCAAGTGCTGCCCTGCCCTCCTCCCAGAGAAGGAGAGCTGTCCAAGGGACGCTCAATCCTTCTCCCCCTGGCCGGCCCTCCGGTGTCCCGGGTCCGTTTCCGAACCCGGGTTGCTGGTGTCGCAAGCGGAAATCTAACCGCTGCACCAACGGGCCGGCTTGGCATCGATGCTTCTTCTCAGAGCACTGCGGTGGCTGTCTGTTTGCACAAACTCTCCTGGCTGCGGGTATCAGGATTTGCCCGGGATGTTCAAGCCTCTATCCTGGATGCTCCCTTTTGGGGCTTGGTTCTATTTGGAGGGAATGTCAAGGATATACTGACTGACTTGCAAGAGAGTGGGAAAGCCCTCTGCTCTGTGCAGTCGCTATACTGTATTAATACCAAGTCCTGGCAGCATCTTCGTCACCAGCAAAGGCGTCGGACAAGACAGCAGCCCACCAAACGTCAGGCTGCCTCCAGCCAAGTCTCGGAGAGTTTCTGGGGTGGAGCTCCACAACCCTCCCTCCACCTCTTGACTCGCGGATTGCTCCCCCCCCCACTAGCTATGGAGGAGCTAGTAGGGGGCAGATTTGCCAGTCATCTGCCCAGGTGGGAGGTGATCACGGCAGTCTCATGGGTCCTTCAGCTGATAGCTCAAGGCCACACATTAGTATTTATAGAGAGACCTCCAGGTCACTCTCATTACCCAAAAGGTCACATTCTGCTCATTAGAAAATAAATTGATGCTGTCCTGGAGAAGTCTGCCATTGAGCCCATTCCTCTGGGCCAAGCAGGAAGGGGGTATGACTCCCACTTCTTCCTGGTGCCCAAAAAGGCATGAGACGTTTGGCCAATATTGGACCTCAGCATGCTCAATCTGTCCGAAGAGTACAAGAGCTTCCGTATGCTGACCCTCCCAGGTGTACTGCCACTGCTTCAACAGGAACATGGGCTCTGCGCTCTGGACATGCAGGATACATATCTGCATATATTTGTCTTCCCGGCACACCGCTGCTTCCTCAGGTTTTCCTTCTAGGAGGAGCATTTTTAGTTCAAAGCTCTTCCCTTTGGCTTTTCATTGGCACCCAGGGTGTTTACCGAGTGCCTAACTTTGGTGGCAGCGGCTTTGAGATGTCAGGGTCATTATGTGTTCCAGTACCTCGATGACTGGCTGCTGTCGGTGCTGTTGAGGAACAGTCTGGAAGCCTCTGTCGGCTACCCTGGCTGTGTTCCACCAAGTGGGAGTTGCGGTGAAATACCTTAAGTCTCACCTTACCCCCTCTCAGCACCTCCAGTGTATTGGGGTGGTGCTGGACACAGCCCAGGGTCAAGCATTCCTCGCCTTGTACAGGGTGAAAACGCTGCAGAAGCAGGCCAGGCAGGTGGCATGCTGCTGCTGGTCTACAGCCAGGTCCGTCATGCATTTCCTGGGCCTTATAGTGGCAGCTGTCCACACGGTTCCTCTAGTCAGACTCCACATGCATGTCATGCAGTGGGACCAGAGGTCAGACGACGTGGACCACAGGGTCCTGGTTTTCAACCTCATGTGATAGGATCTCCTCTGGTGGCAGGATCTAAACAGTCTCTGCCAGGGGGTCCCCTTCCAGCCTCCTGCTCCAGTCCAGACCATGATAATGGATGCCACTGGTTAACTCAGGGTTGGGTTGCTCACTTGGGGGCTGGCAGGACCCAGGGATCCTGGTCTCATTGGGAAATCTCCTTGAACATCCACATGCTGGAGATGCATGTGGTGTTGTGTATGCCCTTCAGGCCTTTCAGCCTTCTCCTTCCAGGTCCACTGCTGGTCCAGTCAGACAACATGTATGTGGTCTGGTACCTGAACAAGCAGGGAGGCAGGCAGTTGTACCCCCTATGCCGGGAGGCAGTGCTTGTTTGGAATTGGGCAGTTCAGCGCCACTTTCAGCTCACGGTGGTGCATGTCCCAGGCGTTCAAAACATCCTAATGGACACTCTCAGCTTCACTCAAGCAAGGGCACAAAGTGAGAACTGACACAGTCTGTAGTCGAAGACATCTTTGACCTTTGGGGTTGCCCAGATCTTTATCTGTTTACCTCCCCATGCAACGCAAAACTACCCAGTTTTTGCTAGCTCATTCCTGGGCCTGGTGCTTTCTGGCGAGATGCGCTGTCTCTTTGCTGGACAGGGAGGTTCTTGTATGCGTTCCCTCTCTTCCAGCTACTGCAGAGGGTGCTTCTCAAACTGCAGGCTGAGGGAGCTCACGTGATCCTGATTGCCCCATATTGGCCTCGCCAGATTTGATTTCCTCTGCTCCAGCAGTTGGCGGTGGAGCCTCCGGTTCCTCTACCCCTCTGCCACGACCTCATGACCCAGGAGCAGGGTACCCTGGGTCACCCAGGTTTTAGGTCTCTTCATCTTCACGTGTGGCACCTTCTGACATAGCTGCCTCTTGCTTTGGAGTCTCTTCTAGGTTTGCTCAGGTTCTTGTGGAGGCCAGAAAGCCATCCACAAGGACCACGTATGCTATGAAGTGGAAGAGATTCTCTATCTGGACAACCTCCAAGGGTTGGGACCCCTTTTCATGCCCTACCCTTCAGGTCACTGAGTACCTCTTGCATCTCTCAGACCTGGGACTCAGCTGTTCTTCACTGAAGGTCAGCTTGTCTGCCATTTCTGCCTACTATCCTCTGGTAGATGGCAAGACCTTGGCTCTGTTGGAGATCTCCCGCACTTTCGTGAAGGGAATCCTCCACATGAATCCCCTGGTCAGGAACCCTGTTCCTCCATGGGATCTGAACTTCATGCTTGAGAAACTCACTTTGCCTCCGTTTGAACCGGCCATGAGTTGCGACCTGCGCTATCTATCCTGGAAAGTGGCATTTTTGTTATTGCTTATGCTCAAAGGATTTCTGAGCTTCAGACCTTTATGTATAAGGAGCCCTATTTGATTTTTCACTGAGACTGGGTGGCGCTGCATACAAATCCCAAGTTTTTACCAAAGGAGGTTTCTGAGTTTACCTTGAATCAGACTGTACACTTGTCGGTGTATTGCCCTGAGCATTTTAATGAGGGGGAAGGTATTCTACACATATTGGATGTGCACAGAATTTTACGTAATTACATGAATCGGATGAAGTCGATCCATAAAACGGATCAGCTTTTCATTTCTTTTGCACCCAAAAGAGAGGGCACGGCAGTTTTGAAACAATGTTTGTCCAAATGGTTGGCAAACTGTATTTTGTTTTGTTATCAGAAGTATAACAAACCCTCTTCCAGAGGAAATTGAAGGACATTCAACCAGAGGCATTGTTGCATCTACTGCTTGTTTCAGAAATATCTCTGCCATAGACATCTGTGTGGCAGCCAATTGGAGCTCTGTCCATACCTTCACTAAGCATTACAGTCTAGATATTGCCTCTAGGTGCAGGGCTGGCTTTGGACTAGCTGTCCTTCAGGGCCTTCTGTCTTAGACCCGTGCCTACTGCAGACCTTTCCTGCCTCCCGTGTTTAGTCATTGCCTAACTTACACTGCTTGGGACTCAGTCCTAATAGTTATTGCTTACTGCAAGAGTCCTCTCGAAGTAAGATAGTACAGTTATATAAGAACTTACCATAACAGTAGATCTTTGAGACAGGCTCTTACAGTAGGCAAGATTTTCCCTCCATCCTCCTGCTGCTGCTACTTCTTTCAACCTTTCTTATTGACTCCAGGAGCCTACTCCTTCTCTTGCCGCACCTTCTTAGGTCTCTGGCAGGAGAACTGGAGGGTGGGCGTGGGGATAGCCCACTATATAGCACTGGGCCAACATCGTTCACGTGGCGTCGGGTGGGCGGTCCCCTGCCAGACACTGCTAGCTGAGTTTTCTGTCTGGTCCTAGCGCCTGGATGGCTCAGTCCTAATGGTTATTGCCTACTGCAAGAGCCTCTCTCGAAGATCTACTGTTACAGTAATTCTTATGATACTGTACTTTCTAGGAGTGGTATATGATGTTCATCCACATGGACCCACCCGACCTCCCCTGGCTTTGGCGCACACATCTGCTTCCAGCTGGCAAGGTCTGGCGTCAGGGGGTGGAGCTGAGGGAGTTACCAACCGGGTGGGTGGAAGGAACTAGCTTGAAGACTTTCCGGAAAGCTTTTAAATGGAACGAACATGGATGAACATCATATACTACTCTAGAACTACTGTTACAGGCGAATAACCTATTTTTTCTTGACTTTGGGAAGTAAGTGTTTGGGAACTCCCCTCATTATACAAGTAGTGACAAGGCATCTGAGCTATGTAGAGATGTTGAAGTAGGTGTTCCCAGCTATAGAAAAGCTTCCCGTGAAGTCTGATGCTGACAACTTACTGTCCAATGTGTGTCTCTATGGAGGAGATTCTCTCGAAGAGCTACTGCTACTAGTAACAGATCTTTTACATAGTTATACCTCAGATTCTAGGCATTGTCATCTTCTTGGTACCCAGACTCTGCACACAGCTTGTTCTCGAAAAATTACGTCTTTCATACATGGTACATTCATATCTTCATGGGGAGTTGGAACACAGTGTTCTTAAAGCATTGCCCTGATTTCAGTGAAAGCCTTTCGTTTCTCACAAGTGGCATAGCTCAGATTAGGACATCAGTGAAGTGGAGTGCCATCATCCTTGGATATGCCTCCTTGGCTGCCTGCACAGAAGTAATGTTCTGAGCATGTTGGTGTGGGGTGAGAGACAATGAGGGACCCTTGCAGTATCTGCTGGTGGCTTGAGTCCAGGGGTTGTAAGGAATAACTGTATACCAGAATCTCTAGGCATATTCCTGTCTGCTTCCTCTGGAACTCCCCAAAAGAAGAGTGTTTGTAGCCCTGACAGAGTTCTCCAGATTTTCCAACCAAAGTGTTAAAAATGTATTCTCTTTAATGATACCATTGAGGCGGTCATTCAAAAGGTAAGTATAATTGCTTTTTTGCTGTCAGCCGATTCCACTTCTACTTTTGTATCAATCGTGGTAGGTCTCATTAAAATTCTTGACTTTCTTATCCAGGTTCCTAATAGCCTGCAGGACCATTTTTAATGTCAGGCTTCCTGTGGTGGTAGTACATTCAGCAGGGACACTGACATGCCTTGCTGTCCCGAGCTAGCAATAGTAGTGGTCTCAGGCTTTGTGGTTTCCCTGCTTCCCTTAGGCCCCGTCCTCACTGCACCGCTCAGACCCCATAACGGATAGAAATCGTTACAACCGTGGAGCGGTGCAATGTGTCCACACTGCAGCGGTGACCAGTATGAGACCGGTAATGTCAGTCCACACCTTGGGAACCAGGCGACTCGTTACCACAGCGCCCAATCCCATAATGCAGTTCACAAGGGCCCTGCAGGGGATCACATTTCGGGTCCACGCTTACCGGGCTGTAACGTTATTTAGGCGGACTGGTTTCATAACTGTTGTTGAAACCACCTCATGTGGTTTCAGCAACGGTTACGAAAACCTTCAAACAACATGAAGTCTTTATATTATAGACATTAGCAGTTTGATCCAGCTCTAGAACTGCCCCGGAGTGAAATGGTTAAAACCATTCCAAAATAGAATTTTGGCATGAGAGCAGCTCTATCTGTGTCATTTCAAACTTGAACTGTCAGATTCTTTACTCCACCAGTGAACAGTCGCCGCGAAGATTTCTCCTTCTGCTCGGTTCATTTCTCAGTTTAAAGTGTTTTCTCGGTTGGATTTAACCGAGAATAGTTTTATTTAACCGCAAAACCGTCAGTTCAAGCTCTATCTGTGGTAACCGTAAGTAAATGAAGGTTTTGTCTGTGTGGAACTTGTGTTATCGGTTCGGTTTTGAACCAATCAGTGGGTTTAAAACTCATTTAAAACTAAAAGTTACTATTTTAGAGTGCGGTTCCCGGTTCTTATCGGTTCTAAAAAACGGATTTATTACGTTTTTTTCCAATACCCGTGACACGGTTAGGAACCGATAAGGGTGTCTTGCCTGGCACTGCCGTCAAAAGGGCAAGTTTTTGGTTAGGCTGGCATTATGTCTGAGAAACCCAAAAGAAAAACCGGGCCCACTGGGTTTCAACACTGTGATGTTTGTGGGGACGTCTTTGCCAAGGCTGACCCACACACCACATGTGTTTATAGTCTGGGGTTTGACCACCTCCAGTCAGACTGCCAGGTATGTAAGAATTTCCCTGCAGCCACCCTGGAAAAAAGATTGGGCAGGCTCAGGGAACGAGAGGCCAAAAAGTCCGCTGACCTGGATGGCCAACCGAACCAGAGGGAGTGCCCTCTGACCAGGGCCAGACTTCCTCGGGCCAAAGAAAAGCTGGTTCTGAGGAACCAATTCCAGTAAAGAAAACAAGAAAATCAGCAGGTCTGGAGTCCAAAATTCCTTCTCCAACTGCTGCAGAGATAGCAAAAGCCATACAAATTGTCCAGTCACTGTCTCAGGGTCCGTCCGAACCACCACTATCTGGTAAAGGTTGGTTCGTCCAGTCCCAGTGGTTCAGGATTATGATATTGAGGAATTTTATGAACCAGAGGAGGGGAGGAGGATTATGAACAGTATGAATCTGGCTGGGAAGGTCTGGTGTGCCCATTGAACCGACATCTCCCAGACAGACCTTTAGAATCTCCCCTATGCTGTCTGAGTCCCCATCTCATTTTATGTTTTATAAAAGTTGTTGAAACCTCCAGCTTCCTTTAGAAGAGGCTGTGGATGAGCAAGAGGAGCCTGATTTTGTAGAAATGATGGATATTCCAGAGTCTAGAGATTGTCTATTCCTTTACATAAGTCTTTTAGGAAACAAACAATTAAAATTTTAAAAGCTCCTAATTCTGTGCCTCCTGTAGATAAAAAGATGGACAGAAGGTATACATTGTCAGGCCCTGATACAGAATTCCTGTCTCAGCAATGCAGTCATGTTGGA
Source organism: Neoceratodus forsteri (assembly GCA_016271365.2). Taxonomy (NCBI): domain Eukaryota; kingdom Metazoa; phylum Chordata; order Ceratodontiformes; family Ceratodontidae; genus Neoceratodus; species Neoceratodus forsteri. The sequence continues at coordinate 506,321,125 of CM028136.1, read as the reverse complement.
GTAGTTCAGGCTGCTGCCTGTGATAAAGCTAATATTCCCTTGGCTTCACATCCTCCTGACAAGGATTCCAGGAAGATTGATGCCATGGCAAAAAAACAGTATATGGCAGCCTCTCTGGGACTCAGGCAAGCAAATTATATGGCTTATGTAGCTAGGTAAAAATTCCCTGATGATAATCCATGCAGGTACTAACGACATCAAAGAAGCTAGCTTGATGCAAATCAAGCAAGATATTGTAGCATTAAACAATATCTTAAGTGAACATGGATGTTCAGTATGCTTTTCAGAGGTGTTACCTATCCCAAGAGCCACTGAATATACCACCAATAAAATAAAAGCCTTAAACAACTGGCTACGAAGATGGTGCTACAAACAAAACATTAAATGTCTAACCCACTGGGAAGAATTTGAAAATAAACCATTCTTATACTGCTGGGATTGGTTACACTTCAGTAGAAGAGGGACTACTTTATTAGGGCAACAGATGAACGCTTACATGAACTCTGATTTAAACTAAAAAAAGGGGGGGAGGCTGGGAATCTATCCCTCCCTCTAGTTAACAAAACAAATTCATTACAGGACTCTAACTTTAATATACTTAGCTTTAATGCTAGATCAATGACAATACTAAAATACGCTGAATTAGAAATACTAACACACACTTTAGACCTAGCAATAATAGCTATAACTGAGACTTGGGGAAATTTAGATAAAGCTTGGTTAACAGAGATACCGGGTTACAAGCACTTCTATAAAAACCGAAATAATACAAAAAAAGGAGGTGGGGTCAGCCTATATATTAGAAACAACTTAAAACCCTATCAAAAAGACTCTACCCCCAGCCTAGAAAACGTATGGGCATACATTCAGGTTACAAACTCGTATAAAATATTGATAGGAACCTGTTACAAACCACCTACATCGGATCTTGAAACCACTAGATTAATAACTGAAGAAATCCAGCAATTGTCTGACAGAAATGACATACTGATATTGGGAGACTTTAACCTGCCAACTATCAACTGGAACACACTAACCGGATTAAGTCAGCACGATAACCTGTTTCTATCGGCAGTTACTGATCAAGGATTAATTCAAAAAGTGAGAGAACCAACCAGGGGAAAGAATACTTTAGATCTCATCTTTACCAACCTAGAAACATTATTATCAGATATAACTATCCTACCACCTATCGGAAATAGCGACCATATGACAATACATTTTTCCATTCAACTTCCTTCACAACCAAAGATAAACAATATTAAAATAAAACAATACCACAAAGCTAACTTTTCCTCATTAGACAAGAATTGGGAATAATAAATGGGAGCACACTCTACTTCATTAAAACAAATGAAACATGGGAAACAGTCAAACAAAAATACTAGAACTTGATAAAAACATATTCCAGAGAGACTCAAGTATAACAATAAAGGAAAAATCCCCAATGGTTTAATAAACACATAAAAACTCTAATATCACGTAAAAGAAACTGTTTTCTAAACTTAAAAGACAACATTACCCAATTCTGACAAAATACTAAAATCTTATAGACAAACAGTAAAAAAATTAAAAAAACATATAAAAATAGCAAAACGTAATCTTGAGTTCAGAATAGCACACACAAAAGATTCCCGTAAAACTTTATACTCTTATTTAAATAAAAAAAAGAATTGTAACAACCAAATCGGCCCCCTGGTTGTGAACTCGCAAACCATCACCTCGGATATAGAAACAGCTACTGAATTTAATAATTACTTTTCTACTGTTTATACACAAAGGCATGACACCATAACTACTCCCCCTATTACGGACCATGACACAGAAAAGATCTCGAAGATGACATAAAAATGCAATCAACACCTCAAAAACACACAAGTTCAGGACCAGATAGAATCAGTTCTAGATTTATAATAGAAACAAAAGATGAAATTGTTCAACCTTTAAAAATATTATTTAACAAATCACTAAATGAGTCAACAGTGCCAGATGAGTGGCGCACAGCAATAGTCACTCCCATTTTCAAAAAAGGTTCCCTGTCCAAGACTGAAAACTACAGACCCATAAGTTTGACATCAATTGCATGTAAACTGATGGAAAAAATCATAAAGGCCAAAATTGAGCATGAACTGGAAGTACTCAAAATATCCGATATTTACCAGCACGGGTTTAAACATGGCTACTCATGTGTAACTAATCTTATCTCTTTTTATGAGCACATCAGCTATCATCTAGACAACAATACACCTATGGATGTTATACTACTCGATTACAGTAAGGCATTTGACAAGGTTTCCCACTCTTTACTGATTAAAAAACTCATTAACATAGGATTATCACCAATACTAACCTCTTGGATAAACCAGTGGCTAAATAACAGAAAGCAGAGAGTTAGGGTTAATAATGTAATGTCTGGAGAGAGGTGGGCAGGGGTCCCCAGGGTTCCGGTGTTGGGCCTGTCTTTGGTCTCTTTATAGGGATATGTACATATCCGCAACAACAAATGGTGAAATTTGCTGATGACACCAAAATTGGGGAAAAGCTATTTGTCAGACCAAAGACTCTGGTTTACAAGCAGAACTGCTACTAATTGAACAATGGGCAACTAAAAACTAAATGTCTTTTAATGTCTCTAAATGTGCAACCCTTCATTTGGGAAAAATAATCCATCACAAACATATTACTTAAATAACTTGGCTATTAAAACCTCATTGGTAGAAAGAGATTTAGGGTTTTAGTTAATAACAAACTGTCTTCTTCGTCACACTGTAACAAGGTAGCAAATCAAGCAAAATCACTCTTAGAAGGATTAATAAAACATTCATAAATAAACTGAACAATGTTTACTCCCACTTTACAGATCTCATATTAGACCATATCTGGACTACTGTTCCCTTTTGGAATCCTTATTTAAATTTGACATTAATAAAATTGAGAGCGTATAACACAGAGCAACAAAATTAATACCACATCTTTCCGGTCTGATTATACTACTAGATTAGAGTCTACTGGTTTACAATCTCTGTCTCAAAGAAGACTAAGGGAGATTTGTTATTACTATTCAAAATCATAAAACATCCAGAACAGATGCAAAATGTGGACTAAAGTTTTCCACAAGAAGAATAGTAGCAAGATTACACAACAGACAAATAGAAATCATGAAAGCAAAAACCAATAAAAGAATGAATTACTTTACTATAAGAGCACCAAAATTATGGAACAAACTGCCTCAGGAAATAGTCGACTCGCCCAACATTTTGACTTTTAAAAACAAACTGGACAAATGGTTAACAAATCAGGAATTTACTGAATGATCCACTATGTGGAGGACAAACCATGATGGGCATACTGCCTTTGTTTGTCCCATACTACCAAAGTACCAAAGTATCAGAAATCTAGATGGGATACTGTTATGCAATTGGCCAAGCAGGCCCATGGCCAGCTGGCTAGTGAACTAGAACAGGTGGCTGCTGATGGCATTGAAGCCTCTAAGGTTCAGTTTCATGCTGCTGTGGATGTTAATGATGTTTCCTCTAGGGTCATGGCCACATCTGTAGCTTTTCGTAGGTTGGCCTGGCTCAGGTGTACTAGTTTGTCACAGGATACCCAGACTAAGGCTATGGATTTTCCTTGGTGGGAAATTCTCTGTTTGGAGAGCAGACAGAGAACTACATGAAGAAGATGGATGAATATAGGACTACTTACAAGAGTGCCCAGGCTAAGGAGCGGCAAGCCACTCCTCAAAGGAGGCATGCGCCCAGGGGTAGGGGTAGGCCTTTTAGCCTTTCTACCAGACTCAGGCCTCCTCTGCCTATGCTCAGAGGGGTTTCTTCAGAGGCAGGGCAGACGAGGGTGGGCAGACCTGCTCCCACCCCCAGCCTAAAGCTCCTATGAAACAGGCACCCTGATGGGGTGCCCAGGGCCGATTCTCCTGTACCAGTGGGGAGGCTGGCTTACTTCAGTCAGAATTGGGCTTCTTTAACCTCAGACAAGTGGGTTCTGGAAGTAGTAAGCCAGGGTCTGGTTCTCAGCTTCAAAAGTTTCCAAGTTGAGAAGCAGACTTTTTCTACCTGCAAGTGCTTCAGAGACCCTCGCTCTGGAAACAGAGGTCTCATCCCTGTTAGCTCTCAGAGCAGTAGAAAGGGTTCCTCCCCTGCATCAGGGCAGGGGTCTGTATTCCAGATACTTCCTTACCCCAAAAAAGAAAGGAGAGTGGCGGCCCATTTTAGATCTCAGATATCTGAACAAGCATCTTTTGAAACCAAAGTTCAAAATGGTAACTCTGGCAATGATTTTACCTTCCCTAAGGCCAGGGGACTGGCTAGCCTCCCTGGACCTCAAGGATGCCTATTTCCATGTCCTAATCAGAAGATCCCATCGAAAGTACCTCAGATTCGAACTGCCCTCAGGTCATTACCAGTTCAGAGCAATGCCCTTCGGCCTTACCTCTGCTCCAAGGGTATTCACAAAGTGTCTAGCAGTGGCAGTGGCCCACTTAAGGAGGCAGAGGATTGCTGTTTTTCCCTATCTAGACGACTGGCTCATTGTAGGCCAGTCCCCAGAACAGGTAAAATCTCACCTGCAGGTCACCCAGCAGCTTCTCACCTCCCTGGGTTTTCTGCTAAACCTACCAAAGTCGGTTCTGGAACCAGTCCAGGTACTCACCTTTATAGGGGCAGAATTGGACAAAGCTAGCCAGAGCCTTTCTTCCCCAGAAAGGGTAAGGAATTTAGTGGCTCTGGCCTCTTCCTTCACTCTGCAGGTCTCGACCAGCAAGACACTTTCTGCAGCTCCTGGGGCACATGGCTGCATCCACAGCTGTTGTGCAGGGAGCCAGATTTCAGATGAGAGACATTCAGTTTCACTTGAGAACCTTTTGGTTCAGAGAAGAGACCCCTTCCAAGTTGGTCCCAGTGACTCAACCTTGATCCTAGCTCTCCAGTGGTGGCAGGATCAGAGCACTTAAGAGCGGGGTCCCTTCATTTCCCTTCTCACGACTTGACTCTCACTACAGATGCTTCCTTCTGGGTTGGGGAGCCCACATGGGCGACCTTTCCACTCAGGAGTTTGGTCCCCCAGGAATCTCTGCTCCACATCAATTTGCTGGAACTCAGAGCTGTCTTTTAGCTCTTCGCTTTTTCTGCATCTGTCCATGACAAGGTGATACAAGTCAGAACAGACAACACCACAACAATGTGGTACATCAACAAACAGGGGGCACTGGTCTTCGGCCTTGTGCACCGAGGCAATGAAGTTGTGGTCTCTGGCCTATTCCCTGAACACTTCCCTCATAGCAGTTCATCTTCCAGGAAGGACAATGTCCTAGCGGATGCCCTCAGTAGGATTTCCCAGGGCCATCACGAATGGTCCCTGGATCCTCAAGTGCTGGGGATAGTTTTGCCAGGTGGGGCATCCTCAGATAGATCTTTTGCAGCCCCAGACAATCACAAACTTCCTCTGTTCTGTTGCAGGCCCAGTGCTGGGCTCAGTTCCCTGGATGCCCTTCTTCTGGATTGGGAGGAAGTTCCTCTATGCTTTCCCTTCTCTCTCCTATTCAAAGTACTAGTCAAAATCAGATCTCAGCCTTGCAGGGTGATTCTGATTGCCCGGATTGGGCCAGGCAGCCCTGGTACCCACCTTCTGTCTCTGACAGTCCATCTTCCCCTGTGCCTCCCCAGGAATCACAATCTGTTGACTTGTGCCCAGGGAAGGGTTTGGTATCCGGACCTCAATCCTCAACCTCAAGGCCTGGCTCTTGAGGAGTTAGAGTTTGCTGATTTACACTCTCTCAGGGTGTTCTTGAGATCCTAAAGGCTTCCAGAAAGCCTTCCACTAGGGTACTTATAGTTCTAAATGGAAAAGGTTTTCATTTGGTGTGCTGGGAAAATATTTCCAGAATCTGCTGAATTGCCCATTTTGTTAGATTACATGGTACATCTTAATTCCTTGGGTCTCAGACCAGCTACCCTGAGAGTTCATTTGGCAGCTGTGTCTGCTTTTGTGTCAGCAGGAAAGTCATCCCCTTTCCTCTCATCCTGTGTTTTCCAAGTTTTTAAGGGATTACTCCATACTAATCCTCCTTTGGGAACCGCCCCTGCTTGGGACCTTAATGTTTGCATTGCCCAGTTAATGCAACCCCTTTGAACCTCTGTCTTCTGCAGAGCTTAAGTACCTAACTTGGAAAACTGTTTTTCTAGTGGCTATCACTCTGCCAGACGATAAGTGAATTGTAAGCCTTGTCAGTGGAGACTGACTTTATTTCTTTCCACAGGGATAAGGTAGTCCTTAGGACTAATAGGAAGTTTTGCCTAAGGTGGTTTCAGATTTCCATCTTAATCAATCTATCTCCTTCCAGTATTTTTCACTGATCACCCTCTTCGGTGAGAGGAGGTTGCACAGCCTGGATGTTAAGAGAGCTCTTAGTTATTATATAGAGCGTACTAAGGTCACAGGTTCAATCCCTCCAACTTTTCCTTACCTATGGTGAAGTTGGGAAAGGCAAACCTGCCACTAAGAGATCAATAGCCAGGTGGATTGTCTCTTGTATCCAATTTTGTTATCAGAAAGTGGCAGAGCCCCCGGTTTGAGGGCTCATTCTACCAGGGTACAGCTGCGCTCTAGCTGCTGCCAGAGATATCCCTTTATTAGAGATTTGCCAGGCTGCTACTTGGAAAACGGTACACACTTTTACTAGCATTACTCCCTGGATGTCCAGGCCAGGAGAGATGCTCGACTGGCACAGCTGTTCTTCAGAGCCTATTCCCTAAGTAGGTTCTGCCCCTCCTCCATGGAGGTACTGCTGTGTATTCTGCTAATGTCTATAATATAGCAAGACTTCATGTTGTTTGAAGAAAAAATTACTCACCTTAGTAATGTTGTTTCTTCTAATGGAGTCTTGCTATATTATAGACCTCCCCCCCAACCTGCCCCTCTCAGAACCTCTACTTGGTGGGGTGCGGGCAACTTAGTGTGGGCACTACTTATGTCCTGTTAGCATTTTGTCCCCTTTGGGACTTTGGGGGTGTGTATGTGTACGCGTGTGTGTGTTTTATTATACTTGTGTTCCATTTTCATATTATTAGAATGGTGTTAGTATTTCAAACACCATGAAGTCTTGCTATATTAGGACTTATTGCAGTTAGCCACTGCACTTGAACTGCCCCGGAGAGGAAAGAGTTAACTCCAGAGAATCTGGAGTTCTAAAGCGCGAGGGCGCTATACCAAAGCTCTATCTGGGCAGTTTCAAATGAAACTGTCAGATTCTTTACTCTGCTTCACTGAACAGTCGCTCCGGAGATCAGCTCCTTCAGCTCGGTTCATTTCGTTCCAGCGAGTATTTTCGGTTCATTTGAACCGGCCAAAAGTAATTATTTTACCGCATTTCGGTTAAAGCTCTATCTGGTAAACCGTAAGTACAAAATGTAAAGTCTGTGTGGAAATTTAGTTATCGGTTCGGTTTTGAACCGATCGGTTTGCTTATTTTAACGTTTTAAAGTTTTGGGCTTTTAGAGTGCGGTACCCGGTTCTTATCGGTTCTAAAAAAACCTTGATTTTAAATAGGGTTTTTTCAAATACCCGTGAAACGGTTAGGAACCGATAAGGGTGTCTTGCCTGGCACGGCCATAAAAAGGGCAAGTTTTTGGTTAGGCTGGCATTATGTCTGAGAAACCCAAAAAGAAAACCGGGCCCACTGGGTTTCAACACTGTGATGCTGTGGGGAAGGCTTTGCCAAGGCTGTCCCACACACCACTTGTGTTTATTGTCTGGGGCTGACCACTCCTGTCAGACTGCCAGGTGTTTAAAATTTCTCTGCAGCCACCCTGGAAAAGAGATAGGCCGGCTCAGGGAACTATTGGCCAAAAAGTCCGCTGACCCGATGGCCAGCTCGGTCCAGTACCCACTGGACCAGAGGAGTGCCCTCTGACCAGGGCTAGACTCCTTAGCAAAAGGATGGTTCAGAGGAACCAGTTTAAAAAAAAAAAAAAATATGACAGAGAAATCAGTAGGTTTGGAGTCCAAGATTGTCTCTCCAACTGCTGCAGAAGTAAGTCTTTACAGATTGTCCAGTCACTGTTTCTAGGTCCTGTCGAACCATCTACAGTTGGTAAAAGGTGGCTCGTCAGTTCCAGTGGTTCAGGTTTATGATGTTGAGGAATTATGAACCACAGGAGTGGGAGGAGGAAATCTGATCAATACATGTGTGGCTGGTAGGGTCTGGACGTGCCCACTTGCGGACATTTCTCCAGACAGACTTTTAGAATCTCCTCCTATTCTGTCTGAGTCCTTTTCTCAGTTTATGTTTTAGAAAAGCTTGCAGAATCCCCCAGCTTCCTTTAGAGGAGGCTATGGATGAGTAAAGGGAGCCTGATTATGTAGGAATGATGGGCTAGGAGGTTGTCTTTCTTTGCATAAGTCATTTAGAAGTAAACAACAAAGATTTTATAAGATTCTCTTTCTGTCCCTCCTGTAAGATAAAAAATGGACAGAAGGTGTATTTACGTCAGGCTCTGTTACAGACTTCCTCACTGAGCAGTGTAGTCATGTAGGTGGTACAAGCTGCAGCCTGTGTCAGGTTAGTTCCCTGGTTTCACATCCTCCTGAATAGGATTCCAGGAGGATTGATGCCATGGCAAGAACACAGTATATGGCAGCTTCTGTGGAACTCAGACAGGCAAGTTGTATGGCTTATGTGCTAGATTTCGGAAATCTAGGTGGGACTAGTATTGCAGTTAGCCAAGCAGGCCCCATGGCCAGCTGGCTAGCTGGTTGGAACAGGTGGCTGCTAATGGCACTGAAGCCTCTAAGTTCAAGTTCATACTGCTGTTGGTGTTAATCTTGTTTTCTCTAAGGTCATGACCACTTCTGTAGCTTTCCGTAGGTTGGCATGGCTCAGATGCACTAATCTGTCCCAAGATACTCTGTCACAGTCTATGGATTTGTTTCTTGTTGTGGGTAATTCTCTGTTTGAAGAACAAACAGAAAGCTATATGAAAAACATGGATGATTACCTACAAAAGTGCCCAGGTAGAGGCTCAGGCCTCCTCTGCTTTCGCCAGAGGGGTCTCTTCAGAGGCAGAGATAGACGGGGCACAAGTAAACCGCCCTCCCCTAGCCTAAGACTATTGTGCTAGGGCACCCTGATGGGGTGCCCAGGCCGATTCTCCCATACCAGTGGGCAGGTTGGTTTTTATTTCAGCCAGAACTGGGTGTCCCTAACTCGGACAAGTGGGTTCTGGAAGTAATAGGTCTGGTTCTCAGCTTCAAACAGTTTCAAAGATGAGAGCCAGACAGGTCCACCTGCAAATCCTTCGAATCCCTTGCTTTGGGAGCAGAGGTTTCTTCCTCTGAACTGCAAAGCAGTAGAAGGGTCCCTCCTTGCCACCGGGGCAAGGCTGTACCATGATACTTTCTTACCCTATAGAAGGCAGGAGATTGCGGCCCATCTCAGATTTAAGGTACCTGAACAAGCATCTTTGAAAACAAAGTTAAAATGTTAACTCTGGCTGAGGCCAGGGGACTGGCTAGCTTTCCTGGACCTCAAGGATGCCTGTTTTTTCATGTCTTGATCAGGCCTTCTCACCGAAAGTACCTCAGGTTACCCTCAGGCATCTACCAGTTCAGGGCAATGCCCTTTGGCCTTACCTCTGCGCCAAGGGTATTCAAGAAATTCTAGCTGTGGTAGTGGCTCTTTTAAGAAGGCAAGGGATTGCTTTGTTTCCTTTCTTGGATGACTGGCTCTTAGTGGGTCAGTCTCCAGATCAAGTAAAATCCCACTTGCAAGTCACCCTGCAGCTCACCTTTCTGGGATTCCTGCTGAATTTACCAAAGTCAGTTCTCGAACCAGTTCAGGTACTAACTTTCATAGGTGCAGAGTTGAAGACAAAGTTAGCCAGGGCATTTCTCCTCTGAAAGGGTAGGCAGTCTCTTTGCCCTGGCATCTTCCATTACTCTGCAGTCTCTTGACCAGCAAAGCATTTGCTACAACTACTAGGCACATGGCTGCTTCCACAGCTGTAGTGCAGGGAGCAAGATTCCAGATGAGGGACATTCAGTTCCATCTGAGGGCCTATTGGTCCCAAAGGAGGGATCTCTTTCCAAATTGGTTCTAGTGACTCAATCCCTGATCCTGGCCTTACACTGGTGGCAGGATCAAAGCAATCTAAAACTAGGGGTCCTCTTCATTCCCTCACCACGGATGCTCCTGTGTTAGGGTGAGGAGCTCGCTTAGGCGACCTGTCCACTAGGGAGTGTGGTCTCCTAGAATCTCTGCTCCACATCAATTTTTGGAACTCAGAGCTGTCTTCTAGTTCTTAGGAGTTTTCAGCTCTGTCCAGAACAAGGTAGTTCAAGTCAGGACAGACAACACCACAATAATGTGGTACATCAACAGGCAGGGGGCACTCGGTCATCAGCCTTGTGCACCAAAGCAATGAAGTGGTGGTCTTTGGCTTACTCCTGAACACCTCCTGATAGCAGTTCACCTCCAGGGAAGGACAATGCCCTGGCAGATGCCCTCAACAGGATTCTCAGGGCCATCACGATTGGGCTCTGAATTCTCAGGTGCTGGGTTCAGTCCTTGCCAGATGGGGCTCATTTTCAGATAGATCTTTTCGCAGTCCCAGATAACTACTAACTTTCTCTGTTTTGTTGAGGTCTCCAGTGCTGGGATCAGCCCCACTGGACGCTTTTCACTTGGATTGGAAAGGGAAGTTTCTGTTCACCTTTCCTCCTTTTTCCCTTTCTTTCAGGGTACTAGTAAAAATCAGATCTCAGCCCTGCAAAGCGATTCTGATTGTTCCAAACTGGGCCAGACAGCCCTGGTACCCATTGTCTCTGTCCTTGACAGTCCACCCTACTCCTGAGCTTGCCCAGAGTCCACGACTTACTGGCCTTGCACAAGGGAGAGTGTGGTATCTCAACCTCAAATTCCTCCTTCTCAAGGCAGCTCTTGAGGAGTTAGAATTTGCTGATTTACACCTTTTCAAGGTGTCACGGATATTTTAAAGGCTTCAGGAAGCTTTTCACTGCGCCGCTTACAATTCTAAGTGGAACAGGTTTTCAGTCTGGTGCGCTGAGAAGCAGATTATACCACAGTCTGCTTATCTGCCCATTTTCTGGACTTTTGGTCCATTTTAAATTCCTTCGGTCTTGGGCCAGCTACCTTAAGGGTTCCTCTGGCAGCTGTCTCTGTTTTTCTGCAAGCAGGAAGCCTGCTTCCTTTTCTTCTCAACCTGTGTTTTCCAGTTTTTAAGGGGTTGCTTCACACCAACCCTCCTTTTTTCGGAAACCAGCTCCTGCATGGAGTCTCAATGTTTGCATTGCTCAGTTAATGCAAACCCCTTTGGACCTCTGTCCCCAGCAGAGCTCAAGCTTCTCACTTGGAAAATGTTTTTTTCTGGTGGTTTCACTTCTGCCAGACGCATAAGTGAACTACAGGCCCTGGCAGTGGAAGAAGATTTTTCTCCCCACAGGGATAAGATAGTCCCTAGGACTAACACAGGGTTTGTCTCTAGTAGTTTCAGGTTTCCACCTGAACCAATCCATCTCTCTCCCAGGATTTTTCACTGAGCATTCTTCCTCAGGTGAGAGGAGACTGCACAGCTTGGACGTCAAAAGAGCCTTATGCTACTATTTGTAATGCACCAAGGGTCACAGGTTTGAATCCCTCCAACTCTTCCTTACCTAGGGCGAGGTTGACAAAGGGAACCTGCCACTAAGAGGACAATTGCAAGGTGGATTGTCTCTTGTATCCATTTTTGTTATCAAAGACTAGGTAGGAGAGCCCCCCTCAGGACTGAGGGCTCACTCCACCAGGTGTACAGCTGCATCTCTAGCGGCTGCTAGAGATATTCCTATTCTGAAATCTGTCGAGCTGTTACTTGAAGACAGTTCACACTTTTACTACATTATTCCCTGGATTTCAGTCCAGGAGAGATGTCGTTTTTTGCACAGCTGTGCTTCAGAGCCTATTTCCTAAGTAGGTTCTGACCCTCCTCCATGGAGGTACTGCTGTGTAATCTGTAATAAGTCCTAATATAGCAAGACTTCATGGTGTTTGAAGAAAAAATTACTCACCTTAGTAATAGCTTTTCTTCTCATGGAGTCTTGCTATATTAGGACCACCCCCCCAACCTGCCCCTCTCAGAACTTCTACTGGGGTGGGGGTGGCAAATTAGTGCAAGCACTGTGTCATGCCATTGTAGTTCTTCCCTTTACCCTCTTTTATTTAGGGTTAGGGAACTAGGGTTTTCTGTGTTGAGTGATTTGTTGGCCCCCTTCCTGGACTTGAGTCTTTGGGGGAAGGGGGGGGTCCTAATAGTGCTTGTCAGGGAGGAAAACTAATAATACCATTATTCATTCTTATTATTGTTATTGTTGTTTCTATTGCTGTTTATATTGTTGTTAGTACTACAAGTAGGTAGCCATTTGGCTAGTGTAGAGCTTTCCACACAGACTTGTTGCTTAGTGTTAGCTTCAGAAGATCTGATAGTTTCATTTGAAACTGCCCAGATAGAGTTTTGCATAGCCCCATGAACTCCAGATTCTCTGGAGTTAACTCTTTCCTCTCCGGGGCAGTTCAAGTGCAGTGGCTAACTGCAATAAGTCCTAATATAGCAAGACTCCATGAGAAGAAAAGCAATTACTAAGGTGAGTAATTTTTTCTTCTGGTCCCCTGACTTGAGTCTTGGGTGTTGGGACCATCAATGGTTGTTATTATTTAGGTAGCCATTTGGCTAGTGTAGGTTACAGCTTCCACACAGACCTTAGTGAGTTTGGCTCGTAAAGATCTGACAGTTCAAGTTTGAAATGACACAGATAGAGCTGCTTTCGTGCCAAAATTCTATTTTGGAATGGTTTTAACCATTTCACTCCGGGGCAGTTCTAGAGCTGGATCAAACTGCTAATGTCTATAATATAGCAAGACTCCATTAGAAGAAACAACATTACTAAGGTGAGTAATTTTTTCTTTTGTAACGTGGCAGGTGTAAACGCAAACTGTTGCGGTAACGGTTTGGGCACTCTGTAACGTTACAGAGGCGTAGTGTAGACAGGGCCCTTTTAGTTGATGCAGCCTTCACAAACTGTGCCAGTTCAGTCCATGGATATGCAGAAGTAGTAGATAAGGTTTAGTATGAAGAAGTCAATCAAAGATTAATTGTTTTCACAAAGTATGTTCTGAGGAGCTCCACAAACCTTGTGTCTTGCCTGGTTGGCAGCAGACTCTGCCCCTAAGTCAGTAATTTTAGACAGTGCTCCAGATAAGGACAGTACCAGCCTATTTTACTCACCATTTTTAAGGAAATACTCTTTTTAAAAAAAAAAAAAAAAAAAAAAAGGGTTTTAATCAGTACAGATACTTACCCCCACACCTGAAAATACTCCATACCTGGCAAAAGAATGCTTCATTACACTATTATTGCTTCAAAAGGAGCATTTGTTTTCAAGATTTGAATCACTTTTACTCAGCAAAATTTAATTTTACTCACCTGATTTAAAAAAAAAAAAAAGGGGGAGTAAATTACCCTTCTCACCCCAGGAATTCTTTAGCATCTAGTGACAGAAGCAGTATGCCAGCTGGGTTCAGCTGCCCCGGAGAAGAGGAGTCAATGCAAATGAGGAAGGCATTGGCCAGTCAGGATACAGTTAGAGCAGAGTGCTGCCTGCAGTCAGCCTGAAGGACCTCAGAACTTTTTCTCCGCTGAACTGGCAACACTGTCCTGGAGCTCTTCTCTTCAGAGATCTTCCTGTGCCAGTTTCTTGGTTTTTGAGTGCTGCTTTAAGGTATTTTGTATATTTTCTTCAGTTTATCTATTTCACTGCATCTGCGCTGGGTTCCACGCAGTTGCTGGATTTTTTTCGTATATTCCTGCTTCGGCATTTTTTTCTGAAGTAAAATTCACCCACGTGCGCGATAAATTGTGCCATTTTTATTTAATTTGTTAGTTTTTAGTGTATTGGTGGTTTTTAACACTTTTAAGTGTAAAATCATTGATTTGTTTTTTGCCATGTTCGGTTATTCCGCTAAAGTTTCAGCTAATTCTGGAACCCTTTTTTCTCTGTTTAAATTCAAAATGATTAAATATTTGAAGGGTAATCCCATCTCTTTTGGGGTGAGACTCTCTTGTTTGCTGTGCAGTGGACTTTGTTAACAAGAGGTGTGGAGGTGGTTCTGTTATTTCCTCTTTGTGAAAAAAGGAAAAAATCTCAAAGTTGATTTTGATTTGTTTAAGCTTTGGCCTAACTATTATTATCTGGGCTTTTAGTCTACCTCCCCCTCCTCTAAAAGCGCCGAGAAGGGTACCTCAAGTTAACACAAAAGAAATGACAAGTCCCCATTGGGACTTCTATTATTACAAGTCTGGTTCTGTAGTAGTTGTTTTTCTGTCCAAGCCTTTAATTTAAAAATAGGCAGGGTGTCCTCTTCCCTGCGCAAAGATAGAGATTAATCTCATCTGACCCTCCCTTCTGTAGGACTTAGGGAGACATCAGGGGTTGATAAAATTATGCCTTCTCCAGCTGAATTTCTGAGAGCTTGGCAGTTATTCCAGGCTTTATTTTCTGGGTGTTTTTCGGCTCCTTCGGGTCAGAGTATTCCTCTCCTTGTCAATCCTTACGCCCAAGGATATTATTATGATTATTATTAGTAATTTAGGAGAGGATTTTCCTTCATGAACTCCTCTCGGGGCTCACTAATTCCAGTTGGTCTCCCTGAGGTTGATTCCAGTTATGGTATAATGAGGCATATATATCTATATTTATCTGTATCTATATATATGTGGTGGACTCCCTGGACTTCCCCTCCAGGATGACACCGATAAAGAGGTGGACGACGACGACTTTGTAGATCTGGTGGTTGCTCTCCTCCAAAGAAGATGACAACTCTCTGAAGACTCCTACAGGTAGGTTCTGGAAACCCCTCTTTCTCTTTCGGGGTCGACAGAAGCATTCAGATGAATTACCAGCTCGGTAAGTGTTCTGCTGTTATTTATCTGTACACTTTTAGATTAAAGAGAGTTAGTGCAAGCAGCGGCCTGCTTCTCAGCCTCTTGCAACTGTCTGCTTTCCCTCCAGAGATGGACTCTAGATAATCATATACCATGTGTAAGAAATTCTACATAATGCCTTGAACCTTTGTAGCATACGCTATTATATATTAAGAGTGTTTGATGTATACTATCCTTGCCATAGTGCGGCATCTCTTGAGCACTGTTCACAAGGAGGTTTGCTGGTATACCCAAGTGGCATTTAGTAGCACTATGCTCTCATAGTAAGTCATAATGTTACAGCTTCTGGAGTCTTGGTGTAGGTCATTTCCCTCAGGCTTGCCTGTCTGAAAAGTTCTAGCCTTTTAGGTTATGCTTTGGTGCAAATTTTGGTTGGTCTTTATGTCAGACTGAAGCTGACAGGCACGTATGGACGAGTTTAACTCTCCTAGTACTCAGTTAAATTTAAGCGTTCCTTCCCCAGAAGTCTCAATGGGGGGCTTTGGGTAGGAATTATTCTTTCTTTAACCCTTTTTTCCTACGCCAACACATTAGTGAATTTCCAAATGTGACATTTTCCAGGGGTTTAGGCAGGAATGCTCTTTTATGCCTGATAATCCCTAGTTACTTTTCTTCTTGGTTCAAATTTTTACCCCTTCTTTGGTTGGTAAAAAAATAAAAATTAAAAATTAAATAAAGGGAGATAGATATATGCAGATATTACCATTTAAATATACAGTATATAGTATATCTATGTGCATGATAAGTAAATAAATATCTAAAGTTTACCTCCAAATGCTGCATTCTCTGTTGTTCTTCAGTAGCATGTCAGCAGTGGTAACTAGAGCACCAGAACCTTGTGAGAGTCAAAGTCGTGAAAGGGTTCCCTCCTGCTTGGGAGTTGGACCTTTTTTCCCAGGCTGTTGCCTGAATCTTAAAGGAAAATAGGGAACAGCAAATCATTATCAGTTTTCACAACCTGGGGTCAGGATGCTTCCTTGACTCAGGTCTTTCTTTTGCAAATCGTAGGGGATTTTTCTTGTCTCCTTCAATACATTCTGTGTTCTCAGTTCCTTAGTACGGGTTATTCCATGCTGTTTAGACTGCCTCTAGAGTGTTCTCGGATACGGAGTTAAGATCAGACTGTTCTCCAGGTATCTGGGTAGTTTGGCTGTTCTCCCCTGAAGACAGGGAATCTCTGGTTTCCCTTATCAGAGGCTTGGCCTATCTTAGCCAATTCCCCATGACTTTGGTTTTCAAGCCCTAAGTCTGACATTTTGTTTCCTAGTTCTTTGGGTTCTTTGTACCTACTAGAAAAAAGTCCCCTAACTATTTAAATCTCTGCAACTCTTAGGGGGCAGTGCTCATCTCTTGTCAGGGGAAGCACTTTCCCTGCATGGGGTGCATAATTTTGTCATTAAATTCCCAGAGGCTAGGCCTCTAGGTTAGATTACAAATAAGAGAATTTTTTGTGAAACTTGAACCCTGTTACAAGCTGGACTGATGTAAGGAAATGGTGAACTTCACACCTCCCCCCTTCAAATCTTCGGTACAGAGGCTTCCTTCTGGTTGGCGCTCTTTCTGGGGTCTCCATCATTGGTCTTGGTTTCTGAGAGAGTCCTTCTCTCTTCAGTCCCTGGAATCTCAGAGCATCTCTATCAGGCCTGCATTTTTTCAGTCCAGAGGCCATTTAGTTCGATATCCCTGCCCTGTATCATAATAACGAGCATTTGGGACACAGGGCTTCCAATCTCTCCGCAATAGCTACGAGTTGTGATCTCTAGCTGGCTTCTTTGGAGGTGTCTTAGTCACTCATCCATCTGTCGGGCAAGGACAGAACTTTCGCAGGGCCACCACAAGTGGGCCCTTTGGCAGATTCTCTAAGCCGCAATAGTTAGGACCACCGCAAGCGAGCCTTCAGCACACAAGTCCTAGCCCCATCATTCAGGGGAAAGGTCAGGTCCAGATCTGAATTTTCACCTCCAGCCCGAACCTCCAGTTTTTTCCCTTTTTCTCCTGTTGCAGGCCCCAGCTCAGGGTTCCATCCAATGGATTTTCTTATCTCAAGACTGTCCTGAGAATTTTTTTTTCTCCTTATATCCCTTGTTTAAGTACCTCTCTAGTTAAGGTATCAGCTACCACAATCCCGGTGGCTGTGGACAACCTTGGTACTTTCTGAAAAATCAGGAGTAGTGTTTTTCTCAGCTCCCAGTCTTTTCTTCTCAAGGCCTGGTTCCTGAGAGGCTAGATCTCTTAGAGTCCCTGTATCCAAACAAGGCCAGGGACGCCTATGAGGGGAAAAAAAAAGAAAAAAAGGTTTTAGTATCACGAAAACCTCAGTTTTTCTAGGGGAAGTGGTTTTTCCCCTGGGTACAAGGACAAGAGCCTAGAGTCTTTCAATCCTCTTTCCTCTCATGACTGGATTATTTAGTTCATTTCCAGGCATTAGAATCTTGGACTTTGAACTAGTTTGGTCTTTGTGACTTGTTTCCTGTGAAAGTATAAAGGTTTTTATTTTCCTTCCAACAGTGGGACAGTAGGCCTCTTTTCTTTGGGAGTACACCTAAAGGTTATTCGGATTCCTTTTCCGTCAGGCAAAAGAAATCTGCCTTTTCTCAGACCATTTCAAAGAATTCCGCAAAGGGCCATCTTCACTTACAGACCCTTCTAGGGACCGGAGTTTTTTCCCATGGAACACAAACCTCTGTACGTTCAGTTTCATGGGGTGTCCCTTTGAATCTGTGGAAATTCTGTCCTAAAGCGAGTAACATCGTAGACAATTTCTCTGCTTGTTTTCCTGTCAGATGTGTTTCAGAGTTTCAGGCTGTTCTCTTACGCCTTATCCTCTCAGTGCCTTTCTGAACAATTTAGTCTTCTGGACGGATAGAAAATATTTTTCCCAAGTGTTCTACCATTTCCTTCATCAGTCCTTTTTCTCTGCCTGTACTGCTCTCAGGCAAGTCTTGTCTAGGCTATCTCAACCTGTTTGGATGGGGCATGAATTAGTCCTGCCGGTCGGCGTCTGTAGTCCTAGCAGTTCAGGTTCTGTCATTATCATACTTTTCTTTCCTGTGTTTTTGCAGAAAAGGAGAAACCAGTGACCAAGAGTATTTTCCCACGGGATTGTTTTTCCGTATTTCGGGTCTGGTATGGTAAAGCAGACATTTAGCCCTTCTCGTGCTTAGGGCCTACTTACTGGAGACCAGCTGCCTCCTGGGCAGCGTTCAAGGCTATATCCTCACCAGAAATGTACAGACCACTTATTTGAAATTTGCTTTTCACATTCAATAAGATCCTTCTTGGATGTGTAATCTGATAGGATGCCAGTTTTGTCAGGATGGTACTTCAGAGCAGCCTCTTAAAATAGGTTTCTGTGCCCTCCTCCCAACTACACTGCTTTGTAGTCTGCTTCTGTCAATAGATGCTAAAGAATTCCTGGAGGGAGGAGAAACAATTACTCACCAAAGTAATATTTCTTCCAGGGTATTCTTTAGCATTATTGATACTCCCACCTTTCCTGCCCTGGAAACCTTGTCTTAAGGCTCTGCTAGGGGGATTTAGCCAAATTTGACTACTGTCATTCGTTTGTGTGATTTACAAAAAAAAAAAAAAAAGTGGGTTAGAATATATAGTGGGTTATTGCTGACAGTTTTTTTTTTGCCCCTAGTTGGCACAGTTTTTGCTCTTTTTCAGCTTCGAAATGAGTTCTGAGGTCCTTCAGGCTGACTGCAGGCAGCAGTCTAATTTAACTGTATCCTGATTGGCCATTGCCTTCCTTATTTGCATTGACTCCTCCTCTCCAGGGCAGCTGAACCCAGCTGGCATACTGCTTCTGTCAATAATGCTAAAGAATACCCTGGAAGAAGTAATATTACTTTAGTGAGTAATTGTTTCTTCCCTGCCAAAATTATCTGGTGCGCTAGTTCTAGTTATATGAATCCTTATATTTTTAATATGTTTTGATTGTTTTTTTTTTCAACTTTAGTCTTACTCAGGACCTACAGCCTCATCAAGAAGCACAGAACAGGAAAATGAGCAGCTCAGAAGGAAACTAAACATGTTACAAGAAGAGAATACCCACTTGAAATCCCAGAACTGTTGCTTAACAAATGATATTGAGTCATTACAAACTGAATTGAATCGGTCGAAAATGAGGGTATGTATCTTAAAACATCTATGATTGCTACATCCTTTGAGTTTGATCCAGTATGAGTATGTATATCATGTGTGTGTGTATGTCTGTATGTATGTGCGTATCAGAATATCAATTATAGCGACACAGTGGGGCCACTATAGTTAGGGTTGGCTAGGTACTTTAATGTTAAATTGTGAAGTTTAAATGCCTATATGTTTTCTGTTTCTTGACTGATTTTCATGAAGCCTTCAACAGTGTGATCTGTAGTCCTCAGTTTCCTGACTTAACAAGTTTGGTGAACTTTGATGATATGAATATTCCTAGAATTAATCTTCTTCATGGAGTCCCACTTTTTGGTCTTGTGGCCAGAGATGCTAGGACCCCACAGAAATCAGAACTTCTGGGGCTTGCAGCACGGATGCATGCTTCCCCACACACCTCCAGTGGGATACTGCGGTGCCAGTCCTAACCACTTGATTTTCTTTTTTCCCTACTGTGAAGTGCAGCATCTTGCGCTTTCCTTGTCGGGGAGCAGAACTTAGTTTTGCATACAAATAGCATTCTTGTTTTGTTTGTCTCTTTATACTTTTAGTATTTAGTTTAAAAAAAAAAAAAGTGTTTCTCACAGCCCTACCACATTCACTGATGGTTGACAACAGTAATGGCAGGTGGGGCGCCTGAACAGACATGTTACATAAAGAGCTGCCGACACCTTCTACTGTTTGGGGCAGGCAGCTCATGCCCAGTAGCTGCCTGCTCCAGGACCTCAAATAGCCCTATTGCGCATTTTTTTGCCAACTGGTTACTTAAAAGTTTAACTTGCTCGATGCCACTTCCTGGTACCTCTGAAGCTGCCAAACACCTGCCGCAGTCCCACCCAGAAAACCACATTTTGATGATGCAAAGTAGGGAGGGGGATGCAGGGCTACAGATAGCATTGTAATGCTGTTGGGGACAGTGGTGGCCTTTGTATACCAGTGTAACGTATAACATGCACTTGTAAATGTTAAGTGGGGTTAGGATTACATGTAATACATCCCTCCCTTAACATGTACAAGTGCCTGATCTAAGTTACAGTAGCATACATGGGCCACCGCAGTTCCTGATAGCATTATCATCTTTCCCGGTTAACAAAAACTAAAATAGTTAATGCTATCTACAGCCCTGCAGTCCCTTCCTTTCTTAGTGTCATCAAAACGCTGTTTTCTGGCCGGGGCTGTGGCAGGTGGTCGGTGGCTTTGGAGGCACAAGCATGCAGAATCATTCATGACTATTGTAAGTGAAATTCCTACTTAACCACTTGGCAAAAAAATGTGAACTACTACTATTTTAGGTCCTGAGGCAGGCAGCTACTTTGCATGAGTTACCTGCCCCAAAGTTGTCAACTGCTCTTCAAGTAACGCTGTTGTGTCTGACCACCACTGCTCTCTGGGTAAGTGCTATAGTACTGGGCCCTGGAGGAATTGCAGTCGTCCCGGAGTTGCAAAAAGAAATGGTATCAGCTTCACTTATGCTCAGCGTTGTGTTCTAGATACCGCTCTACCTCAACTTCCTCTTCTCATAGGAGAAACAAAGAAAAAAGAAGTCATAGGTTGAGCTCTTGCCACTCTGCATTGAAGCATTAGTTGCCGGTAGGCTAGGATCTCCACCATCACCTCTGTTGATGACACCAGATTTCTTGAAGCCTGCTGGCCCAGCATTACTGTCTGTGATCCTCTTTCTGCCTGTTGGAGAGACTTCAGATGAGTAGTTTGGTTGTTGAGTTGCTGTTATGGAGGAATGGATTCAGAACACTCTTCAGACAGAAACATAGACACTGCCGGCAGAAGCACACCAACGGTTCATCCTGTCTGCTTGGCTAGTTATCCCTACCTCGGTCTCGTGACCTAATGTCGTGATGGAGTTTCTAGTCCTACCCCTTCCCTTAAAATGATCAGTCCCCGTATACTATTACAGTGGTGCTTGAATCAGTTTATTACCTCTGCCCTACCACCTTTGCCAGCAGCCTGTTCCACTGATCAACTACACTATCAGTAAAGTAGAACTTCTAATATCCCTCCTGAACTTCTCCCTCAACTAGCTTCCATTCTTGCCCCTCGTGACCGCCACCCTAGTCCTGTTCAGTAGGTCCTCACTGTTCACATTTATTCCCCATATGAACTTGTTGGTCTCTATCATGTCGCCCTTCTCTCTTCTGGCTTCCGCTGAGTACATGGTCAGGGCCTCCAGCCGTTTCTCATAGGATCTGCCTTGCTGTCCCTGAATTGTCCTGGTGACTCTCTGCTGCACTGACTCCAGTCTGTCCCTGTCCTTTTCCAGTTGTGGACTGTATAATTGGGCACAGTACTCCACATGGGGTCTCACATAGAGACATAGAATATGATGGCAGATAAGGGCCGCTTGGCCCACCCAGTCTGCCCATTTTTCCCTACCTACATTTCACTCACCGATGACTTATACGAGGGTACTATCACTTCCTTGCTTCTACTGTCAAAACCTCTCCCAGTACACCACAACATCTTTCAAACAACACGAAGTCTTGCTGTATTCTGACATATGCAGTTAGGTCCTGCCTTTCAACTGCCCCGGAGAACAAAGAGTTAAACTTTCCATGGCCAGCATGGAATGTTTACCATGAGCTCAGTTGAAGCCCCTGTCTGCTGTTGTTTAAACTGCAACCGTCAGATTCTTTACTCCGCCTCACTCAACAGTCGCTCCAGAGATTTCTCCTTTGCTCGGTTCAAAAAAGTCGGTTGAAGTGTCATTTTTTCCGCCGGTTTCTACCGAATGGCTGTTACCGCTCAGTTGGTTCAAGTCTCTGTCTGTGGTACCGTGAGTACTAGATAGGTGTTCTGTTTAGTTTCTGTGTGGAACTTGTAAATTGTGGATCGGTTCGGCTTAACCGATCAGTTTGAGGTAAAAAAGTTTGTGCTTGATTTAGAGTGTGGTAAACGGTACGTATCGGTTCTAAAAAAACTGGAATTTAATATGTTTTTTTAGAGACCTGTGACACAGTCAGGAACCGACAGGGTGTGTCTGGCGGATTGGCGAAAAAAGGGTAGAGTTTTGGATAGGTTGGCCGTGTCTGAGAAACCCAAGAAAAAACCGGGTCCACTGGGTTTCAACACTGCAGTGTGTGTGGAAGTCTTTGCCAAGGCTGATCCCCACACTACCTGTGTTTATTGTCTGGGGTTTGACCACCCTCGATTCAGACTGCCAAATTTGTAAGAATTTTCCCAAATCTACCCTGGAAAGAGATTAGGTAGACTGAGGAAAGGAGGTCGAGAAGTCAGCTGACCCGGATGGCCAGCCTGGTTTGGTTCCGACCGAACCAGAAGGAGTGCCCTCTGACCAGGGCGATACTTCTTCGGGCAAAAGGAGAGCCGATTCTGAGGAGTCGGTTCCGGTGAAAAGGAAGAGAAAAGATAAATTGTCCGGTTCGGAACCAGAAATTCATACTCCAACCGCCGATGAGATAGCCAAGGTGATAAGGATAGTGCAGTTGCTTACTTCAGTTCCGACTGAACTGGCACCATCTGGCAAGGGTTCGGTTCGGTCGGTTCCCCCGGTTCCGGATTACACTTTGGAAGAATTTTATGAACCGGAGGAGGAGGAAGGAGAGTATGAGGATGATTATGGTGATTATAAAAGTCTGGATGTGCCTATTGACCCGGACATCTCCCCAGACAGACCTTCAGGTGTTTCTCCTCCTAGGCTTTCTGAGTCCCCTTCTCACTATATGTTTTACAGAAAAGTGGCTGAGACCCCCCAGCTTCCTGTGGAGGAAGCAGTAGAGGATCAGGAGGAGCCTGATTTTGTTGAGATGATGGACATCCCGGAGTCCAGGAGACTGTCTATTGCCCTCCACAAATCCTTTGGGAAACAGACATTTAAAATTGTTAAGTCTCCTAATTCTATACCTCCTGTGGACAAATGAATGGACAAGAGGTACACTCTCTCAGGCTCAGACACAGAGTTCCTTTTCCAGCAATGCAGCCATGTTGGGGTAGTGCAGGCTGCTGCCTGTGATAAGGCAAATATCCCCTTGGCATCACACCCCCAGACAAGGACTCCAGGAAGATTGACGCCATGGCAAAGAAACAATACATGGCAGCATCTTTGGGACTCAGGCAGGCTAACTATATGGCCTATACAGCTAGATACCAGAAGTCCAGGTGGGACACTGTGCTGGCTCTGGCTAAACAGGCCCCTGACCAGCTTGCCAGTGAGCTGGAACGGGTGGCTGCAGATGGGATTGAGGCATCTAAAGTATAGTTTCATGCTGCTGTGGACTCCAGTGATGTTTCATCAAGAGTCATGGCTACATCTGTGGCTCTTCAGAGGATGGCTTGGCTCAGATGTACTAGCCTCTCACAGGATACCTAGGCTAAGGCCATGGATTTTCCTGTAATTAGTAATTCTCTGTTTGGGGAGCAGACAGAGAACTACATGAAAAAGATAGATGAGTACTGGACCACTTACAGGAGTGCTCAGGCCAAAGAAAGGCAAGCAACTACTCAAGGGCAGCAGTCTAGGGGCAGGGGCAGGCCTTTCGAAAGGCCTTTTTACCAAGCTCAGGCCTCCTCTTCTTTCTCTCAGAGGGGGTTCATTAGAGGGAGAGGCAGACGGGGGATGAGCAGGCCTGCATCCACCCCTCAGCCTAAAGCCCCTGCCAAGCAGACACCCGATGGGTCTGCCCGGGCCGATTCTCCCATACCAGTAGGGGGCAGGCTGGCTTACTTTGTCCAGGACTGGAAGTCTCTAACATCAGACAAGTGGGTCCTGAAGTAGTAAGCCAGGGACTGGTTCTCAGCTTCAAAAATTTCCCAAGATGAGAACCAGATCCTTTCCACCTGTGAATCTCTTGGAGACCCTTGCCCTAGAGGCAGAGTTCTTCTCTCCTAGCTCTCAGAGCTATAGAGAGGGTTCCCACCCTACACAAGGATAAAGGATTGTACTCCAGGTATTTCCTAACCCCCAAAAAGACAGGAGAATGGTGGTCCATCCTGGACCTAAGATATCTGAACAAACGTCTTTTAAAGCCAAAGTTCAAAATGGTGACTCTGGGAATTATCCTTCCCTCTCTAAGGCCAGGGACTGGCTAGCCTCCTCTGGACCTCAAAGATGCCTACTTTCATTCCCATCAGGTGCTCCACAGAAAGTACCTCAGGTCTGAGTTGCCCTCAGGCCACTATCAATTCAGAGCAATGCCCTTTGGTCTAACATCAGCCCCAAGGGTTTTCACAAAGTGCCTGGCAGTAGTGGTTGCTTTCCTAAGGAGAAAAAGATTCCATCTTCCATACTTGGATGACTGGCTCATAGTAGGTCAATCTCCAGACCAAGTCAAGTCACATTTGCAAGTGACCCAGCAAGTGCTCACTTCCTTAGGATTTCTTCTCAACCTTCCAAATTCAGTTCTCGAACCAGTATAGCTCCTCACCTTCATAGGTGCAGAGCTGGATACAGTAAAGGCAAGAGCCTTCCTTCCCTCCCCTGGAAAGGGCAAGGACCCTCATGGAACTGGCTTCTTCATTCACCCTTCAGGTGTCTCGACCAGCAAGGCATTTCCTTCAGCTTCTGGGCCACATGGCAGCTTCCACAGCAGTGGTCCAAGGAGCAATTTCCAGATGAGGGACATTCAGTTCCACTTAAGAGCCTTCTGGTCCCAAAGAAAGGATTCCCTTACCAAACTAGTCCCAGTGACTCGAACTCTGATCCTGGCCTTGCGGTGGTGGCAGGATCAGGACAGTTTGAGACAAGGGGTTCCTTTTGTCACTCAGTCTCATTCAGTGATACAGGGATCTTACCACCCAAGGACTGTGGTCTCCTCAGGAATCTCTGCTTCACATCAGTCTCTTGGAACTCAGAAAAGTGTTTCTGGCACTGCAAGCTTTTTCCAAATCTGTACAGAACAAGGTGGTCCAGGTCAGAACAGACAACACCACCACCATGTGGTACATCAACAAGCAGGGAGGCACTCGGTCTATGGCCTTGTGCAGAGAAGCAATGAAGTTGTGGTCCCCGGCCTATTCCCTGCAAACCTCTCTGATAGCAGTTCACCTCCCAGGGAAGGACAATGTCCTAGCAGATGCTCTGAGCAGAATATCCCAGGGCGATCACTAATGGACCCTAGATCCTTAGTTTTGAAAGTGATTTTCTCAGATGGGGCACTCCAGAGATAGATCTTTTGCAGCCCCAGACAATCACCAACTTCCTCTTTTGTTGCAGACCCCAGTCTTGGGCTCAGTCCCCTGGATGCTCTGATTCTGAACTGGAAGGAAATTTCTGTATGCTTTTCCCCTTCCTCCTGTTCAAAGTGCTAGTCAAGATAAGGTCACAACCATGCAAAGTGATTCTGATTGCTCCAGACTGGGCCAGACAGCCCTGGTATCCCCTGTTGCTGTCCCTAGCAGTCCACCTTCCCCTGTCTCTTCCCAGGAATTACAACCTGTTGACATCCTCTCAGGGGAGGATTTGGTACCCGAATCTTCGGTCTCTCAATCTCAAGGCATGGCTCTTGAAGAGTTAGAGTTTGCAGATCTGCATCTTTTCCAAGGGGTTCTGGATATCCTTAAGGCTTCTCGAAAGCCTTCCACCAGAAAGACTTACAACTCCAAATGGAAAAGATTCAGCATTTGGTGTTCAATCAATCAATCAATCAATCAATCAAAATCTTTATTTATTCAGGCGAACATCATTGAGCATAGCTCATTTACAAGATGGACCTGAGTGGTCATAACAAAAAGGTTACAGAGTGTATACAAAAACATGATAGTGAATAAACACAAATACAATCATTTATGAGTGAGATAGATGTACAAATATTTACATATATACAAGGCAAAGGACAGTAAACCAAAACCTAATAAAGGAGAGAAACAAACAGTCTAGTAGGGATAAGGCTTGGATAATGGTACATGGGTGGGCAAATATGTTTGAGGTTTGATGTGGAAAGGACCAGAGGAATGATAGAAGAATAGGAGGAGCTTTAAAGGGGGGTGGGTGGGGAGAGAGGGGTGGGAGGGTGGGGTGTGGGAGGACTAGGCCTTGTGGAAGCAATTGCATGAATCTGGGATTAGGCTGGTGTACAGCTTTTGAAGGATGTAAGGGGAATCAGTGTTTCCATTTTCAATGTCTTTTGGATAGAATTCAGATAAGTGCCAGGAATAACTGATTGCAGCTCTTCCATACCGGGCAGGTGATAGGAATCTTCAGCAGGATCAGTTTGTTGATCCTCAAGGTGTAGGGCCTGGATGTGATCTGTTGAAGCAGTCTGAGATGTAGGAAGGGAGTTTGTTTGTCAGAGCTTTGTAGATCCAGATAGCAGCATTTTTCTTCTTCTATGTTGCAGGGATGTCCAGCTGACTGCATTGTAGAGAGAGCAATGATGGGTGCTAGAGGAAGGTCAGTAATGAATCTAATAGCTCTATGATACAGGGTGTCTAGTTTGTTTAGATGGGAGAGGAGCAATGACCATAGAGGAAGTCAGCATAATCAATGAGGGACATGAATGATGCAAGGATTAATCTTTGTTTGGAATCTTTGGTCAGGTAGTGTTTGATCTATAGAATAGACCAAGTCTTTGTCTTAGCTTTTCAGGAGCTCTTCAACGTGGGTAGTATAGTCTAGTTTATTGTCTATCCATACTCCTAGGTATTTGAATTTGTCAACATATTCCAGATTTTCACCAAGGATGGTAGAGAGTTGTGGGAGGGTGAATGATGGGATAGTGGAAGAACAGTTCTTGGGGCAAAGAACATAGCTTTGGTTTTCTTAGCATTTAGTAATAATTTCTTTTTAATAGGTTATGCTGGAGGAGGGAGAATTGAGACTGTAGGAGCTCACAGGCTTTTGATGGTGAGGATCGCTCACATAAAGTACAGTGTCATCTGCAAAAGGTGGATATTAGAAAGAGAGAGATGGAGTCAATATTGTTGATGTAAATGGCAAAAGGATGGGACCCAGGATGGAGCCTGCTGTACACCTCTTAGGAGTGGCTTAGAGGTAGATAGATCACCATCATTCTTTACCAGTTGTAGTCTTCCAGAGAGATAGCATCTGAACCATTTAATAGAGAGTGAGTCAAGGCCTATGGAGTTCAGTGAGGTGATTAGAAGATCATGATCCACAGTGTCAAAGGCTTTGCTTAGATCCAGAAACACAGCACAGGTATTATTCTTTTTATCTAGGGCAGTCTGCCAGTCATTTGTGACTTTTGCTAGTGCAGAGATGGTGCTATGCATAGATCTAAACCCAGATTGAGCTGGATTTAGGAGATTGTTGGTATCAAGGTAGGCAGTTAACTGAGAGTTTACCAGCTTCTCAAGCATCTTGGATAGTATTGGTAAGATGGAGATGGGCCTATAATTATTGAGGTCCATGGGATCACCTGCCTTAAGTAATGGAAACACTTGAGCTGTTTTCCATATTGAGGGATAGACCCAGTGGCAAGTGATAGATTGAAGAGTGGGTGAGGGGGGTTAAGGCATACAGTGCTACTTTTAGAAAGTAGGGATCCAGGAGTCTGCACTGCACTTTTGGTGGTATCTAGTTGGAGTAGGAGGTCTTCTACTTCTTTGAACAATATTGGTTTGAATGAGAATGTGGAAGCAACCTTTGACTCTCAGTAGATTGTAGGTTTAGAGATGATCTTAATAGGTTTGCAGAAGAGGAGTCGAAAGCCAGGCCAGCTGTAGTGAAATGATCATTGAAGGCATTCAAGATATTTTGCTTGTCGGTGATTTCAATATTATTTAATTGAATTTTGGATGGTAAGACAGGGTAGAGGTTTGACCTAGGATGCCCTTTATGGTACCCCAGAACCTGGAAGGGTTGTTATAGGAGGCATCTAGTTCAGCTGTGTGAAGGTTGCCTTGGCTTTTCTTACTTGTTTTGTGCAGGAGTTTCTGGCTTTTCTGAATTGGAGCCAGTCATTTGGGTCCTTGTCTTTCTTGCCCTTTTCCAGAGTTTGTCTCTGGCAAGAAAAGCGGATTTAGTCGGCAGAGAACCAGCGACAGGATTTGAGTTTGGTTCTGACACTGGTGAGGGGTGCATATGAATTGAGGGCACTTATGATTATATCATTTAGGATTTGAAGAACTGTCTCTATTGAGGCTGTGAGATAGAATTCTTGCCAACGTGTGGTGTGGCACAGATCATGGAGATAACCTGTAATATTAAAGTTCTTTTTTGACCTTCGTGGGAGGAATTTTGCAGGATTGGGTGGCTTGATTGTTGATCTAATGGCAGCTATGGGACAGTGGTCACTTATGTCACTGAACAGTACTCCTGCATAGGGATAATGATGAGGTTTATTTACCAATATAATATCCAGGAGTGTGCTGTTGAGAGTATTCTTTGGGTTGATCCTTGTTGGTTCTTTGATTAATTGAGAGAATCCATAGGTGTCACAGAAGGTTACCAGGGGTGCAGATGCAGTAGTCAGCCAATTTAGATTCATGTCTCCTAAGATGATGGTGTCTTCAGGGCCCAGATTAAGTATGGATCCTAAGTGGGATAGGAGTTTGAGGCCTGCAGAGGGGGGCCTATAGCAACCGATCAGTTGAAAGGATGATGTGTTGGGAAGGGTTATTTTAATTGACAAGCATTCGAATTCCTTTGGTTGTGATGTAGAATTGAGGCAGGATGCAGAGATATTTGCTTTGACATAGATGGCTACCCCACCGCCCTTGGATAGACGGTCAGATCTGAAGAGCTGGTAGTTGGGAAGGTTTATTTCACTATCTTTTGTTGCAGAGTTGAGCCATGTTTCAGATATAACCAGACAGTCCGGTAGGGTGTGTGCAACCCAGGCCTGTATTGATGAGAACTTTTTTAGGAGGCTGCAGGCATTGAAGTGAAGAAAACTCAATCCATTTATGGAGATTAGGTCAGTTGGAGAGATCGAGCTTTCAGTGGGTCCAGGGTTGATTTCCACAGTGCCAACACAGACCAGCAGAAAGAAGATTAACTTGATGAGGGCACCGAGTGATAGGAGTAGTGAGCAGTCAGGCAGTTTTTTCTTCTTTCTTGGGATCCAATATATAGTGGGTGATGATCCTGCTGCATGGTTATCGATTTTATCATAGATTACCAGCTTAATGGACAGGCGTAGGGAGTAATTGTAGTGCCAGTATGGTAGCAGGGGGATAGAGGAGTTCCAAGCTGGTTGTGAGCTTTTTTGGGACCCCAAGGATTATTATGCAGAAGCGGTAGTATAAGTATGTAGAGTTTAGGGCATCCACTGGGACAGTAGAGGGGGCAGTGTTGAGTGGTCGCCTAAGCACCTCGGTATGGGTTCCAACAGTTATCTCATCTGGATCTAAGGAAGGTGAGAAGCAAAGCAGCAGTAGTAGGTGCAGTAGCATGGTGGAGGGTAGGAGAGGGTTAAAGAAAGTAAGGTGATGTGAAGAAAATGAGCTCGGAATTGGCTAGGAGAATAGCTATGGCGGGGATGAGATTTGGCGGGAAGTGTGCATAAAGAAACACCCTGAAGGGAGTGGGCAAGAATTTGCGACTTTCCGTACCTTTCTGGCTTTTCCCCGGCCTCCTGGTTCCTTTCCGGCTGTCCGGTGGCCGCCCGCCCGGCTGGCGGCTCGGAGCCCTCCGTGTGTGTGTCCTCGAGGGCAGGCCGGCTAGAAGGGAGGGACAGAGGAGAGGCAATCAGAAGTAGCACTTGCAGGCAGTGGCTTGCTAGAGGTGCTAGATTGTAAAACTTTGCACAACAAAGACTGGGAGGGTGGGGGGGGGTTAGGCGCCTGAGCGTCTAGCCCAACACAAAATTGACCCAAAAGACTGTGATTACTAACTAAACAGGTAAGTAGGCATTTTACAGAAGTACACAGTAAAACAGCAAAAACAGCCCTTTTTTTAGAAATTAACTTTTCAGTACAAACACAAGCAATCTCGACCAGTTTTGGTGGTACAAAGATACAGCAAAAGTCAATGGGAGAAGGCGCAGCAATCAGAGGCTGGCAAAGTCGGCGGTCGCCCTCCGATTGGCTGTGCGGCTTTCCCGTACCTTTCTGGCTTTCTCCCCCGGCCTCCTGGTTCCCTTTTCGGCTGTGCGGTGGCCGCCCGCCCGCTGGCGGCTCGGAGCCCCTCCGGTGTGTGTGTCCTCGAGGGCAGGCCGGCTTTCTGGCTTTCTCCCCCGGCCTCCTGGTTCCCTTTTCGGCTGTGCGGTGGCCGCCCGCCGTCCGTGTTCTAAGAAGAATATTTTTCCAGACTCTGCTGAGTTACCTACGGTTCTGGACTGTATCGGCCATCTTCATGGCCGAGGCCTCAGACCAGCTACCCTTAAAGTACACTTGGCAGCTGTTTCTGCTTTCTTGTCAGTAGGCAAGCCTTCCTCTCTATCATCCCATCCTGTGTTCTGTAAGTTTTTCAAGGGATTGCTTCACACCAATCCCCCCTTTAGGGATCCTGCTCCTGCTTGGGACCTTAATGTTTGCATTGCTCAGCTTATGCAACCTCCCTTTGAGCCTTTGTCCTCAGCAGAGCTTAAGTACTTGACTTGGAAAACTGTGCTTTTGGTAGCCATTACTTCCGCCAGGCGTATCAAGTGAATTGCAAACCCTGTCAGTGGAATCTGATTTCACCTCTTTCCATAGAGATAAAGTGATCCTAAGAACTAACAGAAAGTTTTTACCTAAAGTGGTTTCAGATTTCCACCTCAACCAGTCTATATCTCTCCCTGTTTTCTTCACTGACCATTCCTCCTCTGGTGAGAGGAGGCTACACAGCTTGGATGTTAAAAGAGTCCTTAGCTACTACATAGAGCGTACCAAGAGTCACTGGTTTCATTCCCTCCAGTTGTTCCTTATGTGTGGAGAAGTTGGTAAGGGCAAACCTGCCACTAAGAGATCTATTGTCAGGTGGATTGTTTCTTGTATACAATTCTGCTATGAAAAACTGGGTAGAACTCCACCCTCAGGCCTGAGGGCTCATTCCACTAGAGGTACAGCTGCTTTTCTGGCTGCTGCCAAGGGTATTCCTCTCTTAGAAATTTGTCAAGCAGCCACCTGGAAAACAGTCCATACATTCACCAAGCATTACTCTCTGGATATCCAGGCTAGGAGTGATGCCCGGTTTGGCACAGCAGTAGGTTCTGTCCCCCCTCCATGGAGGTACTGCTTGGTAGTCTGCATATGTCAGAATACAGCAAGACTTCATGTTGTTTGAAGAAAAAATTACTCACCTTAGTAATGTTGTTTCTTCTAATGGAGCCTTGCTGTTTTCTGACCTCCCCCCCCGCCTCCCCTCTCAGAACCTAGATTTTGGGATGTGGGTGGGCAGGAGCAGTGTTGGCACCCTAGGGGTGTACTTTTTTCACCCTCTTTTAGTTTGGGTGAGTGGTTGTGTTTTGTTTTTGGGTTTCCTGACTTGAGTCTTCCTTTTGAAACCGAAAACCCTTTTATATAAGTTATAGTTGCCAGTTGGCTAGTATGAATTTTACAGTTTCCACACAGAACTTCTAGTGAGTATTGCTCGTAAAGATCTGACGGTTGCAGTTTAAACAACAGCAGACAGGGGCTTCAACCGAGCTCGTGGTGAACATTCCATGCTGGCCATGGAAAGTTTAACTCTTTGTTCTCCGGGGCAGTTGTAAGGCAGGACCTAACTGCATATGTCAGAATACAGCAAGACTCCATTACAAGAAACAGCATTACTAAGGTGAGTAATTTTTTCTTGTTGCCTTACATAGGCATTATTAAACTGATTGGTTTGTTTGAGGGAGTTGCTGATAATGACTTCCAGGTCGCTTTCCTCAGTTATAATGGGCAGTCTTACACCTGTAGTCTAGCATTCTGTCCATGGGTTCCTCTTCCCTGTGTGCATTTCCTTGCACTTCTTGGGATTGAATCTCAACTGCTATACTTTTGATCATTCTCCTCACTGTTTCCAGACCCATCTGTAACTCTCTTTCCTCCTCTTCACTACTCATCCTGCTGCGTAGCTTTGTGTTGTCTGCAGAAAGAGACATTTTGCCCTGTATACCTTCCCCTGTGTCACTAATAAGCATAGGGTATGAAAACAGTTCACTGTAGGGACATAGAGCAGTGGCACCACTGTTGATGCCAGCCCTCATTCTGGCACCCCCCCCCCCCCCCTTTTATTTTTTAATTAATTTTAAAATTTGCATTTTTAAAACAGCCACAGGAAGTACACATAAAGATCACAGTATAATTAGTATGCATCTCTTATAGTTTGATACATTGCACTACTCCCGTAGGTTGTGAGATCATGTAGGGGTCAAGCATATATAACTTCCATTACATAATTGCTAGTCACTTGCCCAGCATTGTCATAAGTAAGCAATAAGAGATGACAGGGTGTGTGTTAGACACTTTAACACACGGCTAGGAGGCGTAGTGAGGCACTAGGCCACAGCCGAGTGTGTCCAGCCTCCTAGCCGTGTGTTAAAGTGTCTAACGCACACCCTGAAGAGTCTTATTGCGCTTATGAAATGGTTATCTAAAAATACAGATGTATGGCATAACCAAAATGCATAATATTTAATAGTAAAACACTCACATGTTTATCTTAATTTTTAGTAAAATAGTTCCTCCGCCTGTTTTTTTTTTTTTTTTTTTTTTTTTTTAAACTTGACTTGAGCTGTTAAGGCATCCTTACTTGTAATTGCTATAGCACCCCCCCCCCCCCAGTCTTATTTCATTTCGTTTGAACAGAAAGTTATGCTGATATTTTAAAATTCTACTGAAATGATGCCTCTGTGTGTTTCCTTTTTTGTGATTTCGAT
The DNA here is from genome assembly GCA_016271365.2 of Neoceratodus forsteri. Lineage (NCBI taxonomy): Eukaryota > Metazoa > Chordata > Ceratodontiformes > Ceratodontidae > Neoceratodus > Neoceratodus forsteri. The sequence goes on along the minus strand of CM028136.1, from coordinate 506,288,247 downwards.
CTGTTTTAGGAGCAGGTAGCACAAGGGAAGATAGCGCGAGGAAGTTTGTAGCGATTGTCCGTTGAGGACGACAATGATTCACTGCGTGAGGGAGCAAGCGGGCAGAGGGATGAGAAGAATTGTGTTGGTGCTGAAGATCATCTAAGGAGAGAGCAGTATGTGTTAAAAATTAGACACATGGCAAGAAGGGAGGGAAGTAGCTAATGGCTGGCAAGTCAGATGAGAGGATGACAGCGAGCGGTGGTGGAGGGGGGGCGTGGGGAAAATGTAAAGTGATTGTGGTAGTCCCGAGTTTTTCTGCTTCTGTACTTCACAGAGGCTGACATAAAAGTTTGTGAAATGGGCATTAAAATGAAGAAGCAATCTGATTGAAGTGGCTACAGTTTCGGCAGGCAAAACTGGCACAGCTGGCAAAACAAGATGGCTGCTTTACTTTTTCTGAACATTCTGAGTGGGCAGCTTTACCAATATCAGTGCCCACTGGGCACTGCTTGACCTTTTTTCCTGTGCGTAAGACACATTATTACACAGGTATTGTCCAATCAGATTGCCTCTATTTTGATGCCCATTTCATAAGCAGAAAATAGACCCTTATCACATTTTCACCACACACGTCATCAACTGCTGTACCCACGGTCTTGTGGTCCCATATCTTAATTAGGTGAAACTACACAAGTTTTACGTGATGCTGGCCCCCTCCCTATATGAATAAACAAGCAACTTGAAACTTGACAAAGTTTGTAGACAGTCCATGTGAGTTCTGTGCTATCACAGAACATTATTTGAAAGTCTAAACAGTGTTCAACATACTAATAAAGGCACAAGAAAAAAATGACTTTTTTTTTATAAACAAGTTTTACTGTGGTAACATAGTAATACCATCACTAGTATAACTTTGAAGACATATTTATAGCGGTTCTGAGTCTTGCATACCATTTTTCAGGGTGGAAGATTGAGAGACGACACCATGGTCGAACTCCGCTTACTCAATATGAGGATGTACCCTGTGTGGGCATATAGCCCACTATATGTGGCTGCCTGTGCAGTGGTGGATCACCTTTAAAGTTGGTCTTCTGACTTTTAAAGCCCTACATGGTCTGGGCCCGGACTACTTGAAAGAGCTCCTGGTTCCCTACCGCCCTAGGTGATTGCACCGCTCAGCTGACGAGGGGTTGATAGAGATCCTGAGGGTATGTTTAAAATCTTCTGGGGCCCGGGCATTTATATTTGTGGCCCCCCACCCTCTGGAATTCTCTACCTTGTCGGTTGTGGGAGTGCGCGACCGTGGAGGTATTTAAACAGGATTTGAAAACTTATTTATGGATGCAAGCTTTTGGCAGTTAGGTTCTTATTTAATTGTATTGTTTTTTGTTGATGTTCTATATTGTAACGACTCAGAGCTGTTTTATTTATTTTAAATGTTGTGCGGCGCCTAAAAATAAAGCTTTATTAGTATTTATGTGGTGCCCCCAGCAACATCCCGTAACACTTCTCATCCCACTTCAGTCTGATTTTAAGACATATTTAGCATTCATAATATTCGGATTTTAAATGTAGTCTGATTCTGTTGCTGGTTGTTCCATAGTGCCTAAATCTCATTTAATTTTATTGATCAGGTTACCTGCTTCCTGCGGGTCAGTGAATAGGTATGATTTACTGGAGTGAAAAACTGCGAGTCTGGTGTAGTATTGCAGGGCATGGGTTACTCCCAACGACCTCAGTGAGGACTGGAACCCATCAGAGTTTTTCCTCTAGTCTCTGTTGGCAAAACTGAGGTCAGGGAATTGCAAAATTTTGTGTTCCTCGTCTTATTTCATGGTTGCCTTTCTCCATGCTGCTGCCATTAGCCAGTCTTTCCTCATGCTTACTAGCCAGTACTGTTAGCATAGTGCCGGGGCCTGAGGCTTCCTATTGTCATCATTGAGGCGTCATCCTGTAGCTGCGATACATAGTTGGATGCTGGCTTAAGTCCAGGTGATCTCTTAGCCATAGAGTCACCGACCCTCAGGGATCCACCAGCTCTGCACCTTTAACCAGTCTCAAAAGTCTTATATTTGCACCCCAAGTTTTATTTTCAAGGGCGTGAAGTCAGAATCTCATAATTTTATTGCCTTTTATAAGACCCACTGATGTTTTTGAAGCTTTTAGTGCCAACCTGGCAATTTCCTTTGCTTCGGTAAACGCTGTAGTCGATTGTGTCTCACATAAGGTGAGATGAGCATTGAAGTCCTGCAGTTTAGAATAAATAGCAGCGACCTTTAGATCAAGAGCTTGGATTGTCTTCCTCACTTCATTTAGTGCGACTTCTTGTGTAGGTTGCACACCCTTGGCTGTTCCTGGCGCCACATGGTTGAGCCCAGCCACCTACTGGCCCTTGTCTTCTCCTGCTGTTTTCTCAGGATTGCCCATGTTCTGCTGCTTGAAACTCCACCAACAGGTACCCAAGCTATTATACTTCCCATCAGATCACTTTTAACTGAGTTTAGACTACAGTTTAGCAGAGAATTAGTACTTTTAGTTCACACAGGGGAGAGCCGACCCTCTGCATGTCTATCCTGTATGACTGTTGGCCATGTCCCTCCCCTTCAGTGACCCTGTTGTTGCCAAAATAGTCACTGGTGCTGCCTTTTGTGCAGCTAACTTCAGTGGAGTCGAGTCCAATGATGATGTAATGGGCTACAGTGACTCTACCCCCAGGGTTGCTGTCAGCATTGACCCCCAGCCACTGTGCTGGGTCCAGTTTTGCCCCTACATTGACACACTTGTAGGGGTTGCCTCCTGCTGAACCCAGTGCTGCATCAGACACTAGGGCAACACTGATGGCGGTGCCTGGTCCATTGGCTCTGTCATTTGTGCTACTGTCTCTGACTCATCAACCTGATGGTGATGATGAGTACAAGCCAGACCTTTTTTTGTGGATTTGGAAACAGATGAGGATGATCTTAGGGACTCTGCAGAACCAGAGCCAGTCAGGGCACCCCTGATGAATTTCTCCTTTCAAGCACTGCTCAAGAACCTTCATAGTACCTTTACTTTACTATAAATGAGGTTAGAAGGATTGAAATAGAATATTTGAATGTTTAAAACAAGCACATGGTAGTGAAAAGCACTTAAACACCTGACAAAGGCTGGTACAGCAGTACCGCTACTGCTCATGACACTGGTGACCTGAGTTTGGAAGCAAGCTTGGGTCATCTGGGGTCGGCCAGGGGAGAAGGACTGAACATCCCGGAGGATGCTGTCCTCCGGGGAGGGATGGTTACTACCTCCGCTGTAAGGCTGCCACCTAGGTGACAGTTAGTGGAAGTACAGCAGAAGCATGCAGTTTGGGCATGGATGCCCGGCTGGCTTGTGTACTGCACAGCAAGTTGTGTGCTTGAGTATGCTTGAGCCCATGTGTGCCGGCATCCACAGGGGATGTAATGGGGAAAATGGACCTGCCATGGCTCCTGAGGTGACGGGGCCATGGTATATCTGGGCGCATGCGAGATTTATTATGCCAGCCAACTGATGATCGTGGGAATATTTAGAGGGAAGTATGTGTATGTTCAGGGGTTCATTCCCCGCCCCCCCGGCCTCCGACCCTGCCGAGGGGGGGGGGACCATTTCCATTGAGGGACTGGCAGAGGAGTACAGCATCACACAGTAAATTGGCATATGCCTTAGGTACCCTGAGAGAAGCGGGGGCTAGAGACCTACAAGGGGGGCATAAAATGTGAGTTAAAAAAATAAAACCCCCCGACAAAGATGCAGCCAAAACAAGCTGGGGCCAATTTCAGAAAAGCTGAGCACTCAAAGTAGTGTATTGTAAATTATATTTTATTGTTGTACAGTAAGCAAATAAGAACAAATTGTTGTGCATAAGGTGGATGAAGTGCTTAGTTGATTTTTCTTCAGTGCAATAGCATATCCTATGGACACATAAACTAAAAAGAACCACAAAAAGATATAAAGGTGCTTACAATTTTGTATTATGAAAAACAACAAAATTCTACCCAGGCAAGCACAGTCCAACAGCCAGCCCCGAAGTACCCTAGTGCTTCGAGGGAGAACCTTGTTTTTCAGGGACTGTGACTTACAGTACTGATCTGATGGTGCTTATGTACCCCATTCCTATGATATCATAAGGTTGGGACTTATCTGTAATACAGCATTAGACGCCTGTTCTAAGCAAAATAAATAATAATAGTAATGTCATAGGTGTAGTATTAATGTCATAGCTGATTGAGCCACATAATGCTTGCTTGCAACATGCCACAAGAAGTCTGTAGTAAATAAACTAGATTTGTAACCCGCACGATACTGCTGATATGGCACGTCATTGTAAACGTCAATCTTACTTCGAGAGGGCTCTTGCAGTAGGTAATTGCATATAGGACTGACGCTGGCAGGCGGCAGGACCCCACGGAAAAATTTCTACCTAGCCCCCACGTCAGGTGACCGGCGTCAGGAGACGTCGGTATAAAGGTAGTCCCGGACGCCCGCTTCCAGTTCTTTCCCACCATTAGCTCGCAGCACCTCCTGAAAAGTTCGTGTTTCGCCGCCCCACCTTCGCCGGTTTTTACCCGAAAATTGCTTTTTAGACTAACGTCAGTACAATCGTGGTGTATGTCATCCCCTACACCCTCCAAGCACAAGAATAAGTGCGATTCGTGCGGCGCCCAACTACCGCACAAGGACGGACACTCCCTGTGCCTGTTCTGCCTAGGCCCCGATCACCCAGTTGAGAAGTGCCAGCACTGCCTCAGTTTCAACGCGGCTACCCGGAAAAGGCGGCAGCAATCCCTGGAAGCCCATATTCTGAAGAAGAAAATGAGTTCTATGGAGAAGGAGCTCAAAAAACTGAGGCAGGCGTCCACTTCCCCCGAAGGCCATCGGAAGGAGAAGGAGAGGAACCGGGACAGAGGGCTCCTCCACGCGTCTCCCTCGGGAGTCGCTGGGGCGAGTAACATCCCCTCCGGGGATCGCTCCTCGGCAGCACGCCTCGGAGGGTTTCAAGGGCGTCAGCCCGCCCGTCTGGCTTTCGCGCTGGAGCGCTGCGGGTGACTCCGGGCAGTTGGAGGCCTCCGCCCTGGTTGCCGCAGGCTCGGCCTACCACTATGGCGACACTCTGGTAAGCCGGGCCTTGCTCCTCTGACGTCCTCCCGGAGAGGGCCGGTAAGACGTCTGACCCTCCGGGGCGACGCGCAGCCTTCACTCCACCGGAACAGGCTGATCACTCTACTCGGCCCACCTCCGGTGATGGCTCTCATAAGTCGGACGCCGGCTCCTCCAGCGCCCGCCGGGAGCTTTCCCCTAAGCCTCATGTCGGCTCATCTGACGTCCGGCTGGCGAAGGAACCGATGACTGACCCCCCATGTCTGTCGTACCCGGTTCCCCGCAGCCTTCGCTGCCGCCTGGGGAACCAGAGTCTCCCCAACTCGACCCCGGGGACTTTTCCCCTCCATCCCCGGGCGAAGCTGGGGATCTTTTGCCTCAGTCAGTTCTTCCTCCTCCTGGTGCGCCAGATTGGACGTCGGCTGCCTGGACGCCGGCTCCGACGCTGGCCCCCTCTGACTTTGGTACCTCCGACACCAGGGCCTCTGCCGTCGGCCCTGACGTCGGCCTTACTGACTCCGGGAGACATTCTGCTCCCATCGGGCCCTCCGGTCTCTCCACTATGGACCCGCCTGTGAGGCCACCGGCCGGGCTGTCTGCTCTGGCAGCCCCCCCCCCCGGCTCCCGGGTACCTCCCGTCCTATCCGACGCCGGTGTACCTGGGACCGCAGTATCCGGCACCACAGTACCTGATGCCGGGCTTCCCGATGCCACAGTACTCGACGCCGGGCTACCTGCAGCGGGGTTTTGGATACGCTCAACCCGTATCCTTATCCCTCGCCTCCTCCTCCTCCACTGCCCTCGTGGCCGGTGGTGGACCTGCAGGAGACTCTGGCCCCCTGGTGGGCTGAGGCCAAGGCTCAGCTCACCAAAGAGGTCGAGAGCCGCCTTCCGGCGACAGTGCCATCCTAGATTCCCATACGTCCTGAGGCGGCACACTCCCTCACCACCTCTGGACTCCAGGGTTCTTCCGTCTGGATCCAGAGAGGGGCAGGACACACTTCCCCGGGGACTTCCCAAGGGGTCTGTTCCTCCCCTGGGTTGGGAAAGGGAGTCTTTCTCCTCTTCATCCTCGTCTTCACCCTCGGACTCCTTGGACTCTTCCGATGGTTGCTCCGAGTGAGACGACGAGCCATGTTCTCCGTCGAAGCCCAGGCCAAGGACTCCTCCGAATTCTCCTCTGGAGGATCCTTCCTTTATGGAGTTGCTTAGGAAAATCCAGGAGGTTCATCAGTGGCACTCCCTGGAACCAGATCCTCAGCGTCTGAAACTCGCTGAACATCTGGATCTGCACGTGACAGCTCCTACCTTGGTGCCACCCTGGATAGAGCCTCACGCCGACCTCGTTACCACAATATGGAAACAGCCATCGGCCTTAGCCCCACTTCCTAGTAAGTCGAACAGGCTATATCAGGCTCCAGAGGGTGTTGATTTTCTAGATTCTCACCCTTGTGCCGACTCGGTTATGATTAGCGCCGCTCACGACTGGTCGGCGAACCCCAAACATCTTAGCTCATCACCACCTAATAAGGAATCACGCCTTCAGGACCAGTATGGGAGAAAGATTTACGCTTCCTCCACGCTGGGGATCAGGGCCCTGAACTATATCTGCCATATAGAGGACTACCAGAAGGCCATTCTGACTCAAGCGGAAGCTAAACTGGACTCCTTGCCTGACTCCCAAGTCAAGCAGGAGTTGGCTGATCTCGTCCGCTCTGTTCGTTCGGCCAGTCGACACATGATACGTGTGACATACGACGCAGTGGACATTGCTGGGTGGAGCTCAGCTTTTGCTGTAGGCCTACAGCATCATGCTTGGCTCTGTGTGTCAGGGTTGGTCCCGGAGGTGCAATCTGCTATCCAGGAAGCACCCTTTCCAGGGGTCAGTGCTTTTTGGGGGTGATGTCAAGGACATCATCACCGATTTGCAAGAGAAGTGGACGGCACTGAAGTCAGTTGATTCCATGTACCGTCCCCATCAGCAGCAGCGCCGTCCCTTTCGCAGACGGAATCCGCCAAAGGCGAAACCCCAGGGAAGGTGGGCCACAAAACGCCTGGCCCCCACAGCTGCCAAGCCCCCCGCCCAAAAAAGCAGCGGGTGCTTCAGCTGCGGCGCTGCCCCACACCACCAAACTTCTTCTCCCACTGCCTCCGGACTCCCTGGAGGAACCGGTAGGAGGGAGGTTTTCCTCCACCTTCTGGGATGGGAGAGGATAACCACAGATTCTTGGGTGCTCCAGGTCATAGTAGGAGGACACTCCATAGAGTTTCTTCAGAAACCACCCCCCCCCCGAAGTCGTCGTATTCACGGGAACATCTTCTCTTGGTCCAGGAGGAAGTTTCGGCTCTCCTGCTGAAGCAAGCAATGGAGCCTGTCCCCCTTCATCTGCGAGGGATGGGTTACTATTTCCATTTCTTCCTGGTCCCAAAGAAGACAGGAGATCTTAGACCAATTTTGGATCTCAGTTCCCTGAATCTTTACACAGAATACAAAAGGTTCAGGATGCTCTCTTTGCAGAGCCTTCTGCCCCTCCTCCGGCTGGGTCAATGGCTATGTGCTCTGGCTATGCAGGATGCTTATCTGCACATTCCCATTCGCCCATCTCATCGCAAATACCTTCGTTTTGCGTTCCAGGGGGACCACTACCAGTTCAAGGCGCTCCCGTTTGGTCTATCCTCGGCCCCCCGAGTGTTTACCAAATGCCTGGCAGTGGTGGCGGCCCACCTGCGTACCAGGGGAGTGCAGGTTTTCCCGTACTTGGATGACTGGCTCCTGGTGGCCTCATCCAGGGAGGAATTCCTGCATTACCTCTCCCTTACGCAGCAAGTTTTTGCCTGCCTGGGTATTACCATCAACCATTCCAAGTCTCATCTGGACCTATCCCAGAGGCTACAGCTTATTGGGGTGATTCTCGATACGACCACGAGCAAGGCCTTCCTGCCTCCGGTCAGGGCGTCCACCCTTCAGACCCAAATAAGTCTGTTGTCTGACCACAGGATGATCACTGCGAGGTCGGTTCTCACCTTCTGGCTCATGGCGGGCTATCCCGACGCCTCGGCTCGACTCACATGAGGATTTCTCAGTGGACCTCACGCCTCAATGGGATCAGCTAGTGGACGCACCTAGATCACCCAGTTCTGATCTCCTCGCCGATGATGCGAGACTTGCGATGGTGGATGGTTCGAGAGACCTGTTTCAGAGAGTTCCTTTCTTTCATCCTCCCCCCTCCCAGACTCTAACCACAGACGCCTCAGGCGAAGGTTGGGGAGCCCATCTAGGCCCTCATTGGACCCAGGGCTCCTGGTCCAAGCTAGAACAAGCTCTCCACATCAGTGTGCTCGAGCTTCCGGCAGTGTTGTACGCTCTCCAAGCCCTTCACCAATACATCCTTCCCAGCCACCTAGCCGTCCAGATGGACAACATGTGTGTGGTGTGGTACATCAACAAACAGGGAGGGACTCTGTCCTACCCTCTATGCAAGGAGGCAACGAGGGTTTGGGATTGGGCAACACAACACGATCTTCACCTCACGGCATTTCACGTTCTGGGAGTCGACAACACCCTGGCAGACAAGCTAAGTCGCTCTTCTGCTCTGACTCACAAGTGGGAACTGGACCAAGGGGTCCTAGACAATATCTTCCAACTTTGGGGAACACCACAGGTCGACCTGTTCGCATCCCCCCTAAACACAAAACTTCCTGTCTTCTGCTCGCTCGTTCCAGAGCGAGGCACTTTTTGAAGCGACGCTCTGTCTATAGACTGGAAGGACAGATTCGTCTATGCCTTTCCCCCAATTCCACTTATCCCACGAGTCTTGCAGAAGCTAGCTTCAGAAGGAGCGCAAATGATTCTGATTGCTCTTTTCTGGCCCAGGAAAGTTTGGTTCTTTCTTCTACAACAATATTTAGAGGATCCTCCTCTTCCTCTATCTCGAGGTTTGTTGACCTAGGATCAGGGGACCCTGGTCCATCCAGGCCTCATATCCCTTGAACTGCGTGCATGGCTCCTGCAGACTTAGCCCAATCCCGTTTTGGAGTGTCTCCCAAAGTGGCGGAGATTTTGGTGGAGGCCAGAAAACTCTCCACCAGATCCACTTATGCCATGAAGTGGAAAAGATTCACTATCTGGGCCGCTTCCAAGAACGTGGAACCTTTCTCCTGTTCAGCAGGGCTTCTGCTGGAGTATCTACGTCATCTGTTTGACCTGGGTCTCAGCCATTCTTCTCTGAAGGTACACATGGCGGCTATTTCGGCCTATCATGTTCCCTTCGCAGACAAGGCTTTCGCTCAACTGGAGGCCTCCAAGACCTTTCTCAGAGGGGTTCTCCATTTGAGGCCCCCCATCCGTATTCCTGCTCCCCCTTGGGACTTGAATTTTGTTCTCGAGAAACTTACTCTCCCTCCCTTCAAACCTGCAGCTTCTGCGGATTTGAAGTTCATTTTGTGGAAGACTCTCTTCTTGGTGGCCATTACTTCTGCTCGGAGAATCTCCGAGCCCCAGTCCCTGATGTGTAAAATCCCGTATTTGATTTTTCACAAGGAACGTGTTCCTCTTCACACGAATCCTAAGTTTCTCCCTAAAGTAGTAGCTGAGTCTACTCTAAATCAGTCCATAGAGTTACCTGCCTTTTTTATGCAGCACTCTAATCAAGGGGAGTATTTACTCCATACTATGGATGTTCACCGGATTCTGAGATACTACACCAACAGGACGAAGGGTCTCAGAAAGACTGATCAATTGTTCGTCTCTTTTGCTCACAAAAGGGAAGGCAATGCTGTTTCCAAGCAATGCCTGTCTAAGTGGTTGGCTCATTGCATTACTTTCTATTATGACAAATATAATAAGACCCTCCCAGTTCAAGTCAGAGGCCACTCCACAAGAGGAGTAGCTGCCTCAGCGGCTTGTTTCAAGAATGTGTCTGCGGCAAACATCTGCGCTACCACCACCTGGACTTCTGTCCATACCTTCACTAAACACTACAGTTTGGATGTTGCCTCTCGCCGTAGAGCAGGCTTCGTGCTGGCTGTTTTGCAAGGCCTCCTATCTTGAGACTTAAACAACCAGAACTACCTTTTGGAGTAGTTTTCCTCCTCCCGGTGCCTCTCTTTGTTCCAGACTGCTTGGGATTCAGTCTTATATGTAATTACCTACTGCAAGAGCCCTCTTGAAGTAAGATAGTACATAGATACATAGACAGTGTCGGCAGATAAGGGCCCATGGCCCACCCAGTCTGTGCGGTTTGAGCTTGTAAGTTCAGTTTATGTTTTCCAAGAAGTCTGTTGCCCCTTACCCCTGACCTCCAGAATTCCTTTATGTTTGTCTCATGCATTCTTAAATCCCGTGATTGTTTCAGCCCCCACCACTTCCTCTGGCAGGGTGTTCCACTTGTCCACCACCCGCTCTGTGAAGAAATTCTTCCTCACGCTTCCTCTGAATCGCCCTCCCTCCAACTTCATCCCATGCCCCTAGTCCTGGAACATCTTTTCTGCTAAAATAGTGTATTCCTGCACCGCCTTCCTCCCTGTAAGATACTTGTATGTCTCTATCATATCCCCTCTCTCCCTCCTCTCCTCCAGGGAGTACATGTTCAGTTACTTCAACCTGTCCTCATAGGACTTGTGATGCAATCCATGCACCATCTTTGTTGCCCTCCTCTGAACCTTCTCTACCCTATGTCCTTACGTAGGTGAGGTCTCCAGAACTGTACAGTGTACTCCAGGTGGGGCCTCACTAGTGTCTTGTATAGTGGAATTATGACCTCCCTTTTCCTGCTGGTGATGCCCCTGCCTATGCATCCCAGCATCCTATTTGCTTTGCCTGCTGCCTTGTCACACTGTTTCCTGCCTTGAGGTCATCAGAGATGATAACCCCAAGATCCCTTTCCTGCTTGGTGCATGCTATATCCTCACCCCCAACTGATATATTGTGCCAGGGTTGTTGTGTCCCATATGCATTATCTTGCACTTACTTGCACTGAATTTCAACTGCCAAATCCCTGAGCATTCTTCAAGTTTCTGCAGGTCCCTCCTCATTCTGTCTACACCCTCTGGTGTGTCTACTCTGTTACAGAGCTTTGTGTCATCAGCGAACAGTGAAATTCTGCCTTCTAGGTCCTGCGCAATGTCACTGATGAAGATATTGAATAGGACCTGTCCCAGCACTGATCCCTGTGGTACCCCACTGGTCACTCTTCCCTCTGTGGAGTGACAGCCATTTACCACCACCCTCTGTGTCCTGCCGCCCAGCCAGTTACCTACCCACCACAAGAACTTAATAACTTACCTTAACTTAAGAACGATAAGAACTTATCGTAACAGTAGATCTTCGAGAGAGGCTCTTGCAGTAGGTAATACCTTCCCACCCTCCATCCCCCTAGGCTTTTTCAGCTCCTTTTCCATTGAGGGAAATATCCGCTTCTCTCTCGTCCAGCCTCTTTTGGCCTGTGGTGGGAAACAACTAGAAGGCGGGCATCCAGGACTGCCCCTTTATACCGACGTCTCCTGACGCCGGTCATCTGACGTGGGGGTGGTCCCTGCTTGCTAGAAATTTTTCCGTAGGGTCCTGCTGCCTGCCGTCGTCAGTCCTGTATGTAATTACCTACTGCAAGAGCCTCAATCGAAGATCTACTGTTACGGTAAGTTCTTATGTAACTGTACTTTCTGCTGACTGGCAATGTTGCTAGCAGCAGAGGTGCTTGCATGATCGCTCGTTCACCTGTGACTCATAAAGTGCATTATAGAAACAAGCCGAAGCAACTGGAAGGGCTTTGGTGATACACAGGGGTGCTTGCTCGTAACAGCATCCTTTTGTATGCACTGAGGTGTGCTGTTCTTTAGGAGGGTTTAATAAATCCTTTTCTCCTACCCTTTTTGGTGTGTGCACCATAATTCTTTTATTTTGCATCAGAGTTATTTTTTTTTTTTTAAATATAGTCTTTATCAAGCATTTTCCGGTTACAGCAGGGTACAAGCAGTCACATGTCATCAATAAAGGGTCGGTTTAAATGCCCAGAAGTACAGGACATAGTTAGTTCAGATGAAGAGTTCATAGACAAATAAAGATGAAAACGTACTAGCAGTACAATATTGCAAAAAGTAGCACAATATACATGAGCGTTCAGATTTCTGATTCAGAATTTTCCCTATCCTTGGTCCCCTTGCAACCATTTACTGTCCCTTAGGGGCCTCCCAGACTAGGCATACAGTTTGGTTCTTTAGGAACAAAGGTGTTGGGTCCCTGGACATAACATATAAAATCCATCTATTCCACCTCAGTGAGCAGAGTTCTAGTCTATCGTTCAGATAGGAGATTTTTTCATTTCTGTATATGCAATTCACAATGTCCCTCCAGACTGGGACTGTAGGGGTTAGGACCGTGAGCCAGCGTTGTGTTATGGTCTTCTTGGCCACCAGAAGGACTACTCCCAGAAGGTAACGGGTGTGGGGGTCTTTGAACTCTGGGGGAAATATATGCAAAATGAAAAATTCCCCGGTGAGAGAGAGAGACACACACAGGTTGGCCAAGCATGGTCCCCAACTCACGCTCCAGGGAAGTAAAAAAAAAAAAAAGGTTTTAACCCAGGGTACAGCCAAAATACATGTGAGTGATGCTCTGCAGAGTCACCACACTGGTGCCAGCAGTGTGCGGAACCAACGGTGAGGTAGTAAGAAGTGATGGCCGGTGTGCGGAAATGCCTAGTTAGGAGTTGCCAGGAGAAGAGATGCCAGGTATGGGAAAATGTGAGCTTAGACATGGCGAGACAGCTGATTTCCCATTGTTGGGGTGTGATGTCCACTCCTAGCTCTTTGTTCCATATGTCAAGGATCCGAGTTTGACAGGGCCTTGTATATCACGGAAATTGCATGTGGCAGCCCAGCAGAGAATAGGAGACCCTGGAGGAGTGTAATCAGAGGGGGGTATCCATCAGGATGCCGAGCCTGTGTGGGAAAGGAATGGAAATAGTGTCTCAGTTGTAGATACCTAAAGAAATCTACTTGGCGAAGGTCATGGGAGCGGAGCATCTCCTGAAATGTTTTAAAGATGGGACCATTCAGGAACTGGAAGAGAAAGAAGAGACCCAAGCGGCTCCAGCTATGATAGGTATGGTCCAACTGGACTGGGAAGAAGTTCTCCAGCAGAGAGCTCGGGCAGAGTAACATGAGGAATGGGGAAGAGAGAGCTGCCTGCGGATCACATTCCAAGTGTTGACCTGGTGCTGAATCCAGGGGCTGATGGGGGCTTGGCTCTTATGGGAAGTAGTCTGGTGTGGGTGGTTCTAATTAGCTTGTCATAGGGAAATAGCCCCTTCTCTGTCTCCCTCCAGATTGCTGGGGAGACGCTCATATATCTGGCGGCAATGAAAGGAAGGTGGGAGGCCCAATTATAAAGTTGCAGGTTGGGGAGGGCAAGGCCACCCTGTTTTTTAGGGAGACAGAGAGTGGTGAACTTCACTCTTGGGCACCTACCGGACCAGATGAATTCAAGCAGAGTCTTGTTCCAAGTGCGGAATAATTTGGTAGATAAGTGCAGCAGGACATTTTAAAAGAGGTAGAGAGCCCTAGGCAATACCACCATCCGGACGACCTCTATTTTCTGATATAAATTCAGGGGAAGGATCCTGCTGTAGCTGGGTGTGAAAGGGGTCATAGTTGTTTTGCATTGCATTCTGTGCAATATGGGATAGATAGATGCCCAGGTACTTCAATCTAGCAAGGTCCCACTGAAACAAGTAATTCTGCCAGAGGGTCGGGGAGGGAGAACATAGTGAAACATTAGGGCTTCAGTTTTGGAGGTGTTAAGTTTATATCCTGAACATGTGCCAAAGGCTTCAAGGATGTGAAACACTGCGTGGATGGACTGGGACGGGTCTGAGAGGAAGAGTAGGACATCGTCTGCATACAGTGCAATACAATGTTCCATCCCTCCCAGCTGAATACCAGAAATGTGGGGAGAGAGTCTTATTGCCCGGGGCCAAAAGGTTCGATAAAGATGGCAAAGAGTCCGGGGGAGAGGGGACAGCCCTCTCTAGTTCCTCTAAAGAGGGGGAAGTAACTAGAGTGATGACCCGAGACCTTGACACAAGCCTGCGGGGAGGCATATAATGCCTTAATTATGGCGACAAAAGGGGAGGGAAAATTCATCCTATCCATGGTGGAGAAAACAAAAGGCCAGGAGACTCGGTCAAAAGCCTTCTCAGCATCTTCTCAGCATCGAGAAGGACAGAGGGGGCTTTTTGTTTCTGCATTTGATGGACCAGGAGGAGTGCCTTTCGGGTACTGTCTGTTGTGGATCTGGAACTCACAAAGCCCTTCTGGTCGAGATTGATCAGAGAGGGGAAGACTGAGTCAAGACGAAGGGCCAGGATGGACAAAAGATATTTCAAACAACATGAAGTCTTGCTGTATTCTGACATATGTAGTTAGGTCCTGCCTTTCAACTGCCCCAGAGAACAAAGAGTTAAACTTTCCATGGCCAGCATGGAATGTTCACCGCGAGCTCGGTTGAGGCCCCTGTCTGCTGTTGTTTAAACTCCAACCATCAGATTCTTTACTCCGTCTCACTGAACAGTCGCTCTGGAGATTTCTCCTTTGCTCGGTTCAAAAAAAGTCGGTTAAAGTGTTGTTTTTCGCTCGGTTTCTACCGAATTACGCTGCATCACCTGTCGGTTTAAGGCTTTGTCTGTGGTACCGTGAGTACTAGATAGGTTTTTGCATTTAGTTTCTGTGTGGAACTTGTAAATTGTGAATCGGTTCGGCTGAACCGATCAGTTCAGGTAAAAAAAGTTTGTGAATTTAGTTAGAGTGTGGTAACCCGTCCGTATTGGTTCTAAAAAAAAAAAAAAAAATGGATTTTTATTACGTCTTTTTCCAGGACCCGTAACACGGTCAGGAACTGATAGGGGAGTGTTGCCTGGCGGATTGCCAAAAAAAGGGTACGTTTTGGATAGGATTGGCCATGTCTGAGAAACCCAAGAAAAAAACTGGGCCCACTGGGTTTCAACACTGCAGAGTGTGTGGGGAAGTCTTTGCTAAGGCTGATTCCCACACTACATGTGTTTATTGTCTGGGGTTTGACCACCTCGATTCAGAGTGCTAAATTCGTAAGAATTTTCCCAAAGCTACCCTGGAAAAGAGATTAGGCAGACTGAGGGAAAGGGAGGCCGAGAAGTCCGCTGACCCGGATGGCCAGCCCGGTTCGGTTCCGACCGAACCAGAAGGAGTGCCCTCTGACCAGGGCGATACTTCTTCGGGCAAAAGGAGAGCCGATTCTGAGGAGTCCGTTCCAGTTAAAAGAAAAAGAAAAGATAAATCGTCCGGTTCAGATCCAGAAATTCATACTCCGACCACTGATGAGATAGCCAAGGCGATATGAATAGTGCAATCGATGACTTCGGTTCCGGCCGAACCGGCACCATCTGGCAGGGGTTCGGTTCAGTCGGTTCTCCCGGTACTGGATTACACCTTAGAAGAATTTAATGAACTGGATGAGGAGGAGAGAGAGTATGAGAAAGATGATGGTGATTATAAAAGTCTGGCTATGCCTATTGACCCGGATATCTCCCCAGACAGATCTTCAGGTGTTTCTTCTCCTAGGCCTTCTGAGTCCCCTTCTCACTTTATGTTTTACAAAAAAGTGGCTGAAACTCTCCAGCTTCCTATAGAAGAAGCAGTAGAGGATCAGGAGGAGCCTGATTTTGTTGAAATGATGGACATCCCAGAGTCCAGGAGACTGTCTGTTCCCCTCCATAAATCTTTTGGGAAAGAGACAAATAAAATTCTTAAGACTCCTAACTCCATACCTCCTGCGGACAGACAAATGGACAAGAAGTACACTCTTTCAGGCTCAGACACGGAGTTCCTTTCTCAGCAATGCAGCCATGTTGGGGTAGTGCAGGCTGCTGCTTGTGATAAGGCAAATATCACCTTGGCATCACACCCACCAGATAAGGACTCCAGGAGAATTGATGCCATGGCAAAGAAACAGTACATGGCAGCATCTTTGGGACTCAGGCAGGCTAACAATAAGGTCTACACAGCTAGATACCAGAAGTCCTGATGGGACACTATGCTGGCTCTGGCTAAACAGGCCCCTGACCAGCTTGCCAAGGAGCTGGAGCAGGTGGCTGCAGATGAGATTGAGGCATCCAAGGTGCAATTTCATGCTGCTGTGGACTCCAAAGATGTTTCATCAAGAGTCATGGCTACATCTGTGGCTCTTTGGAGGATGGCTTGGCTCAGATGTACTAGCCTATCACAGGATACCCAGGCTAAGGCCATGGATTTCCCGGTTATTGGTAATTCTCTGTTTTGGGAGCAGACCGAGAACTACATGAAAAAGATGGGCGAGTACAGGACCACTTACAGGAGTGCTCAGGCCAAAGAAAGGCAAACCACTCCTCAAAGCCAGCAGTCCAGGGGCATGGGCAGGCCTTTCCAAAGGCCTTTTTACCAAGCTCAGGCCTCCTCTTCTTATGCTCAGAGGGGGTTCTTCAGAGGGAGAAGCAGACGGGGAATGAGCAGGCCTGCATCCACCCCTCAGCCTAAAGCCCCTGCCAAGCAGACACCCTGATGGGTCTGCCCAGGCCGATTCTCCAATACCTGTAGGGGCAGGCTGGCTTACTTTGTTCAGGAGTGGAAGTCTCCAACATCAGAGAAGTGGGTCCTGGAAGTAGTATGCCAGGGACTGGTTCTCAGCTTCAAACAATTTCCCAAGATGAGAACCAGATCCTTTCCACCTGCAGATCCATCAGAGACCCTTGCCTTAGAGGCAGAGGTTTCTTCCCTCCAGGCTCTCAGAGCCATAGAGAGGGTTCCCACCCTACACAAGGGCAAAGGATTGTACTCCAGGTACTTCCTAACCCAGGAGAATGGCAGCCCATCCTGGACCTCAGTTATCTGAACAAACACCTTTTAAAACCAAAGTTCAAAATGGTGACTCTGGGAATAATCCTTCCCTCTCTAAGGTAAGGGGACTGGCTAGCCTCCCTGAACCTCAAAGATGCCTGTTTTCACATTCCCATCAGGTGCTTCCACAGAAAGTACCTCAGGTTCGAGTTGCCCTCAGGCCACTGTCAATTCAGAGCCCTTTGGCCTAACATCAGCCCCAAGAGTTTTCACAAAGTGCCTGGCAGTAGTGGTTGCTTTCCTAAGGAGAAAAAAGATCTCCATCTTTCCATACTTGGACGACTGGCTCATAGTGGGTCAGTCTCCAGACCAAGTCAAGTCACATTTGCAAATAACTCCGCAAGTGCTCACTTCCTTAGGATTCCTCCTCAACCTTCCAAAGTCAGTTCTCGAACCAGTACAGCTCCTCACCTTCATTGGGGCGGAGCTGGATACAGTAAGGGCAAGAGCCTTCCTTCCCCTGGACAGGGCAAGGACCCTTATAGAACTGGCCGCTTCATTCACCATACAGGTGTCTTGACCAACAAGGCATTTCCTTCAGCGCCACATAGCAGCTTCCACAGCAGTGGTCCAGGGAGCAAGATTTCAGATGAGGGACATTCAGTTCCACTTAAAAGCCTTCTGGTCCCAAAGAAAGGATTACCTTACCAAACTAGTCCCAGTGACTAGAACTCTGATCCAGGCTTTGCATTGGTGGCAGGATCAGGACGATTTGAGACGAGGAGTTCCTTTTGTCACTGAGTCTCATTCAGTGATAACACCACAGATGCTTCCCTGCTGGGCTGGGGAGCCCACCTGGGGGATCTTACCACCCAAGGGCTGTGGTCACCTCAGGAATCTCTGCTTCACATCAGTCTCTTGGAACTCAGAGCAGTGTTTCTGGCACTGGAAGCCTTTTCCAAATCTGTACAGAACAAGGTGGTCCAGATCAGAACAGACACCACCACCACCATGTGGCACATCAACAAGCAAGGAGGCACTCTGTGTACGGCCTTGTGCACAGAAGCAATGAAGTTGTGGTCCCTGGCTTATTTCCTGCAAACCTCTCTGATAGGAGTTCACCTCCCAGGGAAGGACAATGTCCTAGCAGATGCTCTCAGCAGGATATCCCAGGGCCATCACGAATGGACCCTAGATCACCTAGTGTTGAAAGTGATTTTCTCGAGATGGGACACTCCACAGATAGATCTTTTTACAGCCCCAGACAATCACCAACTTCCTCTCTTTTGTTGCAGACCCCCAGTCTTGGGCTCAGTCCCCCTGGATGCTCTGATCCTGAACTGGGAAGGGAAATGTCTGTATGCTTTCCCTCCCTTCCCTCTCCTGTTCAAGGTGTTAGTCAAGATAAGGTCACAACCATGCAAAGTGATTCTGATTGCTTCAGACTGGGCCAGACAGCCCTGGTACCCCCTGTTGCTGTCCTTAGCAGTCCATCTTCCCTTGTCTCTTCCCAGGAATTACAACCTATTGACATCCTCTCAGGGGAGGATTTGGTACCTGAATCTCAAGGCATGGCTGTTGAAGAGCTAGAGTTTGCTGATCTGCATCTTTCCCACGGGGTTCTGGATATCCTTAAGGCTTCTCGAAAGCCGTCCACCAGAAAGACTTACAATTCCAAATGGAAAAGGTTCACTGTTTGGTGTTCTAATAAGAATATTTCTCCAGAATCTGCTGGGTTGCCTATGGTTCTGGACTGTATGGTCCATCTTAATGGCCTAGGCCTTAGGCCAGCTACACTTCAAGTGCACTTGACAGCTGTTTCTGCCTTCCTGTCAGCAGGCAAGCCCTCTCATCTGTCAGCCCATCCTGTGTTTTGTAAGTTCTTCAAGGGATTGCTGCACACCAATCCCCCTTTAGGGACCCTGCTCCTGCTTGGGACCTTAATGTTTGCATTGCTCAGCTTATGCAACCACCTTTTGAGTCTTTGTCCTCTGCAGAGCTTAAGTACTTGATTTAGAAAACTGTGTTTTTGGTAGCCATTACTTCCGCTAGGCGTATCAGTGAATTGCAAGCCCTGTCAGTGGAGCCTGATTTCATCTCTTTCCATAGAGATAACGTAGTCCTAAGAACTAACAGGAAGTTTTTACCTCAGGTGGTTTCAGATTTCCACCTTAACCAGTCTGCGTCTCTCCCTGTTTTCTTCACTGACCATTCCTCCTCTGGAGAGAGGAGGCTGCACAGCTTGATGTTAAGGCCCTCAGCTACTACATAGAGCGCACCAAGGGTCACAGGTTTGAGTCCCTCCAATTGTTCCTCACATATGGAGAGGTTGGTAAGGGCAAACCTGCCACTAAGAGATCTATTGCCAGGTGGATTGTTTCATGTATACAATTCTGCTATGAAAGCCTGGGTAGAACTCCACCCTCAGGCCTGAGGGCTCACTCTACTAGAGGTACAGCTGCTTCCCTGGCTTCTGCCAGGGATATTCCTATCTTAGAAATTTGTTAAGCAGCCACCTGGAAAACAGTCCATACATTCACCAAGCATTACTCTCTGGATATCCAGGCTAGGAGTGATGCTCGGTTTGGCACTGCAGTACTTCAGAGCCTGTTTCCAAAGTAGGTTCTGTCCCTCCTCCATGGAGGTACTGTTTGGTAGTCTGCATATGTCAGAGTACAGCAAGACTTCATGTTGTTTGAAGAAAAATTACTCACCTTAGTGATGTTGTTTCTTCTAATGGAGTCTTGCTGTTTTCTGACCTTCTCCCCGCCTCCCCTCTCAGAACCTGGTTTTGGGATGTGGGTGGGCAGGAGCAGTGTGGCACCCTAGGGGGTGCCCTTTTCACCCTCCTTTATTTTGGGTGAGTGTTGTGTTTTGTTTTTGGGTTTCCTGACTTGAGTCTTTGCTTTGAAACCAAAAACCTTTATATAAATTTAGTTGCCAGTTGGCTAGTGTGAGTTTTACAGTTTCCACACAGAACTTCTAGTGAGTATTGCTCGTAACGATCCGACGGTTGGAGTTTAAACAGCAGCAGACAGGGGCTTCAACCGATCTCGCGGTGAACATTCCATGCCGGCCATGGAAAGTTTAACTGTTTGTTCTCCGGGGCAGTTGAAAGGCAGGACCTAACTTCATATGTCAGAATACAGCAAGACTCCATTAGAAGAAACAACATTACTAAGGTGAGTAATTTTTTCTTGTAGTCCATGTTAAGGACCGAAATCGGTCTATATGAGCTTCATGATAAGGGGTTCTTTCCCTGTTTAGGGATGAGAGACTGCGGCATATGACCAGCTTGGGGGTAGACTGGAATTCCCCTGCAGGACGTCATTGTATTCCCGCAGAAGGAGTAGGCTGACTGTTGGAGCAGCGAATTTAAAGAAACTTTGCTCCATAGCCATCTGGGCCTGGGGCCTTCATGGTTTGGATCTGGAGAAGGCTGCAGCCAGTTCCACCGGGGTGATAGGGGTCATCAGAGTCTGCTGCTGGTCATGACTCAGACCTGGGAGATGAAGAGTAGATAAGAAGGTGTCGATATTGGCAGGGGCGACCATCTGCTCTGGGGTATATAGGGTCTTATAATAGTCACTGAATGCCTGCATAATTTTACTAAGTTTTGTATGAAGGATACTGGTGGCAGGGTCCTTTATGACCGCTATGGTTGAGAGTTAACGTTGCCTATGTAACTGATAGGCTAACAGGCGAGAAGCTCGTGGCCTGGTTTTCCCATATCTCTGCTTCAAAAAAGTGAGTGTTATTTCTGTTTGCTGGGTACAGAGGACATCCAAGTCCCGCCAGACCTGTGTAAGCTGGGCTGCCACTGAGTGGTGCCCCTGTTGGTGTGCAGATTGCAAGAAATGTTAAGTCTGTTGTAGATGTGTGTGCCTCTCCTTTCAGATCCTCGCAAGAGTGGCTGTATGCTGAATTAAGTGTCCCCTCAGGACTATCTTCAGAGTATCCCAAGTAATGGAGGAGGAGATTTCTGGGTCAGTGTTGTCCTCCAAGATCTCCTCGAGTTTGTCACTCAGAAACTCCCTAAAGGGTTCATTCTTGAGGTGGATTGGGTTAAAACGCCAAAAGGTATTGCATATCTCCATCCCCAGGTTCCACAAAGTGAGTTAAGGCGCATGGTCAGAGTGAGCAATATCCATTATTGAATCATCCACCACTGCTCCCAGGTTCTCATTCTGAGTATAGCAGTGGTCTGTGCGGGAATAAGTTTGATGTACTGCCAAGTAGTGAGTGTATCCTCTGCCTCTGGGGTGGAGGGATAGCCATGCATCCAGCCAACCCACCTCCTGTACGAAGCACTTAAAAAATGTGTGAGGGGCAGGTTGCCTACCCCTGGAGGGGTTAGTGGAATCCAGATTAGAGCTTGGGGCTATAATGAAATCTCCCACTAGGATCAATATCCCTTTGGTTAATTCCACTATCTTTATTTATTTATTTAGGGATTCGGATCATACCTTTGAGCTCAGAGCTCTTTTACAAAGGTTCCACATCAAACAGTGACAATGACAACAATAACAAACAGTTTACATACAATACTCGAATAGTAGGTAGCTACTAAAGTTACAATGTCATTCATAGTACCAATGGTGATAGTACAGGTCAAGAACATTCAACTAGGGTAAAGGACAGTGTTTTATGTAGCAAAGGAGATAAAGGTGTGACACCTAGTGTGAGAGTCCGAGGAGGAGTCAAGGAGGAGACTTGGGGGTAGGCCAAAAGTGGCTTTGTCTAGGAGGTTGGAAGGTAGTGGTAGTAGGTTGGTTTTAAGGTTGATCCAGTGGGAGAAAATGCACAGGGGAGAGGAAGACAGAGAGATAGGGCAAGAGGGAAGAATGGGGCTAAAAAGGAAAGAGAAGGAGAATGTGGATGAGTAGGCATTATGGGTGTTAGAGTCCTAGTCCTAGCAGGGTTTTAAATAGCCAGTATCACATTGCAATTTGCGATACGAACCGGCTGCTCAGGCGAACCATTCTGATTTTTACATCGCAGAAAACTGTGATGCATTCTGCAACCCTCTCCCCATCCATCTCAGCCCCACCTCCCTCCCCACTCATGTCCCCGCAGACACTCACCCACATAAGGCAATTTAGAGTACCTCCCAGTCTCACTGCTGCGGCCCCGAAATAAATCCTGGCAGTCGCTCCCATAGTGCAGTGCATAGGTAATCCTGACTTGCTTAACAGTGCCGACCATGGTATCCTCAGTCTCACCGCCGCGGGCCCGAATGCCAGCAATCTCTCCTAGTAGTGCTTTGCAAAGCACTACTGGAAGCGACTGCCAGCATTCAAACAACGTGAAGTCTTGCTGTATTCTGACTGTTGCAGTTAGGTCCTGTCTTTCAACTGCCCCAGAGAACAAAGGGTTAACTTTTCTATGCCTTGCATAGAATGTTCATCATGAGCTCGGTTGAAGCCTCTGCCTGTTATTCGAACTGCACCCGGCAGATTCTTTACTCCGCCTCACTGAACAGTCGCTCCGGAGATTTCTCCTGCTGCTCGGTTCAAAAGTCGGTTGAAGTGTCGGTTTTCGGTCGGTTTCTTCTAAATTGTTGTTTCCGCATAGTCGGTTCAAGTCTCTGTCTGTGGTACCGTGAGTACTAGATAGGTTTTTGTTCTGTTTTCTGTGTGGAACTTGTAAACTGTGGATAGGTTCCGCTGAACCGATCATTTTGAGGTAAACTTTGTACTGTACTTTAGTGTGTGGTTACCGGTCCGTATCGGTTCTAAAAAAAACGGGTTTTAGTATGGTTGTTTCCAAGACCCGTGACATGGTCAGGAACCGATAGGGGAGTCTTGCCTGGCTGATTGCTGAAAAAAGGGTAAGTTTGGTTAGGTTGGCCATGTCTGAGAAACCCAAGAAAAAAACAGGCCCATTGGATTTCAACACTGCAGTGTGTGTGTGGGGAGGTCTTTGCTAAGGCTGATCCCCACACCACCTGTATCTATTGTCTGGGGTTTGACCACCTCGATTCAGACTGCCAAATTTGCAAGAATTTTCCGAAATCTACCCTGGAAAAAAGATTAGGTAGACTGAGGGAAAGGGAGGCCGAGAAGTCAGCTGACCCGGATGGCCAGCCCGGTTCAGTTCCGACCGAACCAAAAGGAGTGCCCTCCAACCAGGGCGATACTTCTTCGGGCAAAAGGAGAGCCGATTCCGAGGAATCGGTTCCAACAAAAAGAAAAAGAAAAGACAAATCGATCGGTTCGCATCCAGAATCTCATACTCCGACCACCGATGAGATAGCCAAAGCGATTAGGATTATGGAATCGCTTCGATCGGTTCTGACCGAACTGGCACCGTCTGGCAGGGACTCGGGTCAGTCGGTTCCCCCGGTTCCGGATTATACCTTGGAAGAATTTTATGAACTGGAGTTTGAGGAGGAGGGAGAGTATGAGGATGATTATGGTGATGGTGAAAGTCTGGATGTGCCTATTGACCTGGACATCTCCCTAGACAGACCTTCAGGTGTTTCTCCTCCTAGGCTTTCTGAGTCCCCTTCACACTACATGTTCTACAAAAGGTGGCTGATACCCTCCAGCTTCCTGTGGAGGAGGCAGTAGAGGATCAGGAAGAGCCTGATTATGTTGAGATGATGGACATCCCAGAGACCAGGAGACTGTCTGTTCCCCTCCATAAATCTTTTGGGAAACAGACACAAAAAATTCTTAAGTCTCCCAATTCTATACCTCCTGTGGACAGAAGAATGGACAAGAGGTACACTCTGTCAGGCTGAGATACGGAGTTCCTTTTTCAGCAGTGCAGCTATGTTGGGGTTGTACAGGCTGCTGCCTGTGATAAGGCAAACATTCCCTTGGCATCACACCTCCCCCAGACAAGGACTCCAGGAAGATTGATGCCATGGCAAAGAAACAATACATGGCAGCATCTTTGGGACTCAGGCAGGCTAACTATATGGCCTATACAGCCAGATACCAGAAGTCCAGGTGGGACACTGTGCTGGCTCTGGCTAAACAGGCCCCCGACCAGCTTGCCAAGGAGCTGGAGCAGGTGGCTGCAGATGGGATTGGGTCATCGAAAGTACAGTTTCATGCTGCTGTAGACTCCAGTGATGTATCATCAGGAGTCATGGCTACATCTGTGGCTCTTCAGAGGATGGCTTGGCTCAGATGTACTAGCCTCTCACTGGATACCCAGTCTAAGGCCATGGATTTTCCTCTAATTGGTAATTCTCTGTTTGGGGAGCAGACAGAGAATTACATGAAAAAGAAGGATGAGTACAGGACCACTTACAGGAGTGCTCCGGCCAAAGAAAGGTAAGCTACTCCTCAAAGGCAGCAGTCTAGGGGCAGGGGCAGGCCTTTCTAAAGGCCTTTTTACCAAGCTCAGGCCTCCTCTTCTTCCTTTTCACAGAGGGTGTTCTTTAGAGGGAGAGCCAGAAGGGGGTTGAGCAGGCCTGCATCCACCCCTCAGCCTAAAGCCTCTGCCAAGCAGACACCTGATGGTCTGCCCAGGCCGATTCTCCAGTACCTGTAGGGGGCAGGCTGGCTTACTTTGTCCAGGACTGGAAGTCTCTTACATCAGACAAGTGGGTCCTGGAAGTAGTAAGCCAGGGACTGGTTCTCAGCTTCAAACAATTTCCCAAGATGAGAACTAGATCTTTTCCATCTGCAAATCTCTCAGAGACCCTTGCCCTAGAGGCAGAGATTTCTTCTCTCCTAGCTCTCAGAGCTGTAGAGAGGGTTCCCACCCTACACAGGGGCAAAGGATTGTACTCCAGGTACTTCCTAACCCCCAAAAAGACAGGAGAATGGCGGCCCATCCTGGACCTAAAGATATCCGAAGAAACATCTTTTGAAGCCAAAGTTCAAAATGGTAACTCTGGGAATTATCCTTCCCCCTCTAAGGCCAGGGGACTGGCTAGCCTCCCTGGACCTCAAAGATGCCTACTTTCACATTCCCATAAGGTACTCCCACTGAAAGTACCTCAGGTTCGAGTTGCCCTAAGGCCACTATCAATTCAGAGCAATGCCCTTTGGTCTAACATCAGCCCCAAGGGTTTTCACAAAGTGCCTGGCAGTAGTAGTTGCCTTTCCTAAGAAGAAAAAAGATCTCCATCTTCCCACACTTGGACGACTGGCTCATAGTAGGTCAGTCTCCAGACCAAGTCAAGTCACATCTGCAAGTGACCCAGCAAGTGCTCACTTCCTTAAGATTCCTTGTCAACCTTCCAAAGTCAGTTCCTGAACCAGTACTGCTCCTCACCTTCATAGGTGCAGAACTGGATACAGTAAAGGCAAGAGCCTTCCTTCCCCTGGAAAGGGCAAGGACCCTTATGGAACTGGCCTCTTCATTCACCCTTCAGGTGTCTCGACCAGCAAGACATTTCCTTCAGCTGCTGGGCCACATGGCAGCTTCCACAGCAGTGGTCCAGGGAGCAAGATTTCAAATGAGGGACATTCAGTTCCATTTAAGAGCCTTTTGGTCCCAAAGAAAGGATTCCCTTACCAAGCTAATCCCAGTGACTTGAACCCTGATTCAACCTTTGCAGTGGTGGCAGGATCAGGACAATTTGAGACAAGGGGTTCCATTTGTCACTCAGTCTCATTCAGTGATACTCACCACAGATGCTTCCCTGCTGGGCTGGGGAGTCCATTTGGGGGATCTTACCACCCAAGGACTGTAGTCACCTAAGGCATCTCTGCTTCACATCAATCTCTTGGAACTCAGAGCAGTGTTTCTGGTACTGCAAGCTTTTTCCAAATCTGTACTGAACAAGGTGGTTCAGGTCAGAACGGACAACACCACCACCATGTGGTACATCAACAAGCAAGGAGGCACTCAGTCTACGGCCTTTTGCACAGAAGCAACGAAGTTGTGGTCTCTGGCCTATTCCCTGCAAACCTCTCTGATAGCAGTTCACCTCCCAGGGAAGGACAATGTCCTAGCAGATGCACTCAGCAGAATATTCCAGGGCCGTCACGAATGGGCCCTAGATCCTCTAGTTTTGTAAGTGATTTTCTCGAGATGGGGCACACCAGAGACAGATCTTTTTGCAGCCCCAGACAATCACCAACTTCCTCTCTTTTGTTGCAGACCCCCAGGCTTGGGCTCAGCCCCCCCCCCGGATGCTCTGATTCTGAACTGGGAAGGGAAATTTCCGTATGCTTTTCCCCCCTTCCCTCTACTGTTCAAAGTGTTAGTCAAGATAAGGTTAGAATAATGCGAAGTGATTCTGATTGCTCCAGACTGGGCCATGCAGCCGTGGTATCCCTTGTTGCTGTCCTTAGCAGTCCATCTCCCCCATCTCTTCCCAGGAATTACAACCTGTTGACATCCTCTCAGGGGAGGATTTGGTACTCGAATCTTCAGTCTCTCAATCTCAAGGCTTGGCTCTTGAAGAGTTAGAGTTTGCAGATCTGCATCTTTCCCAAGGGGTTCTGGATATCCTTAAGGC
Source organism: Neoceratodus forsteri (assembly GCA_016271365.2). Lineage (NCBI taxonomy): Eukaryota > Metazoa > Chordata > Ceratodontiformes > Ceratodontidae > Neoceratodus > Neoceratodus forsteri. The sequence goes on along the minus strand of CM028136.1, from coordinate 506,261,879 downwards.
TCCTTGAAAGCCTTCCACCAGAAAGACATACAACTCCAAATGGAAAAGATTCAGCATTTGGTGTTCTACGAAAAATATTTCTCCAGACTCTGCTGAATTGCCTACGGTTCTGGATTATATGGTCCATCTTAATGGCCTAGGCCTCAGACCAGCTACCCTTAAAGTACACTTGGCAGCTGTTTCTGCTTTCTTGTCAGTAGGGAAGTCTTCCTCTCTATCATCCCATCCTGTATTTTGTAAGTTTTTCAATGGATTGCTTCACACCAATCCCCCTTTTAGGGATCCTGCTCCTGCTTGGGACCTTAATGGTTGCATTGCTCAGCTTATGCAACCTCTCTTTGAGTCTTTGTCCTCAGCAGAGCTTAAGTACTTGACTTGGAAGACTGTGTTTTTGGTAGCCATTACTTCTGCCAGACGTATCAGTGAATTGCAAGCCCTGTCAGTGGAATCTGATTTCATCTCTTTTCACAGAGATCAAGTGGTCCTTAGAACTAACAGAAAGTTCTTACCTTAAGTGGTTTCAGATTTCCACCTCTGCCAGTCTATATCTCTCCCTGTTTTCTTCACTGACCATTCCTCGTCGGGAGAAAGGAGGCTACACAGCTTGGATGTTAATAGAGCCCTTAGCTACTACATAGAGTGTGCCAAATCTCACAGGTTTAAATCCCTCCAGTTGTTCCTTACGTACAGTATGGAGAAGTTGGTAAGGGCAAACCTGCCACTAAGAGATCTATTGTCAGGTGGATTGTTTCTTGTATACAATTCTGCTACGAAAAACTGGGTAGAACTCCACGCTCCGGCCTGAGGGCTCATTGCACTAGAGGTACAGCTGCTGCCAGGGATATTTCTCTCTTAGAAATTTGTCAAGCAGCCACCTGGAAAACAGTCCATACTTTCACCAAGCATTACTCTCTGGATATCCAGGCTAGTAGTGATGCTCAGTTTGGAACATCAGTACTTCAGAGCCTGTTTCCAAAGTAGGTTCTGTCCCTCCTCCATGGAGGTACTGCTTGGTAGTCTGCATATGTTAGAATACAGCAAGACTTAATGTTGTTTGAAGAAAAAATTACTCAACTTAGTGATGTTGTTTCTTCTAGTGGAGTCTTGCTGTATTCGGGGGCAGGAGCAGTGTTTGCACCCTAGGGGTGTCCTTTTTGCACCCTCTTTTTGGTTTGGGTGAGAGGTTGTGTTTTAGATGTGTTTTGGTTTTGGGTTTCCTTACTTGAGTTTTCCTTTGAAACCCAAAAACTTTTTATATATATGTAACCCCTTTGTTACCCGGGGTTACTAGAATCCCAGTAAGACCTAGTGGTAGGCAGGGAAGGCAGCTTGTGAAACTCCAGTTAAATGGGTTTCACACTGTCTCACTCTGTCCTCAGTCACAGCTGAGACTAGAGGGATGACATCATAATAGAACTGGTATAGCTGCATGAGCCACAGTTGAATCTTCAGCTCAGAGTAAGTTTAGAATCTTGGGAATTCAAAGTCAGTCTTCAGTTTGTCTTTAAACAAACAAGAAGGACAACAGTAGTTATCTTTTACCCCCTCCCTAAAGGGGTGAGAAAAAGTTCTTTGTGGGTTCCAGGGCAATCCTTCCTTCCCTGAACCCGTAGAGACATATGTATATCCATGATACAAAAATGGACATATGCATTACAAAAATGGAGGCACCGCTGGGATGCACATGTCCATTTTTGTATCATGGATATACATATGTCTCTACGGGTTCGGGGAAGGATGAGGTTACCTGGCACAAGAGACCTAGGTTTGACTACTCTGCACAGGGGCACCCAAGTAAATCCAACTACAGGAAGCAATAACTGTAATGTCCAGAACCAGAATTGGGATTTTTCAGTGTGGCTTTATTTATTAACTCACTGAACATAAACAAAGCTGTGTATGGTCCTCACAGGGCTACGTAACTGTAATGCAGATTAGAGGTTAAACACAGCGTCCATTTGAGGAATGAACACAATACAAAAGTTGTCTGGCTTTTGAATTCACCAGGCACTCAGCCCGGACTTTGCATGCGTACGGATACACAGTCTCACTGCTCCGACTCTGCCAGCTACTCCACTGACGTCCACTGGCGTAATGAACCCAAACTCTACTTGGAAAGTCATCCCATCAAACAAGGAGGCTCCCAAACTGTGCCTGCTCACACCACTTGAAGTCTACGACCCTAGAGAGATTTTGTTTCTATACTTCCAAATCGAAACTCCCATCAAACAGGAGACTCCATCCAACAAGGAGTAATTTTCCCATCCTGTTGCTCCCTCACACTCACTTAGAGTCTGCGCGACTCCTAGAGAGATTTCGTCGGGCGACTCACGTCCTGGGTACCCACCCCATCACTGGCCAAGCGCATGAGGCAAGTAGCAAAAACACAGAAGAAATCCATAGAGGTGGACCTGGTTACTAAAGATGGGGGGTTTTCCCACCTCCAGCTCCTACAGCCCATACCCGGCCATTTCTCTGGACACACAGAACTTTAGACTTTAAACTGTAGATTGACGGTGGATGACCTGAAGCACCCCCTCTACAATGGACTTTAACACTTTAAACAGATGACTGCTCTATTTGTTTGTCCTAGTTGACATAGTTCTCCCAAATAGCAGTCCCCAATACTTGAAATCCAACTGAAGAAAAGAAGTTGTTTTGCCCTTCCAATGGGGCCAAACACTCACCCATTCGCTGCAGGTGCCCCACAGGCGAAGAACTGTAACTTTGCTGTTATACATGAACAAACTGAACTTAAATTAAAACAGGCAGCTTTCTTCCCAAGTGGAGAAGGGGCTGCCCTGGAACCCACAAAGAACTTTTTTCTACCCCCGAGGGAGGGGGGTAAACAGACAACTACTGTTGTCCTTCTTGTTTGCTTAAGGACAAACTGAAGACTGACTTTGAATTCCCAAGATTCTAAACTTACTCTGAGCTGAAGATTCCAAATGTGGCTCATGCAGCTGTAACAATTCTATTATGATGTCATCCCTCTAGTCTCAGCTGTGACTGAGGACAGAGTGAGACAGTGTGAAACCCATTTAACTGGAGTTTCACAAGCTGCCTTCCCTGCCTACCACTAGGTCTTACTGGGATTCTAGTAACCCCGGGTAACAAAGGGGTTACATATATATATATTTGCCAGTTGACTAGTAAGAATTTTACACTTTCCCCACAGAACATCTAGTGAGTCTTTGCTCGAAAAGATCTGACTGTTGCAGTTTAAACAACAGCAGACAGGGGCTTCAACCGAGCTCGTGGTGAACATTCCTGCTGGTTATGGAAAGTTTAACTCTTTGTTCTCCGGGGCAGTTGAAAGGCAGGATCTAACTGCATATGTCAGAATACAGCAAGACTCCATTAGAAGAAACAACATTACTAATGTGAGTAATTGTTTCTTCCAGTGAGTACATGTCGAACTCCTTCAACCTTTCCTCGTATGGCAACTCCTCTAGTCCCATGATCATTTTTGTAGCCCTATGCTGCACCCCCTCCAGTAATCTCACATCCTTTTTGAGGTATGGGCACCAGTACTGTACACAGTACTCCAAGTGTGGCCTCACCAGTGATCTATACAATGGCAGAATGACCTCCCCCTTTCGAGAGGTAATCTCTCTGGCAATGTACCTCAGCATCCTATTTTCCCTTGCTACCACCCTCCTGCACTGTGCTGATAATTTCATGTCCCCTGTGACTATTACCACCTGGTCCCTTTCCTCCTCTGAAGTCATTACCTGCACTCCCCCAGCCAGTAGCTGTTCTTGTGATTTCTGGCTCCAAGGTGCATGACCTTGCACTTCTTAGCGTTAAACCCCAGTTGCCACTCTTTAGACCAGTGTTCGAGTTTAGCTAGATCCTCTCTGAGTAATTGCTTCTCTTCCTCATTGTCCACGTTTGCACAAATCTTAGTGTCGTCCACGAACAGGCAGATCTTACTTTTGACCCCCTCTGCAGTATCTGCAATGAAGACAATGAACAAAACAGGGCCCAGCACTAAACCCTGTAGTATTCCACTCGTAACTGCCAGTGGCTTGGATGTCTTCCCCCCCCTTACAACTACCCTCAGTTGTCTGCCCTGCAGCCAGCTCTCAACCCACCTCACCAGTTTTTCCCCTGCCCCCATGTCCCTCAACTTGCTCATTAACCTGTGTGGCACAGAGTCAGAAGCCTTGCTGAAGTCCAGATACAGGACATCCACAGCGTGGCCTTCGACAACCGCCCTAGTGACCCAGTCGAAGAAGTCAGTCAGGTTAGTTTGGCAAGATCTTCCCGTGACAAACCCATGCTGTCTCTCATCCTGCAGCCCGTTGCTGTCGAGAAAGGTTATCAGCCTCTCCTTCAGAATGGTCTCCATCAACTTCCCCACTATGGAAGTCAAGCTCACCAGTCTGTAGTTACCTGGTTGGTCCTTGGGTCCACTCTTGTGAAGGGGCACCATGTGAGCCATCCTCCAGTCCCTGGTTACATTTCCCATCTCCAAGGCGGTGTTGAACAGGTCTGTCAGAGGGCCTGCCAATAACTGCCAGTTACTTCAGGACCCTTGGGTGTACACCGTCTGGTCCTGGTGCCTTGTCCATCATAACTGTCTAGTGTAGCACTGATGCCAGCTGTTGAAATCAGAGAAATACGTAAATCTTCAAACAGCAGATTTAAAAGCTAAAAGTAGAAAACTACTTTTATATCTCCAGTTGGCACCATTTATAGCGTCCACCCTTATAGCAGTCAGCCACTTATAGTGGAGATTTCTTGCAAGCCCAAACCTCCGCCATATGAATACAATATAAAAACCTCTGGTTATAATTAATTTTACCCATCATATATAGGTGCTGCCAGAGCCATGATTAGGTTTGCATGTGAGCCCAAGCATTTGGTGGTTAATGTCATCTGCTGGCAGCTGGCTTGCAGTAATTAACGGTTAACAGCCAGTTCTCCGCTGATCATTGGGTACTTAAGGTGCTGTTTACCTGTTCTGTCCAAGCACTGCTCCCCTGCTTATCTGAATCCAAAACATTCGTTTGTTTGTGAATGTCAGCCCCAAAGCTGTCAGCCTCTGGCTCTCAAACATTAAAGTGGACTGCCATGACAGCATCAATGAAAAATCACGGAGTTCCTGAAGGTTGAGCCAAAGTGAAAGTGTTGAGCGAGAGTGAGCAGATGCTAAATCGATACAGCATTAAGTGCCTCAATAAACTGTTTATTTAGAAACATAGAATTGACGGCAAAAAGAACTGCTTGGCCCATCCAGTTTGCCCATTCCTCATTACCTATACTGTTACTGCAGACCATACCTGATCTACAGCTGTTTCTTCCCCCCTTCCTTTCCACTATGATTCCCTTGTGCTTATTCTGTGCATTCTTGAACCCCACCACTGTTTTCACCCCACCACCTCCACTGGAAGGCTGTTTAAGGAATCCACCACTCATTTCTGTGATGAAGTACTTCCTCACATCTCTCCTGAACCTACCCTCCTCTAGCTTCATAGCATGTCCCTTTTTTCTTGAGCACTTTTTTTCTGAAAAATACTTCCCTCCTGTACCTTATTTACCCCCGTGAGGTATTTAAAGGTCTCTATCATGTCTCCCCCTCCCTCTTGTACTTATTGAGATCCTTTTAGTCTCTCCTCCTAGCACTTTTGATGCAGACCTTGCATCATTTTAATTGCCCTCCTCTGGACTGCCTCCACTCTTATGTCCTTCCGGAGATGTGGTCTTCAGGGGGCCGGCTGGCCTGTCAGCATGGCATTATTTCATTTATTTTATTTAAAATTTATTGACCGGGAAAGGCACACTGAGCCTAGGCTCCGTTTCCAGGTGCGACCCGGGTACAGAGGTGTACATAGAAGTGATCCAGAAAAAAATAAGTACAATTTTTTCATATTTACAGACAGATTTCACAACAGTTCTTGGTTACAGACAGTAGGTACAACAACTAGAGCTTACAATAAAAACATTTGTCTTGCAATATGGTATAAACAGGTGTGGGAGTTATACAGTAGAGATGTAGGAATTAGAAATAGTTTGAGATAAGCATATGCAAATATTTGACCAACTGAGGCCTCCTAGTGTGGGATTTAGTCCCATGTAGGGGTGGGTCCCAAGGCGCATCTTTGGCAAGGACGGGATGGGAGGAGCCTGAGGAGTTGCCTAACTGCTGGGAGGGAGGAGGCCTGGCGAAAGATGGGTGGGAGGTTGTTCCATAGGAAGGGAAGATGGTATGAAAAGGCGGCTTGACTGGAGGCAGTGTTGAGGGCGAGGGAGGTTGAAAGTACGGGCATCTCTGTTGCGGAGGGAGTTGGCTGGTGCAAGGCAGGAGGTGAGGTGGGGGGCAGGGAGCCCAACCAGTATTTAGCTATGAGGGAGGTGCTATGGATGGTTCTCCTATGGGAGAGCGGGGCCAGGGAGAGAGAGTGGTGTAGAGGGGGCAATGATGAGTAAGTGGGAGGGGGGAGGCAGTGGCAAAACGACAGAACGAGTTTAGTAAGATGTCAGGTTTGTAGAGGGATGAGGTTGGTGCTGTGCTGTTTATGATGTCCGCGTATTCTAATAAAGGTAGGATTGTTTTACGTACAATTTCACTGCGGGCGGGAAGGGGAAGGCTGTCTTTGTGGCGATAGAGGATGGCAGGTTTGGGCTGGAGTTTGGAGCAGACCGCCTCTATGTGGGTACAGAAATTGAGATGGTTGTCTAGCCAGACTCCCAGGTATTTGAAGGTGGGGACAAGGTCAAGGGGAGAGCCATCCAGGGTGGAGATTACTGGGGGGGTAGGGAGGCAAGCTTTTTTCTATATCCGAAGACCATGGCGACTATTTTTTTGTCATTTAGTTTAAGCTGTTTTTCAGGAACCAGGATTGGACTCTATTGAAGTTGTGCTGGAGATCCAGGAGGACACTGTTGTGGGAGGGTTCCGAGGCAAAACTGATTGCATCATCAGCGTACAGATGCATGTTAACAGACAGGCAGATGGAGGGGAGGTTGTTTATAAATAAGGAGACGAGGATGGGGCCGAGGATGGAGCCTTGTGAGACACCTGAGAGGATGGGAAGGGGGGGTGAGGGTATCCCCTATTAGAACGGATTGCTGCCTATTCTGGAGGTAAGAGTGGAACCAGTTTATGCTAGGTTGGGCGAGGCAAATGTAACTAAGTTTGCTGAGCAGCAGGGGGTGGGAGACTGAGTCAAATGCCTTTGCCAAATCGATAAATATGACGGAGGTGGTCAGACTGCTGTCCATGGCCGAGAGGATAGTCTGTTACGCGCAGCAAGGTGTGATGGTGGAGTGCTGTTTTCTAAAACCTTACTGATAGGGAGAGAGGGAGCTGTTTGATGAGAGAAAATCAGTCAGTTTGGACAGCATGAGGGATTCTTGTATTTTGGCGAGAGAGGGAAGGAGCGAGATGGGTCTGTAGTTTCCCAGTGAAGAAGGGTTGCCGTCTTTATGTAGAGGGGAGGATCTTGGCCAATTTCCAAGCCGAAGGAACCGTGGCAGTGGTGGCGAGGGAGAGGTTTAGTATATGTGTCAAGGGTGCTGCTAAGGCTGAAACCCGAGATGCGGAGAAGTCTAGGGTGCAAGTTGTCTGGCCTGGTTAAGAGAGGTGAGTGCATAGTAGACTTCTCACGGTGTGAATGGAGGAAAGAGGAAGCCGGGGGAAGTAGGGAAGGGTTTGGTGGGGAGAGACGGGTTGGGTGCATGAGACGAAAAATGAATTGAAAATAGAAGCTACAGAAACAGGATCAGAAACTGGTCTGCCATCAATGTTAAGGACTGGGCAAGTCTGCTTAGAAGGGGGTTTGATCATGGAGTTGATTACCTTCCAGAAGGACGCAGGAGAGTTTTGGTTCTGGGTGAGTTGTGCTTGGAAATAGGAAGATTTAGATTGCCGAATAGCTTTAGTGCATTTATTTCTGAGGTGTTTGTAGGATTGGAGGTCGTGAGTGATATGGGTTGCTTTGTATTGCCTCCATGCCTTGTCCCTGGCTCAACACAATGCGATGAGGCTGGATATGATCCAGGGGTGGTGGTGCCTTTTCACTCTAGCTTTCCTGAGGGGAGCGTGGAGGTCCCAGGTACATTGGAGGATGTCACAGAAGTGGGATAGGGCAGTATCATCGTCTGGTGCGGAAAAGACTGGATACCAGTCTGCGTTTGTTAGGTCCTGCTGCAGGGCAGATTCATTGAGGATGTGAAGGAGGCGAGACCAAATAAATTTGGGGCGAGAGTGGGGGGAGCGGATTTTGTGGATGCAGTAAGTGGTCACTAAGGGCATCAGAGAAGATGCCGGCTGAAGAGATCCTGTGGGAATGGGTGGATAAGATCCAGTCCAGAAGGGTATGATTTTGGGATCGATGGTTTAGACAGGTAGGTTCCTTGATTAGCTGGGAGAGATTTAGGGCTTCAGTCCTTAGGACAGTGGGTTTCACGGAGGAGGAGAGACAGTCAAAATTGAAGTCTCCTTGTAATTTGAGTTCACAATTTGTAGTGCTCATGGAAATTTCAGAGATGGCCTTAACAAGGGAGTCTGGTGAAGTCTTCGGCAAGGCATACAGAGCCCCGATGTAGAGGGGGTTGGACGAGGGAAAGGATAGGTGAGCGATGATGGTTTTCGTGGGAGAAAGGGCAGGACTCCTTGTATATAATGGAGCATGGGATGGAATCCTTGATGTACAGAGCTACCCCCTACCTCGCATGCCCCGGTCCTGGCGGAAAAGATTGTAATTTGGGATAGCCAAAGACGGGTGGGGGATTTTGGCAGATAGCCAGGTTTCCGTGATGCAGAGTATGTTCAGGTTGTACTGGGTGGCCCAGACGGTGAGGTCATTCAGTTTGGGGAGGAGGCTCCTGATGCTGAGATGAAATATACGGAGACACTTGAGGAAGAGCGTCTGAGGGCAGGCTGGACGAGGGTGGTAGTGCGGATGTGGATTTATTTGGTGCTGAAGGACCAGGGTTAGGGTGAATGTCGCCTGCCAGGAGCAGTAGAAGAAATATGGTGAGAAAAGGGGATTGTTTGCCTCATCTGGGCTGCGCTTGGAAGGTGGAGCTTGGAGGTTTAGACACTGGAAAAGAGACTCCAGATTTATTTGGTGCGAGTGGAGCAATGCGGGGTGAATGGTTGGGGACGGTAGGAGGGGATGGATAAGAGGGAGGGAAGAGGGATGGGGTTGACGAGGAGAAAGAGGAGGTGATAAGATGGATATGGGCGAAGTAGGGGTAGTTGGGGGTGATTCTTGGGATGTGGGAGGGGAGTGAGTGGCGGGGTGTCGAGTGTTGAGGGTTCTCCAGTGTGGGGGCTGGAGAGAGGGGGTGGTGGAGGAGAGGAGAGTGGAAATTTTAGGAGGAGGCACAGTAGCAGGGACTGCAGCATAGTGGCTTAGGGAGGCAGGAGTTGAAACAGGTTTAATACTATAGCTGGTCAGAAGAACAGAGTTGGTACCAGTAGCGGCCACTAGTGGCCAGACAAGATAGCTTTCTAATGGGAAAACTGGCTGATTGGTTTTGGCTGTCACCTGACTGCACAGCTAGACACCTATGTCCGCTCAGTTCTGTGGCTAAAAAAAAAAAAAAAAATGGCGCCAAGAGTCCTCTCTGAGCATGGAGAGCCTTTTGATTTGTACCTGTGGACTACTGTGGGGAGGGCTTCGTTCTCTGGCCCTCGTGACCATCGAAGCCGCCAGATGGTCTGTGAGGGGGAGGAAAGAGGAAACAATTTAATAGCAGGTAGGCTAAAAGGAGGGTCTGAAAAACAATGTGGGGGGGGGGGAGCCTCAGGTTACTGGAGACTACACAGGTAGCAGAGAGAGCCCCGAAGGCTGAATTAATTGCAGACTGAGGTTAAGCCCCTGGTTTCCCCAGCTGAAAGGCTGTTCTGTAGCTAAAAGGCTGTAAATTATTTAAAGTACTTCTTATGCTAAATTAATTGCAGACTGAGGTTAAGCTCCTGGTTTCCGTAGCTTAAAGGCTATTCTCTAGCTAAAAAGGCGTAAAAGCCTTTGAACACAGTGCAGCCAAGCTGGTTAAGAGGATTAATTTGCAGACTTAACAAATATAGCTTAAAAGACACAAAGAGAAAAGCGCTGAGTACTGGCTGCTTTATCCTGCATAATTTCGGCACATGCCATCTGCTGCCATTAAATGCACTACAAATAAGCAGGTTCCAGGTTAATTTTACAGGCTTAAAAATTTCACATCTGGAAAAACGCTGACTACAGGCTGACTTTTGCTGCTAAAATTCTGTCTTCACTTGTGTGGCGACTGAAAATAGAGTTAGCTGTAGTTTAAAGGTGCTCAGTTCTGTGGTTTAAAAAAAAAAAAAAAATGGTGCCATGAGTACTCTTGGAGCATGGACGGAGAGCCGTTTGAATCGTACCTGTGGACTGCTGTGGGGGAGGGCTTTGTTCTCTGGCCCTCACGACCCTCGGGGGAGCCACCGGATGGTCTGTGGACTGCTGTGGGGGAGGGCTTCGTTCTCTGGCCCTCGGGGGAGCCGCCAGATAGTTTGTGGACTGCTGTGGGGGAGGGCTTCGTTCTCTGGCCCTCGCGACTCTCGGGGGAGGTGCCGGATGGTCTGGTGCATTAGGGTTTCCGCTTGATGCTGATGCCCCAGGTTCAGGAACAGACCCAAGGAGTCGGAGGGCTGGCTGGGGAGCAGAGAATGGAGTGTCCCAGGGACTGCTGTCCTCCTTCATGTGGGGGGTGGGTGAGTGAGCATCTGGTGCACGACTGACCTCCGGTGGGAGCTAGGGGGAAGCAGCTGCCTAGAGCCCTTGTTGTGGGGAGGTGTGTTAGATGGCAATTCAGTGCCCTGTGTCACGGCATGCCACGCCTCCCATGGGGAAAAAACAAGCAAAAATGCTGGCCCCAGGAATGACACCCTGCTTCACCAGTTCTGCTACCCCTGCCTGTGCACTTGGCTGGTGACTGAGTGTGTAGTGCCGTTGGGAATGGCACAATGCCATGGCCCCGCCTGGGGGGGGGGGGGAGCCAGAGAAGAATGCCAGTAGTTGGGAAGAGACTACTGGGAACCTAGTTTGGGCTTTTTCAGAGGCATGTCTGCTCGGCAGCCCTGACCTGGTGAGCAAGCCTGGGAGGATCATCATCTGAGGTAAGTCCGGGGGAGGGGGTGGGGGATGAGCGAGGGAATGGAGGCTAAACTACTGGGGGTCCAGTGCAAAAAAAAAAAAAAAGATTTCTTCAGAACTGGACACAGTACTCTAGGTAGGGTCTTACCAATGATCTGTACAGAGGCAACAACTCCTCCCTCTTTCTGTTGGAGACACTCCTCCCTGTGCATCCCAGCCTCCCACTAGCCCTCTCGACTGCCTCGTTGCATTGCCTGGCCACTTTTACCTCATAATTACCCCCAGGTCACTTTCCTCCTTGGTGGCCATCAGTACTACTGCACCCATTTTGTAGTTTACCCTTGGCTTTCTGTGCTCTAAGTAAATTGTTTTACACTTTATTGCATTGAAAGCCAGCTGCTATACCTTTTGACCACTCCTGTAGTTCTCTTAGGTCTCTGCTCATCCTTTCTGCCCCCCCCCCACTACCACTGGAATGTCCATTCTGTAGGACCAGTCCCAGCACTGATCCCTGATGCTCCCCACTGGTCACCCTCCCATCCTCAGAGTGAACTCCATTTACCACCCACCCTCTGTCACCTAACCAGTTTCTTATCCAGTTTACCACCTTTGGACACACTCATAAGCTACTCAGCTTGCTCACTAGTCTCTTGTGTGGAACGGTGTTGAGAGCCTTACTGAAATCTTGATAAGCCACGTCCACCACTCCACCCTGATCTAAATCCTTTATCACCCACTCACAGAAATCTATCAGGTTCGATTGACATGACCTCCCTTGTCTGGTGAAACCATGCTGCCTTGGGTCTTTTAATCCACTGGATTTAAGATATTCCGCAATCCTTTTCTTCAGCCATGATTCCATTAACATTCCTACCACTGATGTCAGGCTGACTGGCCTATAATTGCCAACCACCTCCTCCATGTTACTACTTTTGTGTAGTGTTACTGCATCTGTCCTCCTCCTCCTTTACTTTTCTGTTAAAAGAATAAAATAACATTCAGTGTAGCAATAGTGACTACATACTGTTCCTTATGTACTCGTACTTACACTGGATATGTATGTATTACACTGGATATGTACAATATCAATCACATTATAATATACAATCTCATGACTCAAAATCGGCAGCTTATTATCATGTAAAACGATATTGGGAATGCACCAGGGAGGCGTAGTGGCTGCATTTTTCAAATCAGTGACTACAACAGGAATGTAGTCGGCACCTGCAGTCTGCAAAGACACTACGCAAAATCACGACGAATCAACAAAGAATCACTTTGACAGTTGCTGCTGTGTGATGCAGAAGGAAGAGCGCGTACCTTGATTTAGTCACCTTATGTGCTTTGCTTCATTTCTTGCTGGGAAAAGTGCTGCTTGACAAACAGACAAACGTCATACCAGGTCACCTTCGAAGTCTTTGAAAAAGCACATTTAGCGTGAAACGCATCAGGTGATTTGGTAAGAATCTTATGACAAGGATGGGGAACAGGAAGATAAAGGAGCTCCTTGTACATTAATGGGTGTATGCCGTTTTGTCTAGCAGCACTTTTTCCAGTACAAAATAAAGCAAAGCACATATGGTGACTAAATCAAGGTACGCTGTCTTCCTTCTGCATCATTCAGCAGTAACTGTCAGTGATTCTTTGGTGATTCATAGTGTTTTTGAGTAGCGTCTTTACAGACTGCAGGTGCCGGCTAACTTCTTGTTGCAGTTTATTATCACTTGTTAGGACTTTCTTAACTGATTTGTGACTCTGCCTCTTGTGAGCTGTGGTCCTGTCCCCCCACACTTCAAGATGAATTACATATTTTTATGAGTCAGACCATTATATATCCCATATGTATGTGTGTGTATTATGAGAATAATGCTATTTTAAAAGCTGATGTCAGTCATGTTGGCAGAACAGCCAGGTAACATTTTTTACGTAACAGGAACAAAGGGATGCTCTGAACTGGTTGGGCACACGTCAGATATTTACGAACTCTCACAGTCAAAACCAGGCCACAAACGTTTACCTGAAGGCACTTTGAGTTAATGCAGATTAATAGTATCACTGATTAAATACATAAGCAGATTTCACAATTTTATTCTGAATTACAATAAATTCATGTACTATAAATTCAAAAACAGCAGCAAAACATTATCCCAGAAAACGGTTTAACCTTAAACTTTTCATTCAACCCTGGGGTGGGGTTATCTTCCCCAGGGAATACATCCAGAAGAACTCTAATTTGTTTAACAGTCTATCCAAATCACCACCCTTTGGGCCTACCTGCAGTCTTCCCAATCCAACAAATTCAAATGTGTGTTGTGGACTACCCCTTTCCCCACATGCAATGCCAATACATTAGTTTTTGTCCCCTTTTCTATACCATTCAAGTGTTCTCCAGTCTGCTTTTAAGCTTATGACTTGGTTTTCCAATGAAGAAACTGCCACATACGTACTGTGCTACATAGACCACAGATGTGCTGTTACAGTTACACTTTCTTATGGTGTATGCTTTGTTTGTTCTAGGATGTTGGGATTTATCAGAAAGCTAATGTATGATCAAATTGGATGTTTTTTTCTCTCACAATTGATTTTATTGTATTTAGCACTAATCGCTTTGCTGTTTGTCGCACTTTTTTTTGCTGTGTTTTGCAGTTTACTTACTACTGTCACTCTAAACATTTGCTGTATAAATGATACTCCACTAGTGACCAGTATACCCTTGAAAGTAGGGTCATATCCTAAAATTGAGCCACCTTTCCCATTATAAGTCAGTATCAGTGATGTGTGAGCTACCGGGGCTCACTTCAGAACTAGTGGGGCCGAGCCCTGGTAAACCCCACTGTAATTTCAACACTGGATAAAGTACTGAAACATGGACCATGCTTTAGAAATCCGAAAGATCAAAAGTAGTCAGAATCTATTATTATGAGTTATTTGCATCTTAATTCTTATATCTTGGTTACTTGCCTTATGGAATATGATTTTACTTCTGTGTGTGTGTCTCAAGTTTAGTGTTGGACTGTTTAGTGGTTTAAGATTAATACAGTTGTGATAGCCTTTAAGTACAGACCCTGTCTACATGACAAATCACTGGTCTGCCACTTTACTGGTACATCTCTAGGGCAGCTCCTAACAAATATTACAGATGCAACCTGGACTGAATATTTGAACTGCCATAGCATAACTGTATTAAAATGTCATGGCTATACCTGGGAGTGTTGATTGTATACCCAATTAGTTTGATGAACTTTGATCAGCTTGTAAGTTTGCTGATAGATGTATGTCTTGGCACCATTAATAACCCAATAAAATAAAGACTTCAAAAATATAAGAATGTTGTTAGGTAGAAAAATATTTCGGATCAAGATAGGGTTGTGCCATGTTAGCCCACATCAAAATTTATTCCAACTTATACATGAAGAACAGCACACACCACACTGGGGCAGTGTGGCATGTGCTGTTCTTCATGTACAAGCTGGAATAAATGTTCCTACTTAACTGGAATTAAGTTGTTGAATATTCTTTATTAAGTGACTAGTTAATGGAGCGCTGGACCTTTTTGAATTGGTTAATACAGAGGATGGCTCCCATTTCGACCAAGCGCACCCGCTGGTGATTCTGGTGCAGGTAAATACCAATAGCCCACATCAAAGCAGGTGAGAAACAAAAGGAGAATCTTTTGCTGGGTAAAGATAATGCCTTTATTAGGCTAATGAAAAGTTAAAAGAGAAAAGCTTTCAAGGCTCATAAGCCTTTTCAAGTATATTTCAAGCAGTATAGTTGAAGAAGAAGTTTATAGGCCTCGAAAGCTGGTGTCTTTAACTTTCCATTATTCTAATAAAGGTATTGGGTTCATCCAGCAAAAAGATTCTCTTTTTGTTTATCGCCAAGAAAAATATGGAAACTGTTAAAATGAAATAGAAAATGCTTTCAACATAAAAAGTAACTGCCCGACCAGGAGGCATCAGCAGTCACATGTTGCCCTACCATGGGGTTCATGACTCAAACCCGACTCCCTCACTGTGTTGTGGAATCTTGAGTGTGCTGTGGAGGTATTGCGCTTAGACTTCACAGCTGAGTAGCATGGCTCCCACAGCATCAGAGCCTCCTACTGAGACTGCCTATGTGGTGACATTGTGTCTGATAAGACTGCCGTGCCATGTGCTTGGGATGTTGCACTGGCAGGGACCGCAAGGCAGTGGTGGAGGGTGGGGACTTGGGTAGAACAATGACAATAGATAGTCAGGGGTATTACATAATGGTTGCCATACCCTGTTCCTAATGGCAGTGACCTTCTGATACTGTACATCTGCACCCCCCCCCCGTGTCGCTGTCCAGAGACGTGGACTCCACATTCTCCTCTGGTGGCAGCAGGGAATCCCCGATAGGACAGATCAACCCTATGAAGACACATGAACCTGTGGTGTCTGGATAGTGGAGTAAGTCTCCTGTGTCCTGTGGGGAATAGGCTGGTGTGAAAAAGTGATTTACCGGGGGGCTGTGGGCAGGGCCCCTTGAGAGGGTTGGGGTGCTGGGGATAATTCCTGGGGCCTGGCACCAAAGAGGGGCCCGTGCCACCTGGCATGCTTGAACTTTTCCCAGGGCCCGAAATTCCTCTCACAGGGCCTGGCTGTGGGTGCAGAAAAAATAAACATTAACTGCTGGCTACATTGAAAAAAGTCATGCATTTTCTGTCTGCTGTTTTTTGGCCCTACTAGTTGTCATGGCTTTAAAACTGATGTGCTGGTAAATATGTAATGTATGGACAGTCTGATCTACAACTTACCTTTTTACGTTGGCCCGTGCACCAGCCAACATATTGCAGTAGTAGCAGATATGGAGGTGCAGTCACTGTGGGTGAATGCAGGGCATGTATCAGTAGGTGTGTCCCTCATTCCCCAATAAGGTAGCTGCAGGTGCTGACACCAGCAACATGTAAACTGGCCACCAGATCCAAGAAAAGATCCACTGCAATGAGAGCCAAGCTCGTCATGCAGCGGCGTGCCTTTCCTGGTGAAGCAGTTTAATAAACATGGCAGCAATGACTGCCGCCGTGCAGAGTGCCCCAACCCATTTCATTTGCTGACGGGGGAGCCCACTCCCCAGTGGCATAATGCCTCATTTAAAGTGTATGCCGAGGGTGCCCAATCCTCTGCATCATGTACCCCCAAACAGTCTTTCTTTGCCGATGGGGGGGCCCAGTCCCTGTTGGCCTTAGTTCCCCATTCCACATTTATTTTGCAGATGGGGGAGCCTACTCCCCATCGACATAATGACCCCACTGCTTTTGTTGTGTGCTGAGGGGCGTTCCCAATCTCCCATCGACTCTTGTCCCCCCTCAATTCGGAAAGTGCTGACGGGGGTGCCCAATCCCCCATCGGCTACAGCACCCCCCCCAAAAGAAACAGTCAGGTGGCACACTGGGAGCTCACCCCAGCATGCCAAATGCCCCTGTAAAACAAAAACCGTCCCGCAATTTATTTATTTTTTTTTTAACCTGCAAACCAGAAAAAGGTCCCTCGTCGACTCCGGTGGCCCTCCCCCAACCTGTGTTCACCCTCTGCGCACCCTGCCTCCCCGCCCACCTACCTCCGGGACATGGCACGACAATCTTTGGTGAACCGGGAACACGTATGCACTCTTCAAAGCCGACCGCGAACTGAAGAAATGCTGGTAAGCTGTATAATGGCATAAATAGGGTTTTTTCAACTTTGCTTTATATCTCGGGCATTTTTGGGAATTTTGCCACCAAATTTTCAGCATGGGGTTATTGAGACCCCTCCTCATGAATTCAGTCACTGTCATGGTGTTATTCAGTCCCGAAAGGTGATTTTGCGGTCACTGCGTGGCATCGCTTTTCAGGACCGATAAACGACAGTGCCACTGTTCATGAGGGGAGCTCTCATGAAGCAAATTTGGTGGAAAAAATCCAAAAAATGCCTGTTTTACAAGTGTGTGTTGTGCAGTTTCCACGCATGCTCGTAACTTCGTGAATTTGTAATATTTTCACTCCAGATTTTCAAAATTGGCATTTTTCCATACCTCCTTATGAACAGTATGGCTGTCATTTTCCACATCCTGACCGAAATGTGTTTTCGTACGTCTGGCGCAGAATAGTGCAGTCGCTGTGCAAAATCAGTTTTCAGGACAGTTTGAGAAATGGCGCGACACTGTTCATGAGCAGAGGTCTTAAAATGCCTATGTTGAAAATCTGGTGACGAAAGTCTGTAAAATGACTGTATTACAAGCGTGCGTTGCGCAGTTTCCACGCATCCTTGTAACTTCGCAAATTTGCAATATTTTCATGCCAGATTTTCAACACTGGCATTTTTTCCACACCTTCTTATAAGCAGTACAGCTGTCATTTTTCACATCCTGCCCAAAATGTGTTTTTGCACCTGTGGCGCACAATGGCGTGGTCGCTGTGGGAAATCAACTTTTGGAACAGATTAACAAAATCACAGTGCCACTGTTCATGCGGGGAGGTCCCACAATGCCTATGTTGAAAATGTGGTTAAAAAAATTCCCAAAATAATTGGGTTACGGACGTGTGTGGTGTAGTTTCTATGCCTGCTCGTGACTTCACCAATTTTTCATATTTTCACTCCAGATTTTTAATGTTGCCATTTTTTTACACCTCCTCATGAATAGTACAGTTGTAATTTTTCACATCCTGCCCAAAACGTGTTTTCGTGCCTGTGTCACCAAATGGCATAGTCACTGTGCAAAACCACATTTCGGCTAACAAACTGATAGTGCCGCTCTTCATGAGGTGGGGTCACAAAAAGCCCATGTTGAAAATTTGGAGTGAAAATGCCTACGGCGTTAGGGTTTCCAACTGTAACATCCCACCCAGTAGAGACTGACAGGCGTCGGGTGTGGCTTGGGATCATTGGCTGTAATGCTCATGCCATTCCACCCCTACCCCTCACCCTGCAGTCAGTGACAGGCATCAAGGTGTGCCCTGGAATGTTCGGCCTTAAAGTTCATCCCATTCTCCTATAATGCACCCATCTCTACGTATTTTCTTTATGGAATGGAGTAAGTATAAGGCCCAAAGACCCCAAAGCACACCACAACACTTGTTAGTGAAAGATCTTCTGGTTCCCTATTGCCCCCTCCGTCCTCTCCGCTCCGCCAGTGAGGGATTGCTAGAGATTCCCAGGGTTCGTTTGAAGTTATCGGGATCTCGTGCTTTTGCCTTTTCGGCTCCAACCCTGTGGAATTCTCTACCTCGCTGGTTAAGAGAATGCCCGACCGTCGACAGTTTTAAAATTGCTTTAAAAACACATCTTTTTACTTTGGCTTATTCTTTATAGTTATGGTTGTTAATGTTTGGATTTTCTGTTTTTGTTTTATTTATTGTTGTACAGCGCCTTGATTTTGAAAGGCACTTTATAAATAAACTTGACTTGACTTGACTTGACTAGTGTCTACAGGGTAGGGTGAGGTTAAATGGCATGAGCGTTGAATAGCGGATGACCCAAAGGCACACCCAGTGCTTGTCAGTCTCTGCAGGGTGTGGGTGGGGTTGGCGTCAATTCAGTACTTCACTGCCATTCCTATTATGCATCTCTAACTCCTGCACTACCAATGCCAGCGAGACAACATTCGGCATTGACAAATGCTTGTTTTTTATTGTTAAACACTTTCTGAGCTGCTCTTCTAACTTTTGATATAGGGGTAGGGGTCCTATTAATTTGTGTCAGATAATACGTCAGATATCAAAATTCACCAAGTTAGCTGATCTGTTGTACCATGAACTTTGTTGTTCACGCTATATCCCAGAGTGGTCTTTGCACCTTTGTATCCTTGTTATGGTAGTTTATATTGAGTCTGACTAGATATTGTCCTTTTCATTGTTCCTGTTTGTACTGTGGGTGCATTGCTGGATCAGTGTGGGGAAGCCTGCATCACACCTGACCTTTGGATAAAGCGGGCTTCACATTTAAGTACCTTCATTTCCCAATCTGTTGTAAACATCACTCAGAATTTCCAAACGTTCACTCAGGTGGAGCCATGGTGAAGGCAGTGGCAATGCAGACAGAGGAAACAAAAAACTATGCACACACATGCATGCCAGCAGAAGTAGTAAGCTGCTACAAGGATTCAGCCAGGAGGACAAGGCTGTTTTGCTGTGGCTAAAGTTGCTTAAAAAAAACAAAAAAAAACTACAGGAAGAACTTGGAGTGCAGCTCAGTGCCCCAGGATTTTCCGCTTGTGTGCTGTCAACCCTCCTTTCATAGCACAGGATCTTAAAGAGACGCTTGTCATAAAGAGTGTAGTAAGTACATAAATAGTTAACATTTTAAGTGCATGATTAAAAAAAAAAGAGTGTAATGCTAACAGTACTCATTCATAAAAAGATTTAAAAAGACACACTGTGACCATTAAACTCCAAAGAAACTGTAACCCCCAATTGTAACAGAGGAATACATTGCAATATACATGATAATTGTTGCAATTGTAAAGGTTGTGAAGGTGCATGATTGCAGCCTCGCTAGTGGGCTAATATTGGGGGGGGATTTGAAAACATAATGATTCTACTTAGCAAACAAAAGGTATATAGAAATTATTACAAAAGACATTGCATAACTGGAATAGTTATAATCACAGTATGATCAGCAAAAAAAAAAAGAGAATTTCAGAGAAACTGAGTGATTTCCAGCCGATAATTCAGCCCTGGTGGGGTAGTGGCATGTAGTTTAGAAATCCAGAAAGATTCCCTGCATGCTGGCATGATGATATCACCACCATGGGGGCCCACATAAACGTGCTCAGTACTCGTGAACATCCATCAGTGTGTGGTCCTGGGACAGTGGTACTGTGGACATGTTCTGCAGTAACATATTCCAGGTTCCTGTTACTGATAGCTCTCATGTGTTCCCCAGCTCACTCTTGGAGCTCGGAATTTGCCTGAAGAATACACAAAGCTGGTCAAAGAATTCAATTTCATGCTTATATTCATGAAATGATAGTTATAATAAAAAATATTTTTGTCCTGATCTTCTAAGCTGATTATTTTATGCTTTACTGTCTTTGGATACAGACACAAACAAGGAAGATTAGTGGTCTCTGTAAGGTGAGTTTGATTAGCCTGATGGTATTAAAAACATTTCAGTGAAAAGGATTAATAAATAGAATGTTAGCTTGTAAGCTTATACCAAGAATTTAAGTATTTTTTAATGCAATACTTTAGGTTCTAAAATTGTTTGTCTTAAAGCAGCAGTGAATTTATTCAGTATTATGTATCAATTCTTGCACTCTGTGCCCGAGTTCAATAAATAATACATTTCAATTTTATAGTTGAAAATATCTGCCGTATAGCAATGTAATTTTAATGGTTTTTAAATAAGAATGTTTATATGTATATTTTTAGATTCACTTTCATGAATCAACCCTTGCTACAAAGAAATCCAGTGTTCCAGAGCTAGAAGAACAGATTCTTAGTTTGGAAGCGGAAGTAGAGGCTCAAGAAAGAATTTTAAGGTAGCAGAATAAGACCATCTTATTTTGTATGTTTGGTAATGTATGTAGGTCACTTGATGCTAATTTTAATTACTTTGTATGTTCTTCCTTAATTTTATTTTTTTCATGCCATTTCTTAATGTTCTCAGTGGAGCAGAATGAAATTTAAAGTTTTAGCAGCTTCTAACTTGTGTTTTTCATCTCCTGAATATTAAGACAATTCCAGGGTGCAAAAATATTGGACTAACTATGCTAAGAAGGGATCACCCTTTGTAGAGCAGTTATAAGACATGCATTGCTTAGAAATAAACTGTAGTTGTTCTGCCTTGTCCTGGAGGTGCCTACAGTGATGTCTTGACAGTTCCCATTTCGACATCCAGAAATAGCTATAGCAAGTCTAAGACTCCTTAGCCCATTTTCTAGAGATACTCCTTCCCAGTCTTTATTCTGGGGCTCTTACAGTGCATCTTACCTTCACCTGATGTAACCCCCCACCGGATCCTGTGCAGACATGTACTAATTTATAGAGATTCCCCACACACCCGGTGATTCCCTCTGTAAGCAGAAATATGTCCTATCAACTTTACTTTTGTATATTTCTGGCATCACATGAAAATTACACTGCATGTGAAAATTAGATGATATTTCTGTATTCAGAAGATGAGTGGCAGAAGAACCGAGAAGGCCTGTTACATCACTCAGCTTGATTTTATTCCATATATTCTTTTTTTTTTTTTCTATGGAAGTGTTTATCCTCCTTTGGCAGGTATGGGTGGCTATATTCAGCCCCATAAGCTACAGCTGTTCTGAGTCTCCTGTAGTATTGGGGGACATTATCCCCCGTGGTTTACCCTCGTGGTGGGGCTTGTGAAGGGATAGCGTCCTTTCCCACCCAGAACACAAATCCAGACTGTCACCAGACGCAGAGAGACTAAGCAAGCCATCAGCATGATGGGCAAGGCTTCATGAAGCCCGTCCTCCATATTTCCTCCTACTTTACTCCCCTGGGCACCACAGATGTGCAGTGAGTACGTTGTGCGAGCTCTGCCTCCACGGAGATGTCCCCAGTGCCCTGAATGTGGGCTCTGCCACATTGTGACTCATTCATGCCACCACCTGGATTCCTCCAGGTGACAGTTGAGTCATGAAATCCCCCCTCCCCAAGGGAGGAGAGTAGTCCTACGAATGCTCAATCCTCCCTCTCCTGGGCGACCCGCCATCTGTTCCTGAACCTGAGTCACCAACATGGGAAAAGTTAAGGCGCCTATGGTGCCCCAGCCCCTCTTCACTTGGCTGGCTTATTTCCATATATTCTTTAAATACTAAATCAACAGGTCTTGGGGGCCACATTCCGTAGAGAGAAATGGGGTTGTATCTCATTTGGCCAATGTGATTTATGTGCTAAGACTCCCTGAAACAGAGTTTCCTCTACTGCCCAAGGTTCTGGTCAAGATAAGATCACAGTCTTGCAAAGTGATCCTTATTGCCCTAGATTGGGCCAGGCAGCCTTGGTATCCCCTGTTGCTGTCCCTAGCAGTCCATCTTCCCTTGTCTCTTCCCTGGAATCACAACCTGTTAACCTCCTCTCAGGGGAGGATCTGGTACCCCAACCTTCGGTCTCTCAGTCTCAAGGCATGGCTCTTGAAGAGTTAGAGTATGCAAATTTGCATCTGTCTCGAGGGGTTCTGAACATTCTCAAAGCCTCTCGAAAACCTGCCACCAGAAAAACTTATAACTCCAAATGGAAAAGATTCAGCATTTGGTGTTCCAAGAAACATATTTCCCCAGATACTGCTGATTTGCCTATAGTTCTGGATTACATGGTTCATCTTAATAGCCAGGGCCTCAGACCAGCTGCTCTCAAAGTACACTTGTCAGCTGTTTCTGCTTTTCTGTCAGTGGGAAAGCCCTCCTCACTGGCATCTCATCCTGTTTTTCGTAAATTTTTAAAGGGATTGCTTCATACCAATCTCCCTTTAGGGATCCTACTCCTGCTTGGGACCTTAATGTTTGCATTGCTCAGCTTATGCAACCCCCTTTTGAGCCTTTGTCTTCAGCACAGCTTAAGTACTTGACTTGGAATACTGTGTTCCTGGTAGGTATTACCTCTGCCAGACATATCGGTGAATTGCAAGCTCTGTCAGTGGAGCTTGATTTTAACTCATTCCTTAGAGATAAGGTGATCCTTAGAACCAATAGGAGGTTCTTAGCTAAAGTGGTTTCAGATTTTCATTTGAACCAGTCCATGTCTCTCCCCTGTGTTCTTCACTGATCGTTCTTCTTCAGGAGAGAGAAGATTACACAGTTTAGATGTTAAAAGGGCCCGTAGCTACTACGTTGAGCGTACTAAGGCACACTGGTTCGACTCCCTCCAGTTGTTCCTCACTTATGGGGAAGTGGGGAAGGGCAAACCTGCCACTAAGAGAACTATTGCCAGGTGGATTGTCTCTTGTATGCAATTCTGCTATGAGAAGCTAGGCAAAATACCACCCTCAGGCCTGAGGGTTCATTCGACTAGAGGTACAGCTGCTTCCCTGGATGCTGCCAGGTATATTCCCTTACTAGAGATGTGCAAAGCAGCCGCCTGGAAAACAGTCCATACATTCACCAAGCATTACTCTCTGGATATCCAGGCTAAGAGTGATGCTCGGTTTGGTATTGCAGAGCCTATTCCCCTAAATAGGTTTGAATCCCTTCTCCATGGAGGTACTGCTTGGTATTCTGCAATATGTCAGAATACAGCAAGACTTCATGTTGTTTGAAGGAAAAAATTACTCACCTTAGTAATTGTGTTTCTTCTAATGGAGTCTTGCTGTATTCTGACCTCCCTACCTCCCCTCTCAGAACTTGTTTTTGGGAAGTGGGCTGGCAGGTGCAGTGTTGCACCCCAGGGGTGCATTTGGGCACTCCGTATTTTTAGAGAGGGGGAAGGGATTATGTTGATTTTAATAGTCATAAGTTGTTTACTACCTGGTGTTTGATTTTGGATTTCTCTACTTGAGGCTTTTGGGGGATCCAAACTATTTGGCTGCCATTTGGCTAGTAAAACTTTACAATTTCCACATAGTGGGTTTAGTTAGTTAGTATTAGCTCATAAGAATCTGACGGTTACACTTCAGAGTGCAGCAGACAGAGGTTTGAACCGAGCTCGAGCTCAACGTTCTATGCCTTGCATAGAATTTAACTCTTTCCTCTCTGGAGCAGTTCAAGTGCTGGGGCTAACTGCAGTATGTCAGAATACAGCAAGACTCCATTACAAGAAACACAATTACCAAGGTGAGTAATTTTTCCTTCTGGCGCAGGCCTCCTTGGTGGATACAGTCCCAGAGGATGCCCTGATCCTGTATTGGTCTGGGAAGTTTCTTTATGCCTTCCCATTCTGACTCTTGCTCAGAGTGCTACTGAAACTCAGAAGGGTGTCTGCAACAGTGATCTTAATGGCTCCAGACTGGACCAGGCAGACTTGGTATTCAATTCTCCTGTCTCTCTTCATTTAATGTGTCATCACCCTGTCCTTGAGAGACTATTTGCTGACCTTGTCTCAGGGCAGGATAACACTTCTGGATCCGAGAACTCTGCATCTCAGAGCATGATATTTGAAGGACTAGAGTTCTCTAAACCTCTCTGAGAAGATTTTGGACATGCTTAAGTTTGCCAGAAAACCAGCAATGAGGAGAACCTGTACCTTAAAGTGGGAAAGGTTTTCCCTGTGGTGCTCCTTTAGGCAGCTGAGCAAATTTCAAGCAGGTCTTCCTGCCGTCTTGGACTGTGGTCCACCTACAGTCCCTGGGCCTGAGGCCTTCAACCTGAAGGTGCATTTGGTGGGAGTGTCAGCATATGCTTCAGCTGGCAAAGAGAGATCAGTGACTTCACAGCCCATTTTGAAAAGGTTCTTTAAAGGCCTTAATCATCTGTACCCTCCAGTAAAAGATCCTGTCCCACCATTGGACCTGAATCTGTGCAGTGCCTAGCTGATGGAGGCTCCTTTCGAGCTTATGGCAACTGTTGGTTTGAAGTATGTCACCTAGAAAACAGTTTTCCTGGTGGCAATAACATCTGTCAGAAGGGTAAGCAAGTTGCAAGCCCTCTCCACAGAGCCTAACTATATCATTTTTCACAGGGACAAGGTGGTCCTAAGAATTAACAAAAAATTCTTCCCTAATATGGTGTCTGAATTGCATCTGTATCAATCATTTACACTTCATGTGTTCTTTATAGCAAAATCCAACTCAGCACAGCAAAAGCTCCACAGTCTAGATGTTAAGAGAGTACTGAGCTACTATCTGGACCATGCAGAGGAGGTAAGGTCCACTAATACTCTGTCACCTATGGTAAAGTGGGACAAGGTAAATCAGCATCCAAGAGCACCATTTCTCGTTGGATAGTCTCCTGCAGGTAGTTCTGTTACGGCAAAACTGGCAAGCTGTCACCTGAAGGTATTAGGGCTTACTTCACAAGGGGCACCTCTGCCTTTCTGGTAGCATCAAGAGGTGTTTCCTTGCAGGAAATCTGTAAAGCATATGCCTGGAAAACAGTACACACTTGCACAAAGCACTGCTGTCTGGACATACAGGGAAGAAGAGATGACTGCTTTGGCACTGCTGTCTTGCAGAAACTGTTCCTTAAGTAGGTTCTTTACCCAGCCTCCCAGGGTGCTGCTATCGAGTCTGCAGTTGTTAAGCATAGTGAGGGATTCGTGTTGCTTGAAGAAAACAATTAGGCACTATAGTCATGTTGTTTCCTCCAAGGGATCCCTCTCTATGTTGAATAGTCCCATCCCTACCTCCCCTTCCAGAACCTGGAAAAGGTTCACACAAGAATCAGTTCCTTTCAGCTTGCTTGAGCATTACTTGTTACAGTAGCTTACAGTTGATACTCATTGATCTAATCAAATTGATACTCAGTGACCTAATCTTTTTAAGTCTGTTCTGCCTCATTTAAGAGTTAGCTAAGACTCAATCATATTTGTTCATTTTTGGTAGTCATTTAGGTAGTTTAGTGGTAACTGCTCACCCTCGTTTCAGAAATAAATCTGCCGTTAGAGGGCAGAGGTGAGCATGACCATACAGCAGAATTTTAAACTTCATTTCAAGATTCCATAATTAGGATAACATTCTAGGCTCCAGGGGAATGATTGCAGTTGTTAAGCCTAGTGAAGGATCCCTTGGAAGAAATTACATTACTGTGGTGCATAATTTGTTCTTATTAGAAGAAACGTTTACTCACATGGAACTGTGTCTCTTCTAGGAATAGTCATCCATAGCCATACAAAGCCCAGTCATTCTCCCCTGTCTGGGTTATTTGAGTTTGGTGTATTCTAATGTAGCTTTTTTAAACTACTGGCACACGCTTCTCTCTTTAGCAGAAAAGATCTGACAGTTGTAGGGATGTGCTAGAAATGGAGGGGGTGCACACTGTTGCAATTTGAATTTGATTAGATGGTTTCTGGGGGCCAGCTCCTTGCATCCGGATGATTCAGTGTGTGCGACTGTAGGTGAATACCTGTCAAAGAAACACCATTGCAGGTGAGTTACCTTGGGGGGGTGGGGGGCATCATCTGGTTTCTCCTGCTAAAAGTTTTGGCTGTTACAGAGCAGAGGGCATGAGAAGAGAGAACAATTAATAGGTTTTAGAAGGAAGCACTCAATGTTCTGGGGCACAGTGCATGTGCAGGCTTTATTGACTTGAGTGTGAATCCGATAAAACATGGATTAGAAGAACTGTAGAAGGTAGGTACCTTTCCATGCCATCTGATTGGATGTACTGGCTGAGTAGGCATAAGGACTAGTAGTATCCTTTGTGTCATCGAGGCACAGGTCATGAAGCATAGGGAAAACCAGGAGCAGCTGTAGAATTCACCAAACATATTTATTTACCATACCAGTAACATAAAAAAAATAAACTTGTTCATAATAACTATGTACAGCGGAGAAATGAAGTAGTTTTTCTTACAGTCTCTGTGTCCCTTTTTACTTTTGTCTAAAGGACCAACCACATCCATTGCAATTCTCTCAAAAGGCACACCTATCAGGGGTACCTTGTTTCTTCTAATGATGGGGCTATTTTCTGACACTCAGCACATATTTTTTTTATATTAGCTGATATGCAAGGGAGGGAAAGACAGACAGCAAGAGAAAACTGAGAAACAGTGAGGGGCAAAGAATTGCGAGACTGTTTGGGATGATCAAATCCGAAGTCTCACAGAAAAAATTGGTTGCGCAACCAGACAGAGAAGAGACAGAAAAGGAAAGATTCTTGCATTTAAACACTTTCTCCATAACAACTGGGACAGGGTCCTATTCTGTCCTGTCCCACTTTGAGCTGAGGATATTCAAACAACTTGAAGTCTTGCTGTATTCAGACAAGTGCAGTTAGCCCCAGCCTTTAAACTGCCCTGGAGAACAAAGGGTTAATCGTTCTGTGCAGAGCATAGAATGCTGAGCTCGAGCTCGGTTGATGTCTCTGTCTGTTTCCCTTTGAAAGCTGACCGTCAGATTCTTTACTCCACCTCACTGAACAGTCGCTCCGGAGATTTCTCCTGCAGCTTGGTTCGAAAGTCGGTTGAAGTGTCATTTTTTCGTCGGTTTCTAACCGAAAAAGTTTCCCGCATAGTCGGTTCAATCTCTGTCTGTGGTACCGTGAGTACTAGATAGGTTTTGTACTGTGTTTCCTGTGTGGAACTTGTAAAAAGTGTCGATCATTTTTGCTTAATTCTTGCATTAACTTTAGTGCGTAGTTACCGGTCCTTATCGGTTGTAAAAAAAAAATATGTGTTTTGAAACGTCTTTTTCCAAGACCCGTGACACGGTTAGGAACCGATAAGGGAGTCTTGCCGGGCGGTTGCCAACAAAAAGGGTAAGTTTGGTTAGGTTGGCCATGTCTGAGAAACCCAAGAAAAAAAAACTGGTCCACTTGGTTTCAACACTGCAGTGAGTGTGGGGAGGGCTTTGCTAAGGCCGATCCCCACACCACCTGTGTTTATTGTCTGGGGTTTGAACACCTCGATTCAGACTGCCAAATGTGCAAAAATTTTCCCAAATCTACCCTTGAAAAGAGATTAGGTAGACTGAGGGAAAAGAAGGCCGAGAAGTCCGCTGACCCGGATGGCCAGCCCGGTTCGGTTCCGACCGAACCAGAAGGAGTGCCCTCTGACCAGGGCGATACTTCGGGCAAAAGGAGAGCCGATTCCGAGGGGTCAGTTCCGACTAAAAGAAAGCGCATAAAAAAAATCGTCCGGTTTGGATCCAGAAGTCCATGTTCGACCGCGAAGATATAGCCAGAGGATTCGATTGTGGAATCGCTTGTCCAGTTCCGACCGATCCGGCACCTTTTGGCAGGGGCTCGGTTCGGTTGGTTCCCCCGGTTCATGACTATACTTTGGAAGAATTTTATGAACTGGAGTTTGAGGAGGAAGGGGAGTTTGAAGATGATGGTGGTGATGGTGAAAGTCTAGATGTGCCTGTGGAACTGGACATCTCCCCCGACAGACCTTCAGGTGTATCCCCGCCTAGGCTTTCTGAGTCCCCTTCCCACTTTATGTTCTTCAGAAAGGTGGCTGAGACCCTCCAGCTTCCTATGGAAGAGGCAATGGAGGGTCAGGAGGAGCCTGATTTTGTAGAAATGATGGACATCCCAGAGTCCAGGAGACTGTCTATTCCCCTCCACAAATCTTTTGGGAAACAGACACAAAAAATTCTGAAGTCTCCCAATTCTGTACCTCCTGTGGACAGAAGAATGGACAAGAGGTATACACTCTCAGGCTCAGAAACGGAGTTTTTATATCAGCAATGCAGCCATGTTGGAGTTGTGCAGGCTGCTGCCTGTGATAAGGCAAGCATTCCCTTGGCTTCACACCCCCCAGACAAAGACTCTAGGAAGATTGATGCCATGGCAAAAAAAATCTGTACATGGCATCTTCCTTGGGACTCAGGCG
Source organism: Neoceratodus forsteri (assembly GCA_016271365.2). Taxonomy (NCBI): domain Eukaryota; kingdom Metazoa; phylum Chordata; order Ceratodontiformes; family Ceratodontidae; genus Neoceratodus; species Neoceratodus forsteri. The sequence goes on along the minus strand of CM028136.1, from coordinate 506,233,409 downwards.
AATTATATGGCCTATATAGCTAGGTACCAGAAGTCCAGGTGGGACACTGTACTGGCACTGGCTAAACAGGCCTCCCCCCCCCAGCTAGCCAAGGAACTGGAGGTGGTGGCTGCAGATGGGATTGAGGCATCTAAAGTTCAGTTTCATGCTGCTGTGGACTCTAATGATGTGTCAAGAGTCATGGCTACATCTGTGGCTCTTCGGAGAATGGCTTGGCTCAGATGTACTAACCTCTCGCAGGATACCCAGGCTAAGGCCATGGATTTTTCTGTAGTGGGTAATTCTCTGTTTGGGGAGCAGACAGAGAATTACATGAAGAAATTGGATGAGTACAGGAGTGCTCAGGCCAAGGAGAGTCAGGCAGCTCCTCAAAGGCAGCAGTCTAGGGGCAGGGGCAGGCCTTTTCAAAGGCCTTTTTACCAAGCACAGGCCTCTTCCACTTCCTTTTCACAGAGGGGGTTCTTCAGAGGGAGAGGCAGAAGGAGGATGAGCAGGGCTGCATCCACTCCTCAGTAAGGCCCCTGCCAAGCACACACCCTGATGGGCCTGCCCGTGTCGACTCTCCTATTCCAGTAGGGGGCAGGCTGGCTTACTTTGTCCAGGATTGGATGTCAGTTACATCAGACAAGTGGGTCCTGGAAGTAGTAATACAGGGACTGGCTCTCAGCTTCAGAAAATTTGCAAAGATGAGAGCAAAATCTTTTCCACCTGTAAATCTCTTGGAAACCCTTGCCCTAGAGGCAGAGGTTTCATCTCTTCTGGCCTAAAGGGCTGTACTCCAGGTACTTCCTGACCCCAAAAAAGACAGGGGAGTGGCGACCCATCCTAGACCTAAGATATTTAAACAAACATCTTTTAAAACCAAAGTTCAAGATGGTAACTCTGGGAATAATTCTTCCCTCTCTAAGGCCAGGGGGACTGGCTAGCCTCCCTGGACCTCAAAGATGCCTACTTTCACATTCCCATCAGGTGCTCCCACAGAAAGTACCTCAGATTTGAGTTGCCTTCAGGCCACTATCAGTTCAAAGCAATGCCCTTTGGCCTAACCTCAGCCCCAAGGGTTTTCACAAAGTGCCTGGCAGTAGTAGTTGCCTTTCTAAGAAGGCAAAATCAACGGTTAGCTTTCAAAGGGAAACGGACAGAGACATCAACCGACCTCGTGCTCAGCATTCTATGCGCTGCATAGAAAGATTAACCCTTTGTTCTCCGGGGCAGTTTAAAGGCTGGGGCTAACTGCACTTGTCAGAATACAGCAAGACTCCAATAGAAGAAACATAATTGCTAAGGTGAGTAATTTTTTTCTTCAGTTCTCATTTAAATTAGGCAGTAGTAATTTGTGTACAAAAGGCTTGTAACAGATGTTGTTAGGACACTATAGATTCCCACGATATTATAGTACAGAACTGTACCTTCAAACATTTCTATGATGGAAAAGTAAAACACTTCCAGCGGTGTATCCCATAGTAAAACATGAATTTCTGGGGGAGTGATGCTACAGAACCCGAGCAAGATGGCCACCTTGTCTTAAATCATGCCTTGAGATAATCCTTAAAAACTGCATTTTCCGGCCTACGCTTGCCCTCAGACATGAGACTACTAGTTGCTGATCACTCTAGGCAGAGAACAGGTAACCCTCTGAAGGAAAAGCTGGTGCCAGCGGGCAGGAAATCTAAAAGTAATTTGGGAGCTCCAGCTGGCACAAATGGTCTCCAGGAGCTTGATCACTTTGACTCCCTCATGAATAAAGTGGTGAGTTTAGAAGCCACTATGAACACTGTTAAAACTTCATCTGCAGAGGCTGCTAAGTGGGCCGATGCCACCTTGGGAATGGCAGCCATGTTAATGGAGGAGAATACCCACCTGCACACCAGACTGGAGACAGAAAATCAAGCCAGATCAGTCAACCTTAGAGTAATTGGCATGTCTGAAGGGTGTGAGGGGGACCATCTATCCATTTTTATGTTCCACTGGCTGACCCAACCACTTGGTGAAGCTGTTACTAGTCACCTGGTACATATTGAGAAAGCATACCGGGTGACGCTGCATGGCAGACCCAACAGTCTGGAGGTGTCCTGCATCATCATGCTGGTAACGAACGGTGTGGACAACAGAGATTTTATCTTGGCACTGGCACATGGAAGAGAGACCCAGCTGCAAGATAGCTAATCTGTCAGAATTTACTTAGATGTCAGCTTTGCCACTCAGCAGAAAAAAAGGACTTTGACGGAGTGAGAGCCATGCTGAGAGATGCAGAGGTAGACCATGGTATCGTGTTTTCAGTACGGCTTCGAATCCTTCCTGTGGGCAAAGTGTTCTTTTTTCGTACCCTGACGATGCCCACAAATGGTCACAAAAATATGCCCAGCCTAATGCTGTCGAGTAGGTCTGAAGGATTCTGCTTCCGAGGAAAAAAGCTTGTAAATTGGAAGCTTAGGAACTGCTAACTTTGTGTCTTGATCTGCTGGGTGGGTAAATGGCTGCTCTCCAGGCACAAGATTTTTGTGCTGTTTCTTTTAATGAATAACTAATAAATGCTTTCCTGGAGTAGCCTGCTACCATGCCTTGTATCAGACATATGTGTGATGTTCTCTATCCAGACCATTTATATTTTGATGGAGGCTGCTGGATGATTAAATGGTAGCATTTGTTTTGTTTATATTCATGTTAGCCATCACGCAAGTAATGCAAACTACAGTTTCCTAACTGTTTGTTAAAATCTTCCCTCCCGTTGTGTCTGGAAGCCCTCCACACCTGAACCTCCTGTGCAGCTTGGGTGCCGATCTCCTGGCAGTTTACATGGGCGGAGCCTCCAACTATGTGGCGGATGCCCTCAGCCAAGTGGCTGAGGCGTCTCACGAGAGTTCTCTTCACCAGGAGGTGGTGAATCACCTGTTCTCCCAGTGGGGAACTCCCTTGGTTGACCTGTTCACCTCTTGGGAGAAGACAAAGCTGAGAGCTGTTCTTTGTCTGTCTCTCCCCCCCCCCCAACAGTGCGGAACACTGATTGATGCCTTCATGAAGCCTTGGACTCCGGGCCTCCTGTATGTCTTTCCTCCCTTTCTGTGATCCACAGGGTGTTGGTCAAGGTGCGAATGGACAAGGCGCAGATGATCCTGGTAGCCTCAGCCTGGCTGTGCCAGTTCTGGTACCCAGATCCCCTCAACCTCAGCAGCAGGCCTCTGTGGTGCTTAGCTCTGTACCTGCATCTGCTGTCTTGCCGCAAGGGGAAGGTCTTGCACCCAGACTTTCAATCCCTGCACCTAACAGCCTGGTTCCTGTGCGGCTAGAGTTCCAGGCTTTGAGTCTCTCCGACGAGGTCTTTCATGTCATAGAAGCCTCTCAGAAGGAGTTGTCTCACCAGTGCTATGCCTTCAAATGGAAGCACTTTTCCAGTTGGCGCCGTGGCAGGGAGCTAGACCCCTTGGCCTACCCCATGGCTAGCATCCTGGACTACCTGTGGTCCCTTTCCCAGTCGGGTCTGAGGTTGATGACCCTCAAGGTGCAACTGGCAGCCATCTTGGTATACTGGGTGTGAGCTGGTATGCAGACGGTGGCACAGTGGAAGGTGGTCATGCATTTCTTCAAGGGCCTTGATCATCTGTCTCCGCCAGTGCATGAACCACCACCACCTTGGGACTTGTTGCTGGTACTGGCAGTGCTCACAGGCAAGCCATTCGAACCGATACACAGGTGTGGCATCTTTCACCTGTCATGGAAGACTGCCTTCTTGGTGGCTATCACCTCTGGCAGAAGGATCAGTGAGCTCGAGGTGCACTTGGTGGAGTTTGCATACTTGGTTTTCCACAGGGACGAGGTTGTCCTGTGCTCCAACCTGAAGTTCCTTCCGAAGGTTGTTTTGGAGTTTCACCTTAACCAGGTGATTAACCTGCCGGTGTACTTCACCAGTCCAATCTCGGAGGCCGAGGACAGGCAGCCATCTAGACGTTATGGACGTGCATGTGCTGAACCCCCCCCCCCGGTCAGTTTTCCTTTTTCGGATGTTTACTACACCTGCAGTTTTAAGTAACATAGGAGAAAGAAATCGTATAAGGTAGCTTGCAGGGAGGACTAGGTTGTGATTTCAGGTTATGACATCATCAGCAGCTCTTCACTGAAACTGGCTTTTTTGAATTAAGGGTTACAAAATTACTTGTAACTTTTAAACAAAGTAACTTTCAGATCTGATTTTTGGCATGAGGCTGATTTGAGGTTATGCTGATCCAAATCCTGCATTTACTGATGCCAGAAATGTTGGCCTCAGCCCCTCTTTAACGGTAACTTTCAGAAGTAGTCGGCTATCATTTCTTACATCTGAAGTATATTTTCCTTTTCTGCTTGACAATACTTGGAGTAATGCAGGAAGAGCACTCTGCCTGGAGGCTGACCTAGTCATTTCTTTTTTTACTTCATTTTGAACTGTATGTTTATTAAGTTTTATAGAACAGATTGTACAGATACTATTTACAGTTGTATACAGTACCATTTACAAGCTGGAAATAACATTTTCATTCATGTAGATACAGTAAGAAAGAACATTTAAAAGTATAACATTAGTTTCCGGCATCAATTCTTTTGTCTTAGTTAACTATCTGGTATCTTTTCCATCTGCAGCTGATGCTAGAGTACTTCTGCTTTGTCCTTGGGGAAATGGATAATAATTATAGATCTGCATACCGATGTTCAGAAATCGCTTGCTTGTGGTGGTTAGACTGAGAAACAGATTCTGTTAAATTCCTGAGAACGAGGAATCATGCCATGGTTCGCTTTGTATGTTATATATTAGAAAAGAAAGCAGAGATAGCATAGGTAGGAAATTCAGGGGTCTAGACTTTGGTAAAAGTGACCTAGAAATAGACGAACACAGAGTAGTAAGTGTGTAAGATAGAGTGAGGATGTGTGGGTCTCCCCCCACCATGGAATGAAGTCTGGATAATGATCCAATTAAAGAACCCACTTTTGCCATCTAATTTCGAATTGAGGGAGTTTATCTGATTGTCTATAGGTCATACGTTCCATATTGTGTATATCCACCATTATGGAACGCCATTCTTCCAGGGTAGGGATTTTGGGGTGTGCCAGAGCCTTGTAATTGTTTCTTTGCTGCAACAGCAGAGACCAGGAGCAGATGTAGTGTTAGTCTATGGAGGCCTGATTGCGTCAGGAGAATCACTAGTAGAAATAGTAAAGGGGTGGCGACACCTGGACAGTTGAAAATGGCCTCAGTTTCCCATGATACTGCTTGCCAAAAGGGTTGCAGGACTAGACAGGTCCAAAAGATGTGTGATGTGCTGGCAAAAGGGTGTCCACGCCCTCTCCAACACACACAGCCAGCTTGTCCCCTGCATGTTTAGCAACTATATCAGGTGCTGTGAAAAATCTTGAATGACATTTCCAGGTGAATTTTCTCCAGTACATCGACGGTGTGAGGCGATAAGCTCTCAGTACGGAGTTGTCCCACTCTGCCAAGGTATTTATTATATTTAGCTTACTATTCTACCTCTGTAGTATGGACAGTGTGGTGTCCATGAAGGTCTCCTGGATTGCTTTATAAGTTTGCCCAATTAAATGATCTTCCCTGTATCAGTCTTCGCCATTCATCACTGGTGGGTTCCAGCTGAAGACGCAGTACCCCGCGAGAAGCTTTGCTTTATGAAAAAGCTTAACTGCTTTAAGAGGGAGGAACGATGGGGACAGTGCTGCCCTCGAGGCTGACACCTTGCGTGGCGCTCGCGGGTTGGCCAGTAACCAACGCCGTCCCTTCCACTCCCTCAGTTCTGTTCTTCCCGCCGTCGAGGTAGCAGGTGCTTTGTGGGACAGCTGGAGGATTTCAACTGTGTCACTCTGAAAAAGTTTTCGGTCATTATGCTCGTTGTTTATCTTGACGCCATACTTGATACCGTTTTAAGTTTGGCGTCGTGCCTTCTTCTTCTTATTTTATTTGTGCAGTCATGTCATACTGGGTTCCGAGCGTGAATCTTCCAAGGCGGGGACCTCCGTCATGCGTCGGTGCCCCTGCGGAGGTCTTTTCACTGTAACGGACCTGCATGATTGATGTTTTACCTGCCTTGGGCTGAATCACAGTATGGATTGCTGCGATACCTGCTTCAGCGTGGATTACCACACCCTGGAACTGCGTGCAGTGAGGTTGGGACGTGACCCCTAACCTTTGGTAACAAACAGTGGCAGGGGCCACCAAGGTAGGTCGTTGGACCTGACCCTGGTCCTCCCGATGCTGGCGCACCAGGGAGAGCAAGCTGCTGGGGGCTCACGTTCCACTGAGCCCCAGTGGTTGGGGGTGCGGTCGGCCTCCTCCGGGGGGGGTGGGTACAGCGACTGTGGGTCGCTCCAAGTCTGGTTCTCTTTCCAAGGACTGGCAGAGCCCAATGTTGAGGCTTCAGCTACACACGGGGCCTATGCCAATGGTCCCTTCAAGGGCTTCGAGGAGGGTGTGGTCTCGGTTCCTGGCACTGTTTCCAGTGTCGGTGAGCGGGACACCTCTCTTGCTGCCGCGGTGTCCCATCCTGACACAGTTCTCAGTGCCAGGACTGGTCGGGTGGCAGGGGTCACCTCTCTGAATGTCTCTGTAGTCTCCTCCTCAGATTCAGAGAATGACTCGGAGGACTCTGAGTGGTAACCTGACTCTTTGGAGCAGTTGCCAACTGGATCTCATTCGGGGTCTTCGGTTGGATCTGATCTGGATGTTGACACTGAGCTTGGCGCTGCCCATGTCTCTGCTGGCACCATGGTCAGTATCGTAGAGGACCCTGGTGCCATTCCTGGTGCCACCTCAGGTGGCGGCATCGTTCCCAGGTATGGTGCCAGTATCTATGACGAGTACACCACGCAGTGTCCGGCGACAGCGCTGCAGTTGGTGCTGCCTTGGGGGTTGGTGCCATACCTGATGTTGGTACCACGTCTAGGATAGGTGCTGTGACTGTTGTCAGTGCCGGGGACGGCGATGTGTTGGATGGTGGCTCTGATGGTGCCGTGGAGGGATCTGGTACAGTTCCGGGTACAATCCTTGGTGACGGTGCCACTTTGGGGACTGTCTCTGTGGAGGAGACTGAATTGGCCGCTGACTCTCTCTTCGGTGCCGGTACAGGGTGGGGGGAGATGAGGCTGACCTAGGTGCCGGTTTCTCACTACCCCCTTAACTTAGATTGATTGCTGCTAGGAGACCTCACTCGAGGGGCAGGTCTCTGTCCTCTCTGGGGGGGTTGGGCCTCTCCTCACTCTGCTCGGGTAGCCTTGGCCGCCCAGGGGTGGAGTCAGGGTGTTCGTCCCGAGCACCCCTTCCTCTCTTGGGGGACAGAGTACTGCATCGCATGGGGACAGGGGCCTCCCTGTTGGGCATGCTGGGCTCTGGTCTCCCCACCAGGGGTGTTGTCCCTTCGGGTCTCCACCTGCTGGCTTGGAGATGGTTGAGCAGTAGGTGGAATCTGGGCAGCGCACCCCTCCTCGCTGTAGAGTGGTCCCCCGCTTATGTCCCCACCCCTAGTGGAGTGGGTCAGGTCCCTCAGGATCAAACTGCCCAGTCAAAGTCCATTTCGCATCTTCCTCTTCTTCTCCCAGGTCTCTCTGGTCCCTTTGGTCCCCTCACCAGTGAACAGTATAGGGCTATGGCGGATTCATTCCCTACATACTAAAGGACCATGGATGAGATGGTCTTTACATCTCCTGATACAGCTCCGTCGTTCCCTATACAGAGCACCTCCACCTCGTCGGCTTCCTTCCTGGAGGAAGAGGAACTTCTGTCATATCGGTCATCGGATGCTGATTTCACTGCATAGCAGCGCTTCCTATCGACGATGTTGGGGGAGCTCAGTTTAACCCCTGTACAAAGTCGCAATACCGATCATGCGACTATGGTGTTCCTTGGGGAATACAGCCAGGAGTCAATTGTGATCCCTTCATGGCCTCGACCCTTCATGGAACAGTTGCACAGCATGTGGCAGTCGGCCGCCTCCGCTTCCCCAGCCCCAGGGGACTGCTAGCACCGGTTTTGCATCCCTTCGGGGGTCTCCAGGATCTTTGCCCCACCCCACCTTGGGTCTAGAGTGACTGGACACCCCTTCTGGGTGTCTGCGCCTCACAGGAGACAGTCCTCTGGATGCGGACTCTGCGGAGTTCGATTGCTCGAGCAGGAGAGTTTCTGCCTTGGCACGTCTCCTGTTATCAATAGCAGCACAACAGGCACACATGGTGATCTATGAGAGGCCCCTGTGGGCCGCAATGGAAACCTCACTTGTGGCCTTGCCTGATTGCGAGGTAACCAGGCAAGCTATTTTCATTACCACAAGGGGTCAGGAGCTAGCAAGACACCAGGTGTGGGTGTCCTATGACGCCAACACGATGGCTTCCAGACTGGTGTGATCGTGGTCTATATTAGGCGGACAGCATGGCTTTACCTATCCCAGTTGTCACCCCTGGCCCAGCGTAGGGTGACTGCCTCACCTTTCCGGGGGTCCTGTTTTTCTCCCGAAGAGCCAGGCGGGAACCGTCAGAGCACCCTCCCTCTCCTGCTGGTCACGAGACCTGCAATGGGCCCCCCCCCCATGACTACCCCACGAGAGGCTGAACTCGGTCCAGCCTTCAGGGAGCTATCGGTCCACGTTGTGGGCTTGGTACTCATCTACCATTGACGAATGGTGAAGATTGATACAGGAAGATATGTAAATTACGTACCTACCATAATTTTTGATCTTCCTGTATATATTCACCATTCATCACTGCTTCCCATCCTTCATCCCCTCATGGGCCTCAGCCTCTGAGCAGTGCCTCCTCCCTGTTTTGCCCTCCTTCCTAATTGAGGCCAGTTGTGGGTTCAGTCCCACTGGTACCTCTGGGATCCCTGCCACTTCTTGGAAGCAACAGGGGGCCCACCTGGGGGGGCGGGTAGGGGGCTCTGGCCCTTTTCCTTGGTTCCCCGGGCCCCTCTTTGCAATAGAGAAGTCTCAGGTCTTCGGCTGTGTTTCAGATACTCCACCCCTGGTGGGGTACTTCTCCTGGTCCTCTGTCAGGACTATGGCCGTGGGGCCCTGTATACATATATCCATATACTGTATATATGATGTGTGTGTGTGTGTGTGTGTGTGTATGTATATATATATATGTGTGTGTGTGTATGTATATATATATATATATATATATATATATATATATATATATATATATAAATCTATATATATATATATATATGTGTGTGTGTGTGTGTATGTATATATATAGATATAGATATAGATATAGATATATGTGTGTGTGTGTGTTTGTAAATATATAAAAAACCCTTGCCAACAAAGAGGGGTGGCAGGAGACACAGCTGACAAAAATAAACAGTTTAGGCCCACTACGGAGGACACCAGGTCATAGCACACGCTCTCTCTCTATTATTGAGCCCGGGGCATAAATATATATATATATCTATATATAGATATATATACACATCTCTATGTAACCCCCCTGTTACCCGGGGTTACTAGAATCCCAGTAAGACCTAGTGGTAGGCAGGGAAGGCAGCTTGTGAAACTCCAGTTAAATGGATTTCACACTGTCTCACTCTGCACTCAGTCTCAACTGAGACTGAGGGATGACATCACCATAGAACTCTCGCAGCTGCATGAGCCACACTGGAATCTGCAGTTGGAAGTTAGGATAGAATGTTGGGGATTTTTTTTGAACAGTGTGAAAGAGTCTGTGTGCAGTCTTGAAGAGAGAAGCAGCACAGCAGTCTGTGGACAGGCTCTCTGAGCCTAAAGCTCTGTCATAGAGCTACTGTAAAGGGAGGTGCGTGTTTCCACCAAAAGAGGAACACAGTAAGCTGTTTGTGAAGTGGTGGAGACTGCTCTTACTGGTCCCTGTGCCCCATCCCTGAGGGGATGGGGGTGGAAAGGTTTGCCTGTCATTCCAGGGGCAACCCTCTTGGTTCCGGCTAGGGAAGAAGCTTCCTTATTTCAAATTGTGCTGCGGCACCAGAAGCTGTGGGAAAGAAATTACTGTGAGGAATCGCCTGTGGGGCACCTGCAATCAAAGGGTGAGTCCGCTCTGACACAGGGCCTATGTTTTCACCTGAACTGTTGCAAAGTGGGGATTGGACTGCTTAATCAGTGGGAGGCCTAGAGCAATGGGCTAAGCCAAGTAGAAGTATGTTCAAGTCCAGCACAAAGAGTAAAGTAAAGTGGGGATTGAACTGCTTAATCAGTGGGAGGCCTAGAGTAATGGGCTAAGCCAAGTAAAAGTATGTTCAAGTCCAGCACAATGGGAAAGCAAAGACAAGTAGAGGAAATGTGACATGCATTTACCCTTTAATCTACATTGCCAAGCTTTACAGAAAGAGATGTTTAATGTCCAGAGAAGTGGCCGGGTACGAATTGTGGAAGCAAGACGTGGGAGACCCCCCATCAGTAGTAACCAAATTCACCTCTACGGATTTGCTCTGTGGCACTTTTGCTTTCTCTCAGGTACTTGGCCAGTGCCTGAGGAAAGTACCCAGACGTGGGATTAAAAGGAAGTTTCCCTTATGGAGCCAAAGGCTCTTAGGTGGTTTAGGGAGCCACCAGAAAATGTTTCCATGATAAAATGGAAGTTGTTCGAGTGGCCGGCAGGGGAGCCGAGCCAGGGAAATCCCTGAATAGTGTACAAGTTCGGGCTGTGTACCCAAAGCAGCATGCAAGTCCAGGCTGTGTGCCCGGTGGGTTCAGAGCCTGAGGGCTGAAGTGTTGAGGAAGTGTTCCGATTTTTTTTAATTTCATTACCAGAAGTGTAGCCCCGTGGGGGTCTGTCTATGCTTTGTTTGTTCTGCTTGGATGTGAATAAAGCCACACTTCAGAATCCCATTCCTGGTATTGGACATTACAGTTATTGCTTTCTGTGTTCAGATTTACTTGGGTGCTCCTGTGCAGAGTAGCCAAACCTAGCCCTTGTACCGAGTAACTTATTCCTCCCCGAACCCAGTCCCCACCTGATACTGCTGTCAGATTCAAACAGCATACCACCTGTCGTTTGTAAAAAGGCAGGGGGGTGGGGTTACATCTATATCTACATATATAGATATGCACACACACACACATATATGCCCCCAGCTCTATAATAAGAGGGTGAAGACTGTCAGCTTAAGTTGATCTGGCCCACAGGGAATGGTGCAGGAGAGTATGTTTCATCCTCCCACTGTGCATCCCTCTCTTCCTCCTCCTCCTCCTCTTCTCTTCTCTCTTCTTCATCTTCTCTCTCACTTCTTCTTCTCCTGGGTTTCTGCCAGAAGTTGGGGCCCCAATCCAGACCCTCTTAGGCCCCAATGAAAAAAACCAAAACTGTCCTCTCCTGTGGGCTTATTCCTTTTTAAGTTCATATCCTTTCTTTTTCCTTTTCCTGTCCCTTTGGGCTCCTTTGCCCACCCTCCACCCTTGTTTCTCTTATCTAGTTTCTTCTCCAGAGAGCAGAACTGATAGAGTGGAAGGGACAACATTGGTTACTGGTCAACACGTGAGCGCCATGCAAGGTGTTGGCCTTGAGGGCAGCGCCATCCCTGAAATCGTCCCTCCCTCTTAAACCATTTTTTTTCTTAAAGTAAAGCTTCCTGAGGGGTGCTGCACCTTCAGCTGGAACCCACTTGTGATGAATGGTGAAGATATACAGGAAGATCAAAAATTACAGTAGGTACATAATTTAGATTTTTATGTTGATTGCGCGCGTGCGCAAGAAACATATTGCGGCAGCTTGCCAGAAGCAGGTTGTGGAGGCATGGCACTGTTGTGGCCAGTGCCCCCACAGCCTTTAAAGGCTTGACCCGCTTTCTCCAATGGGGTGGCATGCTGCTGCTGACTCAAGGGTCTCCTCATTATTGCTGCGTCAGCTATTCGCTGCAATGAGGCGACCTGTCATTGCAGGCGAGCGTTGAGCCACTATATTGTTTGTGGAACATGGCGGCTTGCATGTGTTCACAAACAATATTCGTGAGCCCCCAGTGCTGAAGGTGCCCAATCCCTCGGCAGCATGTGGCCCCCCCACAACAGTGTTTTGGTGATGGGGCCCAATCCCCGCCGGCTTCAGTCCCCCTCCTAGTGAAAGTTGCCGACAGGGGAGCCCACTCCCCATCGGCATTATGTCCCCCCTCCCAGTTTGTTTTGTCAATGGGGGAGCCCACTCGCCGTCTGCATAATGCCCCCCCCCACGAAAACCCAGTAGATTTGTACCGAGGGGCTACCTAGTCCCCCTCAGCTCTTGCACCCCTCCCTTTTGTGCCGACGGGGATGCCCAATCCCCCGTTGGCTACAGCTGCTGCCCCCAAAAAACACAAACAATTTGTTGGCACGCTGGGAACCCACCCCAGCATGCCACATGCTCCTGTTAAAAATAAATAAAAAAAAGTCCCACAATGTGTGTTTTTTTTTTTTTGGTAACCTGTGAAAAAAGGAAATGGTCCCTCGCGGTCTCCCTGCCCCCTCCCACAACCCGCGCCCACCCACTGCACACCCTGCCTCCTACACCCCCCACCCCATACTTACCTCCAGAGTCAGACACAATGATCTTTGGTGGAACGGGAAAACGCCTGCACTCTTCAAAGCCGACCGCGAACTGAGGAAATGCTGGTAAGCTGTATAATGGTATAAACAGGGTATTTTCAACTTTGATGCATATCTCTGGCATTGTTTGGAATTTTGGCACCAATTTTTTTTTCATGGAGTTTTTGGGACCCCTCTTCATGAATTCAGGCACTGTCATGGCGTTATTCGGTCCCGAAAGGTGATTTCACGGTCACTGCGCAGAATCACCTTTTGGGACCAATTAACAAAATTACAGTGCCAGTGTTCATGAGGTGGGGTCTCAAAAGTGTATGTTGCAAATTTGTTGGGAAAATCCAAAATTGACACTTTTTTACGAGTTGCAGTTGTGCAGTTGCTAACGCTCAGAATTTCGTTAATTTGCAATATTTTCACTCCAGATTTTCAGCATTGTCATTTTATACACCTCCTTATGAACAGTAGAGCTGTCATTTTTGACATCTTGGCCGAAATTGTTTTTGCTCTTCTGGCGCAGAATAATGCAGTCACTGTGGGAAAATCACAGTGACACTGTTCATGAGCAGAGGTCCTAAAATGCCTATGTTGAAAATTTTGTGATGAAACTCCATAAAATGTCTGTGGTATGAGCGTGCGTTGTGCACTTTCCATGCACCCCTGTAACTTCGCAAATTAGTAATATTTTCGTGCCACATTTTCAACAGTGGCATTTTTTCACACCTCCTTATGAACAGTACAGCTCTCATTTTTCACATCTTAGCCGAAATGTGTGTTCGCACTTCCGGCGCAGAATACCGCAGTCGCTGTCAGAAATCAGTGTTTGGGACAGATTAGAATTGAGCAAGTGAGAGAGGGGGAGTGACTGCGCTCAACTGAGTTCTGTCGGGACTGCTGCGGATTTCTTTGTGGGCAGGAAAAGGCGCCAACGCAGGCAGGAGCCCAGTACAAAATGGCAGCCTGCAGCGCCGGGAGACACAGAACAAGTGAGTGAGATCAACGGAGGTCTTTCGGGACTGCTGCGGATTTCTTTGTGGGCAGAAAAAGGCAGCAATGCATGCAGGGGCTCAGTACAAAAGGGCAGCTAGCAGCGCGGCCAGAAACGGAACAAGTGAGTGAGAGAGGGGCAGTGAGCGAGCTCAACGGAGCTGTGTTGGGACTGCTGCAGATTTCTTTGTGGGCAGGAAAAGGCGCCAACGCAGGCAGGAGCCCAGTACAAAATGGCAGCCTGCAGCACCGGGAGACACAGAACAAGCGAGTGAGGGAGGGGGAGGGAGTGAGTGAGATCAGCGGAGGTCTTTCGGGACTGCTGCGGATTTCTTTGTGGGCAGAAAAAGGCAGCAATGCATGCAGGGCTCAGTACAAAAGGGCAGCTAGCAGCGCGGCCAGAAACGGAACAAGTGAGTGAGAGAGGGGCAGTGAGCGAGCTCAACGGAGCTGTGTTGGGACTGCTGCAGATTTCTTTGTGGGCAGAAAAAGTTGCCAACAGAGGCAGGAGCCCAGTACAAAAGGGCAGCCTGCAGTGCCAGGTGAAACCTCATGAGCGAGTGAGAAGTGGGGAGTGAGCGACTTCAGTGGAGCTCTGTCAGGACAGCTGCAGATTTCTTTGTGGGCAGAAAAAGGTGCCAATGCAGGCAAGAGCCCAGTGCAAAAGGGCAGCCTGCAGCGCCAGGAGACACAGAATGAGTGAGTGAGGGAGAGGGGGACTGAGTGAGCTCAACGGAGCTCTTTTGGGACTGCTGCACAGTTCTTCGTGGGAAGAAAAAGGCACCAATGCATGCAGGGGCCCCAGTACAAAAGGGCAGCCTGCAGCGGCAGGAGAAACGGAACGAGTGAGTGAGAGAGGGGGGGAGTGAGCGACCTCAATGGAGCTGTATCGTGATTGCTGCAGATTTCTTTCGGGGCAGAAAAAGGTGACAACGCAGGCAGGAGTTCAGTACAAAAGGGCTGCCTGCAGCGGCGGGAGAAACAAAATGAGCGAGAGAGACGGGGGAGTGAGCGACCTCAACGGAGCTCTGTCGGGACAGCTGCGGATTTCTTTGTGGGCAGAAAAAGGTGCCAACGTAGGCAGGAGCCCAGTACAAAAGGGCAGCCTGCAGTGCCGGGAGACACACAACAAGCGAGTGAGAGAGGGGGAGTGAGCGAGCTCAATGGAGCTCTGTCATGACTGATCGGGATTTCTTTGTGGGCAGAAAAAGGTGGCAATGCAGGCAGCAGCCCAGTACAAAAGGCCAGCCTGCAGCATGGGCAGAAACGGAATGAGCGAGTGAGAGATGGGGAGTGAGCGAGCTCAACGGAGCTGTGTCGGGACTGCTGCAGATTTCTTTGTGGGCAGAAAAAGCCACCAACGGATGCAGGAGCCCAGTACAAATGGGCAGCCTGCAGCGCCGGGAGACACAGAATGAGCGAGTGAGGGAAGGGGACTGAGTGAGCTCAACGGAGCTCTGCTGGGACTGCTGCACAGTTCTCTGTGGGAAGAAAAAGGCACCTATGCATGCAGGGGCCCAGTACAAAAGGGCAGCCAGCAATGGCGGGAGAAACAGAATGAGCAAGTGAGAAAGGGGGAGTTAGCGACCTCAACGGAGCTCTATCGTGACTGCTGCAGATTTCTTTCTGGGCAGAAAAAGGTGGCAACGCAGGCAGGAGCCCAGTACAAAAGGGCAGCCTGCAGCACCAGGAGAAACAGAATGAGCGAGTGAGACAGGCAGACAGAGCGACCATTCTGGCAATAGCTACCTTTCTGAAGTCCAACATTCTTGTCCTGGTCTTAGCCGACTCCCTCCCTGTCTTGAGGAGGAACCACACTGAGCAGTGGTCGCTTCCTGCTAGAGGGTCCTGTACTATCACATCCTGGACTTGATCACCATTTGTTAGCACCAAATCCAGTATGTTCCCCTCTCTAGTAGGTTCCATCGCCCCTTGCACTAAGTAGCTGTCTTGGATAGCCTCCAGCAGCACCTGTTCTCTGGCATGTGCTGCAGTTACTGTCTACCAGTCAACCCCAGGTAGGCTGAAGTCTCCCACTATAACTGTATTTCCCCTGCCACTGATCTTCTTAAGTTGCTCCCCCAGCTTCCTATCCACCTTATCGCTCTGTGAGGGTGGCATGTATACCACCCTCATCCTGAGCTTCTTACCTTTAGGGCTTTGGAGCAATACCCATATGGCTTCTGGCCTCCCCTCCTCCCTGGTACACAGTATCCCCGCCCTGACATAAATAGCCTCCCCTCCAGCCCCTGCCCCGGTCCCTGCAGAACACCTTGTAACCCGGGATCGTAAGATCCCAGTCATGGTATTGGGTGGCCCAGGACTCTTAGATGGCGGCAGTAACTACTTCTCCCCATCACCATTGCCTGGAACTGTGCCACCTTGTTTGCTAAGCTCCTTGCATTCAAGGATACTACAGTCCAGCTTGCGCCCCGCCCCTCCTCTTCCCATCTCTCCCCCTTCCACTTTTGTCTTGGTAACTTCCCCTTATCCTACTCCTCCTCCCTCTCTAGGGGGAGAGGCCTTCCAGTCTCCCCTGGAAGGTGCCTCCTCCCTGCTATAAGACTCAGCCCTCCTCTCAGTTTAAATCTATATTGTTTTTAATGTACTTCTCCAGCCCCTGTCCCAATGCCCTTGTACCCTCGATGCTGAGATGCAGCCTATCCTTGGCATAAAGCCCCTTACTGTTCTATGTCTCGCTCCACTCCCCTACTACCCCATTTCTTAACACCACCCCTTCAGCCACCCATTAAACGCCTGTATTCCTAGCTTCAAACAACATGAAGTCTTGCTGTATTCTGATAATTTGCAGTATTC
Organism: Neoceratodus forsteri; assembly: GCA_016271365.2. Lineage (NCBI taxonomy): Eukaryota > Metazoa > Chordata > Ceratodontiformes > Ceratodontidae > Neoceratodus > Neoceratodus forsteri. The sequence continues at coordinate 506,217,093 of CM028136.1, read as the reverse complement.
TCCAGCACTGGAACTGCCCTGGAGAACTAAGTGTTAACTCTATGCCAGGGCATAGAACGTTGAGTTTGTGCTCGGTTCAAACCAGTACCTGCTGCACATCAGACTAAGCCGTCAGATTCTTTACTCTGCCTGACTGAACGGTCGCTCCGGAGAGATTCTCCATCGCTCGGTTTCGGTACAGTAAGTCGTCGGTTCAAACCGATAAACTTTATTTTATTTCGGTTCAGATTATTCCTGCTGTGGTGTGAGTATTTTGTCCTTTTCTGTGTGGAAATTGTAAAAAAAGAAAAAAGATGTAGTGTGAGGAAAGTTGTGGGTAGTTTAGTCAGTTCGGCTGAACCGATTACCCTTATTTTCTGTTGTGTTTCCCTTTCAGGTTTTGAGGTTCCGGTGCCAATCAGTTCTAAAAAAACAAAAAAACCTGCATTTCGTTTTTTTTTTTTTTACCAATATCAGTAACACGGTTAGGAACCGATCGGTTTGGTCTTGCCTAGCCTGAAGCCATGTAAAGGGCAAGTTTTTCTTGGTACTATGGCTCAGTCTGAGAAACCCAGAAAAAAAAACGGGCCCACTGGGTTTCAACACTGCGGTGTATGTGGGGAGGCCTTTGCTAAGGCTGATCCCCACACCTCTTGTGTGTATTGTCTGGGGTTTGACCACCTCGATTCAGACTGCCAGATCTGTAAGAATTTTCCCAAATTGACCTTGGACAAGAGATTGGGTAGGCTGTGGGAAAAAGAGGCCAGAAAATCCTCTGACCCAGATGGCTAGCCTGGTTCGGTTTCTACCGAACCAGAAGAAGTGCCCTCTGACCAGTGCCAGACTTCCTCGGGCAAAAGGAGAGCCAATCCTGAGGGGTCGGTTCCGACAAAGAGAAAGAGAAAAGATAAGTCGGCCGGTTCGGATCCAGAACTGTCACGTCCAACTGCCGAAGAAATAGCCAGAGCGATTAGTATAGTGGAATCGCTCCATTCAGTTCCGATTGATCCGGCACCGCAAACCAGGTGTCCGGTTTGGTCGGTTCCACCAGTTCCCGATTACTTCCCTGAAGATTTCCATGAACCGGATTTGGAAGGGGATGAAGATTTTGACTATGAAGATGAGGATGTCGGTGACGAAGGTCTGGATGAGCCTATCGAACCGGACATCTCCCCAGACAGACCTTCTGGTGTGTCCCCTCCTAGGCTTTCTGAGTCCCTTTCCCATTTTTTGTTTTACAAAAAAGTGGTTGAGACCCTCCAGCTCCCTTTGAGTGAGACTGTAGAGGAGTCAGAGGAGCCTGACTTTGTGGATATGATGGATATCCCAGAGTCCAAAAGATTGTCTATTCCCCTCCATAAGTCTTTTGGGAAACAGACACACAGACTATTGAAGACTCCTAATTCCTTACCTCCAGTGGACAAGAGAATGGACAGGAGGTATTTGTTGTCAGGCTCTGATTCGGAGTTCCTTTACCAGCAATGCAGCCATGTTGGGGTAGTGCAGGCTGCAGCCTGTGACAAGGCTGGCATACCTTTGGCTTCATACGCCCCTGACAAGGACTCCATGAAGATAGATGCCATGGCCAAGAAACAGTACTTGGCATCTTCTCTGGGACTCAGGCAGGCGAATTACATGGCCTATGCAGCCAAGTACCAAAAATCCAGGTGGGATACAGTGTTGGAACTGGCTAAGCAGGCTCCCCCCCAGCTAGCCAAGGAGCTGGAGGAGGTGGCTGCTGATGGAATTGAGGCATCGAAGATGCAGTTTCATGCTGCTGTTGACTCCAGTGATGTTTCATCATGAGTCATGGCTACATCTGTGGCTCTTTGGAGGATGGCTTGGCTCAGGTGTACTAGCCTCTCACAGGATACCTGGGCTAAGGCCATGAATTTTCCTGTTTTGGGTAATTCTCTGTTTGGGGAGCAGACCGAGAACTACATGAAAAAAATGGATGGGTACAGGACCACCTATAGGAGTGCTCAAGCTAAGGAAACGCAATCAACTCCTCGGAGGCAGCAGTCTAGGGGCAGGCCCCTTCATAGGCCTTTCTACCAGGCACAGGCCTCCTCTCCTTTTTCCCAGAGGGGGTTCTTTAGAGGGAGAGGCAGAAGGGGGATGAGCAGAGCTGCATTTACCTCTCAGACTAAGCCCCCTGCCAAGCAGACACCCTGATATGTCAGCGCGGGTCGACACTCCTATCCCTGTAGGAGGCAGGCTGGCTTACTACTTCCAGGCCTAGAAGTCTGTAATCTCAGGCAAGTGGGTCCTGGAGGTAGTAAGCCAGGGACTGGTCCTTAGCTTCAAAATGTTTCCAAAGCTGGGGATCAGGTCTTTTCCACCCGCAAACAGCTCCGAAATCATTGCCCTAGAGGCAGAGGTTTTCTCTCTGTAGGCTCTCAGGGCCATAGAGAGGGTTCCTACATCCCTCAGGGGCAAAGGTCAGTACTCCAGGTACTTCCTTACCCCAAAGAAGACAGGAGAGTGGTGGCCCATCCTAGGCCTAAGGTAATTAAACAAGCATTTACTGAAACCAAAGTTCAAAATGGTGACTCTGGGAAAGATTCTTCCCTCTGAGACCAGGAGACTGGCTAGCCTCCCTGAATCTCAAGGATGCCTACTTCCACATCCCCATCAGGTGCTCCCACAGAAAGTACCTCAGGTTCGAATTGCCCTCAGGCCATTATCAGTTCAAAGCAATGCCTTTCGGCCTAACATCAGCTCCAAGGGTGTTTACAGAATGCCTAGCACCAGTAGTAGCCTTCCTCAGAAGGCAAAACATTGCCATATTTCCATATCTTGACAACTAGCTCGTGGTGGGGCAGTCTCCAGACCAAGTCAGGTCAAGCTTGCAAGTCTTTCAACACTTGCTCACCTCCCTAGGATTTCTCCTCAGTCTCCCAAACTCAGTTCTGGAACCTGTTCAGCTCCTCACTTTCATAGGAGCAGAACTAGATACTGTTCAGGCAAAGGCTTTTCTCCCTGTGGCAAGGGTAAAGGCCATTGCAGATCTAGCTTCTTCCTTTCGCCTTCGGGTCTCTCGGCCAGCAAGGTATTTTTTTCAGCTTTTGGGTCACATGGCAGCCTCCACAGCATTGGTTCAAGGTGCCAGGTTTCAGATGAGGGACATTCAGTTCCATTTAAGGGCTTGTTAGTCGCAGAAAAAGGATCCCCTGACCAAGCTGGTTCCAGTGACTCACACTTTGATCCAGGCTCTCCAGTGGTGGTTGGATCAAAGCGACTCAAGGCAAGGTGTCCCTTTCATCTCCCTATCCCACTCGCTCATTCTGACCACAGATGCTTCTCTTCTGGGCTGGGGTGCTCATCTGGAAGACCTCACAGTTCAGGGGTTGTGGTCTCCTCAGGAGTCCCTGCTTCACATCAGTCTTCTGGAGCTCAGGGCTGTCTACCTGGCTCTGTTAGCCATCTCAGAATCAGTTCAGAATAAGGTGGTTCAGGTCAGGACAGACACCACCACCACCACCACCGTGTGGTACATCAACAAGTAGGGAGGCATTCAGTCTACGGCCTTGGGCACAGAAGCCATGAAATTGTGGTCTCTGGCTTATTCTCTGGAGACAACCCTAGTAGCAGTCCACCTTCCTGGGAAGGACAATCTGACAGCAGATGCATTGAGCAGGATTTCTCAGGGCCATCACGAATGGTCCCTGGATCCCCTAGTCCTGAAAGACATTTTTTCAGAATGGGGCACCCCTCAGGATAGACCTTTTTGCAGCCCCAGACAATAACCAACTTCCCCTCTTTTGTTGCAGACCCCCAGTCTTGGGCACAGTCCCTCTGGAGGCCCTACTTCTGGATTGGAAGGGGACATTTCTGTATGCTTTTCCTCCCTTTCCTCTCGTATTCAGAGTTCTGGTCAAAATGAGGTCACAGTCTTGCAAAGTGGTTCTGATTGCTCTAGATTGGGCCAGACAGCCTTGGTATACTCTGTTGCTGTCTCTGGCAGTTCATCCTCCTCTGGTTCTCCCCCAGAGTCACAATCTGTTAACCTTCTCTCAGGGGAGAGTTTGGTACCCCAGCCTTCGGTCTCTCAACCTCGGGGCCTGGCTCTTGAAGAGCTAGAATTTGCTGGTATGAGTTTGTACCAAGGGGTTCTGGATATTCTTAAGGCCTCCAGGAAAACAGCTACCAGGAAAACTTACAATTCCAAATGGAAGAGATTTTCCATTTGATGTTCAGGTAAGCGTATTTCTCCCAGTCACTGCTGACCTGTCTGCAGTCCTTGACTATATGGTTCACCTTAACAGTTTAGGTCTTAGGCCAAATACCCTCAAGGTTCATTTGGCTGTTGTTTCCGCATTCCTGTCAATGGGGAAGCCTTCCTCACTGGCATCTCACCCTTTATTCTGTAAGTTCTTTAAAAGGCTTACCCATACTAACCCTCCCTTTAAAGATCCCATTCCTGTTTGGGATCTTAATATCTGTATTGCTCAACTGATGCAGCCACCTTTTGAGCCCTTGGCATCAGCAGAGCTTAAGTACCTGACTTGGAAGGCTGTGTTTTTGGTAGCCATCACCTCTGCCAGACGCATCAGTGAGTTGCAGGCCCTCTCAGTGGAGCCTGACTTTATCTCATTTCACAGGGACAAGGTGGTCCTCAGAACTAATCGAAAGTTTCTACCAAAAGTGGTCTCTGACTTTCATCTGAACCAGTCCATGACCCTTCCTGCCCTTTTCACTGACCACTCCTCTTCAGGTGAGAGGAGGATGCACAGTCTGGATGTTAAGAGGGTCCTTAGTTATTACATCAAGCATACTAAGGCCCTTAGATCTGGATCTTCCCAGTTGTTCCTCACTTATGGGGAAGTTGGAAAGGGTAAACCTGCTACTAAGAGAACTATTGCCAGATGGATTGTCTCTTGTATACAACTCTGCTGTGAAAAGTTGAGCAAGATACCTCCCTCAGGCCTGAGGGCTCATTCAACTAGAGGTACAGCAGCTTCTCTGGCTGCTGCCAGAGATGTTCCTCTCAGAGATTTGTAAAGCAGCCACTTGGAAAACAGTCCATACTTTCACCAGGCATTACTGTCTGGATATCCAGGCTAGGAGTGATGCGAGGTTTGGCACAGCAGTACTGTAGAGCCTGTAATGCCCTCTAGGTCATTTGTTCCTAGGTGCACAATGATATGAGGCTTCCCTCCCACCTTTTTTACACATTTCTGAATGCACTGCCCTACTCTTCCCGCTGTCATACCCAGCATACACTCCACCCAGCTTCGGCCCTTGCTTCCTTACTTCCTCTTCTCACCCCTGAGCATAGAATGAAGGGCCCCAGTTAAACTGTATATAGTACCATACAATCCATATATCCTAGTAGTCACATAGATAGTTGGGGATCCTTTGAAGAGGGGCAGATTCCCACTGAAGAAGTCTTAAGACCCATCGAGGAGGGAAGGTCAGAAAATCTGATGGAGATGTACAAGTTATACGACCTAGGATTGTACACAACCTGAATTACCCATTTCAGGCACTGGAGGGTAGCAGATCTCCGTGTATTTGTATGGCAGTTTCAGCAAAATGCAGCTCTTCACATCTATTTGGGTTAGCATGTTATCCTGCCGTGTTATCTTGCGATTCTACTGTAAGTAGTCTGAGGGCTCTCAGTTATGATTGTATTTTGCCACCTATGTAGCATTGCATCTTTTGGAAACCGCTGATGTTGGCCCCCTTGCAAATGCTATAGGAGGTCAGGGCTTATAGCTCAAGTACCCACCTCTTGTCTTTTTTTAATTTTTTTTTATTTTGGGGGGGGAGGGTGTGCTGAGTAAGAGTTTGAGCATGCTCTCTCATTGCTGACTGGGTGTAGTTACCACACGAGGCTCTCATCTCGCATTGGGTATTGGCAGTGGAAGTAGCTACACAAATATATTAGCTAAGCCTCAGTCCCTGCCAGGAAAGACATCCCCTGTACCCCGTGAATCCAAAAGAACCCAATCCTGAAATTGAGGGCCAATTTAAAATAGGCTAGTCCCTTAGCTGGGCAACACTGGATGTCTACAATGTGGACTGACAATAGCTCTCGTCCACACCTCCCTATGAAGTTTTTGCCTGTGTCATCCAGTAAAAGGATTTCGATGACTGGGCCAGTGGAGGAGTAGTATACCCGTAGTGCTGGAGCTCGTGTAGAGACGGGCAAATTTCTTTCCTGCTGAAATAAAGGGAAACACCTCTCTCCAGCGGATGCTGTAAGCCGATGGGCATCAGTACCAGTATTCCCCACAGATGGGGCTGTTGTCAGGGAATGTATTGACTCATAGGAGGGGACCAAAAGTGTGAGACATGACTGCCGACTAGAGATATCCCTATCTGGAAACCCTCCAGCAAACTGCCAAGCTCATGGAGGTGAGACCAAGTACACCCCCATTAATCACTATTGTGTGGTGGATCTCAAGGCCACACTTTCTTGGGAGGGGTTGGGATAGCTAGTGGGGAACCAGAGTTTGAAATACAGCCATATAATTCAATGAATAGGGCTACTTTGCCCCAAGCAAACAAAGCAAGGAACACATTCCCTAACATGTACCATATGGGTATGATTAACGGAAGCATTTCTCCTCTCTCCCCCCCACCCACACACACATTTACAGTGCTCCCCCAGACCACAGGATAAAGTCTTATGTTCCTAAATGTCAATGGGAGCTCTCAGCATCTCCATGGCTTTATTCTTACTTAGCGAGGGTGCCTTTGCAAAGGGAGATGGGGTCAGGAGTGACCTGAAGAACCTCAGACACATACTTGAATCCCGCAAGAAAGGAAGGAGTTACCCGGTGAAGGTCGTCAGGGATGATCACCACCTCTGAAGTCCAGTTGAAAAGAATAAAAACTTAACAGCCTGCATATTGGTTTAGTTTCTGAGACATTGCCATTCAAAGAGGTGTCTTGAATTTATAGTAAGAAATACCCCGGTGGCCATTTTCAGGATGTCAGACCTACAGAAGGATTGTAGCAGCTGCCTTAATTCAGCCAGAGTAGCAAGACCCTGTTTGCGCCAATTGGCTCCGGTTGTAGCTGATGACCAGATGGATCCGCGAAGCTCATTCAAGTCCTGGTGCTCGGATGGCCATGATGGAAGAGAGACCTTCGTACTGCTTTCTGCCAACTCTTTTGCAGCGTTTTCTGGAGTCAGAAATCCCTTCATCCCTCCTGGAAAATGACTACGAGGCGAGCCGGATATAGAGTTTGAAACTTAAGCTTTTGGGCTCTGAGAACCTTCAATATGGGTGAATACACCCTCCTATTAGCAGTGACTGTTATGGAATAGTCTGTGTCAAAGTGTAATCGATGATTTTGAAACATCACTTTTTGCATTCTCCATGCCCTAAGGAGAATGTCCTGTTCAAACAACATGAAGTCTTGCTATATTATGACATATGCAGTATAACCCCAGGTTAGAACTGCTCCGGAGGTGAAAGAGTTAACTTTCCATGCAGGGCATGGAATCTTGAGCGTGAGCTCGGTTGAACACTCTGTCTGTTGAAGCTCAAACTTAAACTGTCAGATTCTTTACTCCGCCTCACTGAACAGTCGCTCTGGAGATTCCTCCTGCTGCTCGGTTCGTTTGTCGGTTTTAAACTGTAATTCTCGGTTTATTTTACCGAAATTTAACCGCAATCGTCGGTTCAAGCTCTGTCTGTGGTATTGTAAGTAATAGATAGGCTTATTTATTATTTTTTCTTCTGTGTGGAACTTGTAAACGTCCTTTTTTGGTTCGGTTTGAACCGATCAGATGGGTTTTAAAATTATCTTTTAGTTCTTTAGAGTGCGGTTCCCGGTTCTTATCGGTTCTAAAAAAAACAGATTTTATTACGTTTTTTTCCATGACCCGTGACACGGTTGGGGACCGATAAGAGAGTCTTGCTTGGTGGATTGCCATTAACGGGCAAGTTTTGGTTAGGCTGGCACTATGTCTGAGAAACCCAAAAGAAAAACCGGACCCACTGGGTTTCAGCACTGTGGCCTCTGTGGGGAAGCCTTTGCTAAGGCTGACCCACACACCATTTGTGTATATTGTCTGAGGTTTGACCACCTCAGTGTAGACTGCCAGATTTGTAAGAATTTTCCTGCTGCCACCGCGGAAAAAAGAGTTGGTAGGCTCAGGGAAAGGGAGGCCAAAAAGTCCGCTGACCCGGATGGCCAGCCCGGTTTGGTTCCAACCGAACCTGAGGGAGTGCCCTCTGACCAGGGCGATACTCGGGCCAACGAAGAGCCAGCTCTGAGGAGCCGGTTCCAACTAAAAGGACTAGGAGGTCAGCTAGTTTGGGGCCAAAAGTTCTTTCTCCAACCGCTGAGGAAATAGCCAAAGCTATTCAAATCATCCAGTCTCTTTCCCCAGTTCCGTCCGAACCGGCACCATTAGGGAAGCGCCCGGTTCCCCCTGTTCAAGATTATGATTTTGAGGATTTTTATGAACCGGGGGAAGGGGAGGAGGGGTACGAGGAGAGTGAGTGTGATTTTGAAAGTCTGGATGTGCCCATTGAACCGGACATCTCTCCAGACAGACCCTCAGGAGTGTCCCCTCCCAGGCTATCTGAGTCCCCTTCTCATATTTTGTTTTACAAGAAAGTTGCTGAGACTCTGCAACTCCCTGTTGAGGAAGCTGTTGACGATCAAGAAGAGCCTAATTTTGTGGAAATTATGGATATTCCAGAGTCTAGGAGACTGTCTATTCCCTTGCATAAATCTTTTAGGAAACAGTAAAAATTCTGAAAACTCCTCATTCTATCCTCCCTGTGGATAAAAGGATGGACAAGAGGTATGCTTTATCAGGCTCTGATACGGAGTTCCTATCCCAGCAGTGCAGCCATGTGGGGGCAGTGCAGGCTGCAGCCTGTGACAAGGCTAATATTCCTCTAGCCTCTCACCCTCCTGAAAAGGATTCCAGGAGGATGGATGCCATGGCAAAAAAGCAGTACATGGCAGCATCTTTAGGACTCAGACAGGCAAATTATATGGCTTACGCAGCTAGGTACCAGAAATACAGCTGGGATACTGTCCTGGCCCTAGCAAAACAGGCCCCTGACCAGCTTGCCAGGGAGCTGGAGCAGGTGGCTGCGGATGGTATCGAGGCATCCAAGGTGCAATTTCATGCTGCAGTAGACTCTAATGATGTTTCATCAAGAGTCATGGCTACATCTGTGTCTCTTCATGAGAATGGCCTGGCTCAGATGTACTGGCCTGTCACAGGATACCCAGTCTAAGGCTATGGATTTTCCTGTTGTGGGAAATTCTCTGTTTGAGCAGACAGAGAATTATATGAAGAAAATGGATGAGTATAGGACCACCTATAGGAGTGCACAGGCCAAGGAAAGGCAAGTCACTCCTCAAAGGCAGCATATCAGGGCAGGGCAGGCCTTTTCATAGGCCGCTTTACCAAGCCCAGGCCTCCTTCTGCTTATGCCCAGAGGGGGCTCTTAGAGGAAGGGGCAGAAGGGGTTCTAGTAAGCCTGCTTCTACCTCAACCCAAAGCTCCTGCAAACAGGCTCCCCTGATGGGGTAGCCAGGGCCGATTCTCCACTACCAGTAGGGGCAGGCTGGCTTACTTTGTCCAGGACTGGAAGTCTTTAACATCAGACAAGTGGGTCCTGGAAGTGGTAGCCAGGGACTGGTTCTCAGCTTCAAAAAATTTCCGAAGATGAGAGCCAGGTCTTTTCCACCTGCAAACCCTTCAGAGGCACTTGCCCTGGAAGCAGAAGTTTCTTCCCTCCTGGCTCTCAGAGCCGTGGGAAAGGTTCCACCCATACACCAGGGCAAAGGGTTGTACTCCAGGTACTTCCTTACTCCAAAAAAGACAGGAGAATGGCGTCCCATCCTGGATCTCAGGTATCTAAACAAGCACCTTTTAAAACCAAAGTTCAAAATGGTGACCCTGGGGATTATTTACCTCTCTAAGGCCAGGGACTGGCTAGCCTCCCTGGACCTCAAGGATGCCTACTTCCATGTTCTCATCAGAAGCTCCCATCAAGTACCTCAGATTCGAACTGCCTCAGGTCATTACCAGTTCAGAGCAATGCCCTTTGGCCTCACCTCGGCCCCAAGGGTGTTCACAAAATGCCTGGCAGTAGCAGTTGCTCATTTAAGAAGGCAAAAGATTGCCATCTTTCCTTATCTGGACGACTGGCTCATTGTAGGCCAGTCTCCAGAGCAGGTCAAATTACATTTACAAGTAACCCAGCAACTGCTTACATCTCTAGGTTTCCTTCTCAATCTTCCAAAGTCAGTTCTGGAGCCTGTCCAGCTTCTCACCTTCATAGGCGCAGAACTGAACACAAAAGAAGCCAGAGCCTTCCTTCCTCTGGAAAGAGCAAGGACCCTGGTGTCTCTGGCCTCCTCTTTCACCCTGCAGGTCTCTCAACCAGCAAGGCATTTTCTACAGCTCCTGGGGCACATGGCTGCTTCTACAGCAGTAGTGCAGGGAGCGAGATTTCAGATGAGGGACATTCAGTTCCATTTGAGAGCTTTTGGTCTCAAAGGACAGATCCCCTAACCAAATTGATTCCAGTGACTCGAACCCTGATCCAGGCCCTTCAGTGGTGGCAGGATCAGAACAGTCTGAGACAGGGGGTTCCCTTCACTCCCAGTCTCATTCCTTACCCTTACTACAGATGCATCCCTCTTGGGGTGGGGGAGCTCACATGGGCGACCTTTCCACCCAAGGGCTGTGGTCCCCTCAGGAATCCCTGCTCTACATCAATTTGCTGGAACTCAGAGCAGTTTTTCTAGCACTCCAGGTTTTTTCCACATCTGTCCAGAACAAGGTGGTTCAGGTCAGAACAGACAATACCACTACAGTATGGTACATCAACAAGCAAGGGGGCACTCGGTCTACAGCCTTGTGCACCGAAGCAATGAAGTTGTGGTCTCTGGCTTATTCTCTGAACGCCTCCTACGGCAGTTCACCTCCCAGGCAAGGACAATGTCCTAGCAGATGCTCTCAGCAGGATTTCCCAGGGCCATCACGAATGGGCACTGGATCCCTAGTACTGGAGGTAGTATTTGCCAGATGGGGCACCCACAAATAGATCTCTTTGCAGCCCCAGACAATCACCAACTTCCCTTTTTGCTGCAGGCCCCAGTGTTGGGCTCAGTCCCTCTGGATGCCTTCTCCTCAGTTGGGAAGGGAAGTTTCTCTATGCTTTTCCCCCCTTCCTCCTCCTTTTCAAAGTGCTAGTCAGAATCAGATCTCAATCGTGCAAGATGATCCTGATTGCTCCAGATTGGGCCAGGCAGCTCTGGTACCCACTCCTCATGTCCTTAGCAGTCCACTCTCCCCTATGTCTTCCCAGGAATCACAACCTGTTAACCTGTGCCCAGGGGAGAGTTTGGTATCCGAACCTCAAATCTCTCAATCTCGGCTCTTGAAGAGTTAGAGTTTGCTGACCTACACCGGTCTCAAGGTGTATTGGATGTTTTGAAGGCCTCTAGGAAGCCTTCCACCAGGGCTACCTATGATTCAAAATGGAAGAGATTTTCCATATGGTGTGCTGGAAAGCATATTTCTTCAGAATCTGCTGGTGTGCCCACGATCCTGGATTATTTGGTGCATTTGAATTCCTTGGGGCTGAGACCAGCTACCCTAAAAGTGCACTTGGCAGCTGTGTCTGTCTTCTTATCAGCAGGTAAGCCCTCTTCTTTATCAGCTCACCCTGTGTTCTCCAAGTTTTTTAAAGGGTTGCTTCACACCAACCCTCTGTTCAGGGACCCTGACCCTGCTTGGGATCTTAATATTTGCATCACTCAGCTTATGCAACCCCCTTTTGAGCCATTGTCTTCAGCAGAGCTGAAGTACTTGACTTGGAAAACTGTGTTTCTGGTAGCCATCACCTCTGCCAGGCGCATAAGTGAGCTACAAGCCTTGTCAGTGGAGCCTGATTTCATCTCCTTTCATAGAGATAAGGTAGTCCTCAGGACTAACAGGAAGTTTTTGCCTAAGGTGGTTTCAGACTTTCACCTTAATCAATCCATGTCTCTTCCTGTGTACTTCACTGACCATTCCTCCTGGTGAGAGGAGATTACACAGTTTAGATGTCAAAAGAGCCCTTAGTTACTATATAGAACGTACCAAGGGTCACAGGTTCGAATCCCTCCAATTGTTCCTCACTTATGGTGAGGTTGGTAAAGGGAAACCTGCCACTAAAAGATCCATTGCCAGGTGGATTGTCTCTTGTATCCAATTCTGTTATGAAAAACTGGGTAAGGTTCCTCCCTCAGGCCTGAGGGCTCACTCTACCAGAGGTACAGCTGCGTCTCTGGCTGCTGCCAGGGACATTCCTATCCTAGAGATATGTCAAGCAGCTACCTGGAAAACAGTTCGCACTTTTACTAAGCATTACTCCTTGGATATCCAGGCTAGGAGTGATGCTCGATTTGGCACAGCTGTGCTTCAGAGCCTATTTCCCAAGTAGGTTCTGTCCCTCCTCCATGGAGGTACTGCTGTGTAGTCTATATGATCATAATATAGCAAGACTTCATGTTGTTTGAAGAAAAAATTACTCACCTTAGTAATGTTGTTTCTTCTAATGGAGTCTTGCTATATTATGACCTCCCCCCCAGCCTGCCCCTCTCAGAACCTCTATTTTTTGGGATGTGGGTGGGCAGTGCAATGTTGGCACTTCACTGATGCCCACTTTATTTTCACCCTTCTGGGTGCTTAGATGTTATATTTAATTTTCTTTCTTGAATCCCCCGACTTGAGTCTTTGCTTTGGGATCAAGAACAAAAAGGTGTTTTTGTAGTTAGTAGCCAGTGGCTAGTGTAGGTTTACGGCTTCCACACAGAACCTTAGTGAGTTTTTGCTCGTAAAGATCTGACAGTTTAAGTTTGAGCTTCAACAGACAGAGTGTTCAACCGAGCTCGCGCTCAAGATTCCATGCCCTCCATGGAAAGTTAACTCTTTCACCTCCGGAGCAGTTCTAACCTGGGGTTATACTGCATATGTCATAATATAGCAAGACTCCATTAGAAGAAACAACATTACTAAGGTGAGTAATTTTTTCTTTAGTGACATAGCTGAGAAACTGAATGATGACTGATTGGGGCTGTCTGATGCATGCTGTGGCTTCGGTAACAAGGCGATGTGCTGTCTCTATGTCGAGATAGTATTCAGGGTCTAGTTGAAGTAGCTCACAAAGAAGCCACTGTATGTATGCCCCCGTCTCTGCCTTCAACGTCCTCAGTTAGGCCAGATATCCGCAAGTTATTTCATCTGGACCTGTTTTCCAGGTCCTCACACTTTTCGTGCAGGGCATGGCATTCTAGTTCAGCCAGTATTGCTGTGTTGGAAGGCTGCTGTGTGGCTCCCAGTTGTGAGGCCATGTCTTGATTAGGTGGAGCAGGTGGTCAGTGAAGTGGAAGAGTTTTCTCTATTTTCTCGGTTTCTGTTGCAGTCTCTCTTTTTTTTCTTTTGCCCATTTACTTCAGTAAGCTGCAATATGAAATTATCTGTTGTTTAAATCTTATTTTGTTTAGGTTTGGGAGCTTTGGTTAAAGGTTAGAGTCAGAGCTGATAGTGAACACATTACATTCCCTCTGCTGCTGGAACCGGAAGCTCGACCTAGTCAGTTCTGTTCCTCCTGTATATCATTAGGATTGCGACCTCACTGTCTGTGACATCACTAGGAACCGAGAAGTGCCAATCTCCTGCTGCACAATTGGTAACATGTGGCACATGTTACATATCAGAAAGGCAGCAGGATTTGAAATGGAACAGTGAGTGAGTTTAGGAACTGAGCTAGATAAATCTGCTTCCAGGTAAAGTACTGCTTTCAACATCACACTCAATACTATTGGGTAGAAAACCTAATGAGCACATAGAAGAAGACAATGCTCTAAAAATAAAAAGTAATAAGGGACCACTTTTTTTTTTTCTGCTTGCTATTTTTTGGCGCTTCTAGGTAGCTCTTTAATATGATCAAGTGTAGCAATATCGTCCCTAATTGGCACACAGCTATGTAGAGTGTTAACCAGCGTGGCAAATGATAATTGATTAGTTAACTTTTCTAGGGACATGGATATGTTGTTCAATCCATACTGTCTGGCATGTTCCTTGCCGCTTTAAGATGTGCCGGAAAGTTTTCAAGCTGGCTCTTCCCACCCGGGTGGTAAAACTCTCTGCTCCACCCCATGATGCCAGATCTTCCTTACCACTTGGAAGCTCAGGTTCCCTCCTTAGCAGTCTTGCGTCTTTAGGCCTGGATCCTAAACCTTCGGTTTTACCAAAAATCATCTTAAAATTTACAAGACTTAAGTCTCCTTCCTTCGCGGCTGCGATGGATTCAAAATCTACTCCTGGCTTCTGTTGGTACCCTTGCAGGCAGAAGATGTCTCGGACCGACCCACACACCATGTGCGTTTACTGCCTGGGGCTTGCCCATGATATGCAGGCCTGCGATCTCTGCAAGTCCTTTTTGGCTTCGGTTCTGGAAGACCATGCTGCCCGACTACAACTGGGGCGCCTCGAAAAATAGTTTCCACCGGTGAAGTCTAAGGAGGCCCATTAGGCGGTGTCCGCGGCTGTGGGATCTGCAGAGTAACTGGAGCAGTTAATCGCCCTCGAGGAGGAGGCGGCCCAGGCCGCGTTTTCAACTTCCTTGGCATCGGCGTTTATCCCGCTCTCCTTGAGCTGTTCCTATACTGCTTCCTTTAAGGAGCTTTTTCATTCCCTCTCCGCCAAGGGAGAGGGGCCCTCAGGGACTCATTTCAGTCGGTCGAAGAAAAATGAGCTGAAAGGTAAGTCCCACCATCGATGTTCGTGGGAGTGGGGAGAGATCTCACTCCCCGGAGCATCTTTAATCGACTCTGGTCGAGTTTGCGACTAAGGCCGTTGGCTTTTCAGTGTCCCCGTCTGGTCAGCCGGCCAAGACATCCGTCGATGCGGTTGAGATTTTTCTCGACCCGATGGATGGGTCGTCGACTGGAGAAGCCGATAACCCTCTTTCATTGGTACCCCCGGTGGTTACCGAGGACTTGCCTCGGCCTCCTGAGCCGAAGTCTCCAGTCAAGGACCCCGAACCGGGGGATGAGCAGGTTTCCCCCGCCGCCTCTTCTACCCATCATCGGTGACCCCGACAGTCTCGGTCCTCCTCCATGTCGGGTAAGTCCCGCCATCAGCGGTCTCAGTCCCGACATCACGGAAAGCGGCGCTGCCATGCGTCCTCATCATCCTCTTCGGAGGATAGGCTCCAGTGCAAGTTGCGTTGGCGCAATGAGGATATGATGTGGCAGCAGCTCTTATTGGCCGGCAACTCCGTCGTCTTCCCCGGCAGTTAAGTGGCTGTCGCGCGAACAGCCGAGGCGACCTCTCGCTATTCGCTCCTTGGTCGAGGAGCCGACTCCAGCACCGATTGCTCAGCCAAAACCGGCTGCTCCAACCATTGTGGTGGAACCACTGCCCCCGCAACCAAAGTCTGGGGCCCCGACCAGGGATTCTCGGTCCGGTCAGGGCTTGCTCCACAGGTTGTCGGTCACTCTCACCAACGATTGGCCTCGGCGAGTGGAGGGTGGCTCAGGTGCTCGGCAGCTGTTCGCGGACTCCTTGGAGTCTGACGACGACTCCCTGTGTTTCAGCCCCTCGACCTGGAATCCTCCGGGGGGTCTGTCGGTGGACGAGAGCCCATTCTCGTTCCTGGGTATTCTTTGGCTCATCTCAGAGTCTACTGGGATGTGGATCGAACCTGTGCAGAAACAGGCCAGATATCCCCTCACGGAGACTTTGGACCAAGGGGATTCCCCCACAGAGGCCTTCCCTGTGGCCGAGGCCATTGTTGGTC
This sequence comes from Neoceratodus forsteri, assembly GCA_016271365.2. Classification (NCBI taxonomy): domain Eukaryota; kingdom Metazoa; phylum Chordata; order Ceratodontiformes; family Ceratodontidae; genus Neoceratodus; species Neoceratodus forsteri. The sequence continues at coordinate 506,201,329 of CM028136.1, read as the reverse complement.
TGGTCTTGGAGTTGTAGCAGTGGTCTGCATCCTGTCCTGTGCCTTTGGCCAGGATGGCCCGTAAGTACGCAGTCCCAACCGGTTCCCTCCCCAATTTTTCGGAGCACCCCTCAGCTGAAGGACTGGTAATCGATAGCTTCTTCCGGTGCTCTGGAAATGCCAGGGACGTAGAGACACCCCCGGACAAGGAGTCCAAAAAGCTGGACTACTCCGGGCGCAAAGTTTATGCTGCCTCCGCCCTAGGCCTTCGACTGGCTAGCTCGGCTGTACTGATGGCACACTTTTCACATGCCCTTATGGGCTCCCTGGATGAGGTGCTTCCTCATCTCCCGGCTGACCTTCAAACGACGGTCAAGCAGGTGCAGGATCAGGGAAGGGTGGTGGCCAAGCAACAGCTGCAGACTGCTTTGGACATCGGAGACTCTTGTGCCCGGTCAGTAGCGGCTGCAGTAGCCATGCACTGCAGAGGTTGGCTGCGGATCTCTACCTTCACGGCAGATACCCAGAACACAAGCTGGCAGACGTCCCCTTCTTGGGCACCCACTTGTTCGGGCCCGGGGTGGAAGGCCATCTCCAGAAGATCGAGAAGTCCAACGCCATCTTGGACTCTGTCACATCTGCCTAGAAGGACAAAGGCCGCCAGCAACAGCATAAGCCCTTCCACCACTGCAGCACGTGTGGCCCAGCAGCACCAGCAACAGGGTCAGCAGGCTCACGCTTGGCGCCCCAAGGCAAAGCCTGCTGCTTCCTCCAACAGGAAGCCTGGAAGGAAAGGTCCAGGTGGCTCCTCGGCCAGCCCTTTCTCCCAGCCTGCCCAGTGACGGGTTGAGGGGTGCTGGCCCCAACCTCGTCACTCCTCCCCTGGGTCCCCCCATGGGGAATGGCTCAGCCACTTCCTTTCTGCCTGGTCCGCTATCACCACGGACCGTTGGGTGCTGGAAGTGGTCGGCAGGGGTCTGCCTTTGTAATTCGAGGGGACCTCTCCCTATCGAGTCGTCGCCCCTCAGGGGGCTACCGGTTCCGCAGTCTCTCTGTTAGCTCGTCAAGCCGACATAGCTCTGCTCCTCCAAAAGGAGGTGATCAGCAAGGTGGTGGATCCTACTCTAGCCCAGGGTTTGTGTCCAGGTACTTCCTGGTCCCAAAACAGGCGGGGGCTGAAGCCCCATTCTCGATCTGCACGACCTGAACAAGTTCCTAAGGCCACGCACCTTCAGGATTGTCACTCTGGCTCAGATCATACCATCCTTGGAACTAGGCATGTGGTTTTGCTCTCTGGATCTCCAGGACATGTTCTTTCACGTCCCAATCCATCCTTCACATTGGCGATTCCTCCGCTTCAGAGCAGAGGGATCCCTCTACGAGTTCTGGGCCATGCCCTTCAGTCTTTCTCCAGCTCCCAGGGTCTTCACCAAATGCATTGCAGTGGTGGCAGCATTCCTGCAGCGCTGAGGGGGTCCAGGTGTACCCTTACCTGGGCGACTGGCTGATAGCAGCCCCCTCCAGGTTGGAGGTGGAGCGGTCCAGAGATCTGGCCCTCCAGGTCTGCTCTTAAATTGGTCTCCTGATCAATGAGGCCAAGTCGGAACTCGTACCATCGTAGGTGATTCAGTTCATCGGGGCAGAGCTCGACTCTCTTCGAGAAAGAGCTTGGCTCCCAGCGGACAGGGCTGAGGTCCTTTCCTCCTTTGCTCAATCATATCAGGTTGGGCAATTGCGCCCTGCCTGGGACTTCCTGCATCTTCTGGGTCTCATGGTGGCTTACACCAGCGTGGTCCGTTGGGCCCGCTGGCATATGCATCCCCCCTGCAATGGGGGCCGGCCCACCAGTGGTCTCAGCGTTCTGGTCCTTTGGACCAGCCAGTAACTGTGACCCAGAAGATGTGGGACGGCCTGCAGTGGTGGATCGTCCCAGCTCATCTGCAGGAGGGTATCCTGTTTGTCCGTCCTGAGCCGATGGTCATACTTACGACCGACACCTATTTGATGGGTTGGGGTGCCCATCTGGGGGAGCTCTGGGCCCATGGCCTTTGGTCCCCTCAGGAGTCTTGATGACACATCAACCTGCTGGAGTTTTGAGTGGTACGGCTATACCTCACCGCCTTCACTCCGTTTGTACAGGGTCAGGTGGTTTAGGTCCAGACGGACAGCACCACGACCATGTACTATCTCAACCTTCAGGGCGGGATGCACTCCTTGCCTTTGTGCAAGGAAGCTCTCCGCATTTGGTCTCTCGTGATCAGCCTGGAGGCGGATCGCCTAGCCATCCATGAGGCAGGAGCCTCTAACAGTCTGGCCGATGCCCTCAGCCAGATAGGCGCTGCATCTCACGAGTGGTCTCTCCTGCTGGAGGTAGTTCAAGACCTGTTCTCCCATTGGGGCACCCCTCAGATGGACCCATTCGCCTCCAAGGAGAACACAAAGCTGAGGGTGTTTCATGGCCCGCCCCCCTCAGCAGGGCTCGCTGCAGGGGGATACCTTCTCGAGACCGTGAACCCCGGGCCTCTTCTGTGCCTTCCTTCCATTTCCCTAGATCCACAAGGTGCTTCTCAAGGTGAAGAGGGACAAGTTGCAGGTGATTCTGGTAGCCCAAGACTGGCCTGGCCAGTTTTGGTACCCAGATCTCCTCAGCCTCAGCTCCAGGCTCCCGAGGCAGCTTCCAGCCCGTCCGAACCTCATCTCAGTCAACAAGGAGAAGATGCTCCATCTGCACCTTCAATCCCTGCACCTAACAGCCTGGTTCCTTAGCAGCTAGAGTCCAGGCCTTGGGTCTTTCCGACGAGGTCCTCAACGTCGTTGAGGCGTCCCATAAGGAGTCGACCAGAAAATGCTATGCCTTTAAATGGAAAAGATTCTCCATTTGGTGTCAGGACAAGGGGTTGGACCCCTCTTCCTGTCTGTTTGCTAGCATTTTGGACTACCTGTGGTCCCTTTCTCAGCTAGGGCTTCAGTCGACGACCCTTAAGGTGCACCTGACAGCTATCTCTGCCTGCCGGGCACAGGCCGGCAAGCAGTCGGTGGCGCAGGAGAAGGTGGTCGGGCGCTTTTTGAAAGGCCTTGATCACATATCCCCTCTGGTGCGAGAACCTCCACCTCCATGGGATCTACTGCTGGTATTGGCCAAGCTCATGGACAAGCCATTCGAACCGATGCACAGGTACGATATCTCCCACCTGTCGTGGAAGAATGCCTTCTTGGTGGCTATAACGTCAGCCAGAAAGATGGGAGAGCTCCAGGCACTTTCCATCGAGTCTCCTTATATGGTTTTCCACTGGGACAAGGTTGTCCTTTGCCCCCACCCGAAATTTCTTCCGAAGGTGGTGTCGGAGTTTCACCTGAATCAGGTGTTGACTCTGCCGGTGTTCTACCCCAATCACGTCTCGGAGGCCGAATATAGGCTCCATACTCTGGACCCTAGAAGAGCGCTCGCTTATTACAAGGAGTGGACTGCTGATGTTCGAGGAGAGGTTCGCCAGCTGTTTGTCACCTATGCTGCAACCGCACCTGGCAGATCTGCAGCCAAGCGGACAACAAGTAGGTGGGTCACCTCCTGCATAGATCTCTGTTATAGGTTGGCGGCATGGAGCCACCCAAAGGGATAAAAGCTCATTCTACCCGCCATACCGCTGCTTCTAGGGATGTCCCTATCCAGGAAATCTGCAGGGCTGCTACATGAAAGTCAGCACACACCTTTATTTCCCATTACCACATTGATCTATTGTCACACCGGGATGCTGGTTTTGGGACCTTGGTTCTCCAGTCCTTATTCCCCAAGTAAGTATTGGGGGTGCGCACCTTGCCTCCCTCCTCCCGGAGAACTGCTATGAGTCTGCCAGACAGTGTGGATTGAACAACATATCCACATCCCTAGAAATACAGGATCTTACTTCGAGAAACAGCTCTTGCAGCAGGTTACACCTTTAGGACTGAAGCCGGCAGGCACCAGGACCCCACGGAAATTTTCTAGCTAGCAGTATTCAGCGGGTACTGCCCCTGACGTCAGTCCCGCCCCCGACGTCAGGCATAGTATATAAGGAGGCGGTCCTTCAGAATCTCCAGTTCTTTTCCTGCAGTCGACTCGCCAGCATCAGCCTCTCGGTCTGTACCTAGCGCACAACGACTTAGAACTTCAAGAGTTTCTACATAACTAATGTCCTCTCCAACTCCTTCATTTGAGAGACACCTTTCAAAGTGTGCCTGTGGAAAACAGATCCCTTTCAAGGATCCTCAGTCTTCCTGCATGCGGTGCTTAGGCCCGGACCATGACATTAAGGCCAGCATCTTTTGCCAAGGGTTCTACAGCCGCACCAGGATCCGCTGTCAGAAGGCACTTCAGGCTTGCCTGTTAGAGGAAAAACTTAGTAGGATGGACAAAGAACCTTCCTCCAGGGGCGAGTCTTCCTCCAAGGTCCACAAACACCCGGACAAGCACCGGGAGAAGGCAAGGTCCAGATCCCCGAACCGGGCCTCGGATTCGTGGAGCTCAGGCTCCACCCAATCTGCCCGCTGTCCCTCCAGGGCTAGGTCTCAGCCCCCTCTGGTTAAAGTCCGGGCTTCCGGCGGTTCTTCGACTCTTCAGCCCATCATGACTTCCAGGCCCTCGGCTTCCTCTACTCCCTCTCGAGCCTCTTCTAAGTCCTCCGAATGCCACAAGTCTACCTCTTCCACCCGACGTGGAGCCGACTCCTGGTCGGTCTCCCAGCCCCCTAGGGGCCCGGATCCACCACCCAGGAAGATGAAGGACCTGACGTCCCTCAAGCGGACGACTGACCTAACGTTAGCCAAGCACCCGTAGTCGGGCAGGCGTTTGCCGGAGCCGAGGACATCGGCCAAGCACCAAACGCCAGCCAGGTGTTCACCGGACTCGAAGTCGTCGGCCAAGCGACAGATGTCTGCTTCACCAGAGCCGAAGTCTGCCCCCCAGTCACCGGTGGACACCGGTCACAGGGATTCCACGGAGGAGGATACCACGTTGCCTGAAGACCAGGCAGGCGACACAGAGGATGCCGGGCTTCCGAGGGAACCTTCGCCCACCCCGGAGACACCTGAGGACCCAACGCCCGACCCCGACGATGGACCACCGGCGCCAGGCCCGTCGTCTGGCGTGAATATACAAGAGGTAAAGGATCTCTTTACTTGCTGGTGGGACACCATCCGTAAAGACGTGGTCCCAGTAAAGCCTCCTTCTCCCCCTCCTCCTACTCCCTCACCTCCTTCGCCCCCTCCTCCACCACAGGGGCCAGCAGGACGACCATCAACCCCTAAGGAGCAGACTCTACCTCCCAGGGGTAGATCCCAGGATTGGAGAAGGCCTCCCTCAAGATCTTCATCAGGGTCTCCCAGCCCCAAGTGACCCAGACGTCGGCGGTATATTCCATCAGGGGAGGACTCCAGATCGGATACCTCGGATTACTCCAGATCTCCTTCTCCACTCAGCATTCCATCACCTGACCCACATGACCTTCCCTGGTCTCCTCCGGATGATCCCTCTTTCTCTGTGATCATGAGGCACATCCAGGACAACATGGGTGGGATGCGAAAGACCTCGACCCCGGAAGGCAGCGCCTTGCCCATTATCTTCGGCAGAAAGACCCAAAGCCTGTGGTAGTGCCACCCTTGGTGGACACCTTTGTGGACATCACCAAGGCTGCGTGGAAGCATCAGCACTCCACTCCTGCGGTGCTGAAGAAAGCTGACCGCCTGTACAGGGCCGAGGAGGACCAGTACTTGGCTCAGCAACCTCTGGCAGACTCCTGGTCATTATGGCCACACACGGCCGGTCCCAAAGACCGCAGCACATGAGCACACAGCCACCGGACCAGGAATCCAAACAATTGGATGCCCTGGGAGATGTATGACTGTTACATGCTCCATCAGTCCCTGAACTACTAACCGCTGCGGATAGTTGGACCCGGGGCAGGGCCAGGACCTGGTTTATAAACTGGATACACGTGAGTCGTAAACCTTCTCCACACTGGCTGAGTGGGTACCTATTCTCTGAGCCATACGATTCCTGACTTGTCTGCCAGAGCTGCAGCTCAGGCACTGTCCCTGCATATTCTTGGCTCTGTGTCTCCGCTTCACCCCGATGTACAGAAGAACATTCTTGATGTCCTCACAAGGGAGGGTACTCTTTGGTGAACTGTCGGAGAAGTGTTATCACAAACTCAGGGCTGACAGTCAGGTCTCTATAGGCCATGTACAGATCAGGCCTGGTTCTTTCATAGGAACCAGAGCGTTTCGCAGCAGCAGCAAGGCAGCAACCCGCGTTCGGCCATCAACAAAGGGCACCTTTCGCTTGAAAGACCAGAGCTACGTCGTCCCCAGGTAGAGCCCAACGCTACACTAAACCGTCCAAGCCTGCAGGGACCAGTGCTGCCACAGCATGCCTCCTTCCCGGCCCCCACCCCTCCTCTGGATCAGCGGGCACAAAAGGTTGGGGGTTGCATCGCTCGCCACTTTTCAGGGTGACAGTCGATTACCACCACCGGTGGGTTCTCCAATTGGTCAAGAAAGGTCACTTCATAGAATTTCTTGACCACCCACCGGCAAGACCTCCCCTGCTTTCCTGTTACTCGGGTCAGCGCGCTCTGCTCATACGGCAGGAGGTGCTCATGCTCCAGGAAAAAGAAGCAATAGAGCACGTACCACGGAACCAGAGGAGTGCAGGGCATTATTCTCATATTTCTGTTCGAGAAAACAGGGACCTCCGTCTGATACTGGACCTCAGCGACCTTAACGATTGGGTCTGTTACAAATGCTTCCATGGTGACCCTCCAGGTCTGATTCCCATGCTCAAGCAGGCGCTTTTAGCATCCTTGGACATGCAGGACGGCTCCTGCGCATATTCCCGGTGCTCAAGCGCTGCAGGAAGTTTCTCTTCAAGTTCAGGGGCCACCATTATCGGTTCGAGCCCTCCCTTTGTCATCGGCACCTCGAGGGTATTCACAAAGTGTATGAGGTCATAGCGGTGGCTACAGAGAATAAGAGCCACTACATGTTCCTCTACCTGGACGACTGGCTTTTCATGGCACCCTCTCGAAGCCTTGATGTCCGCCATCCATTATACTCAGTCTCTTTTCGAGGCGGCTGGGCATCATGAAAAATCACGAGAAGTCCGCTTGGTTCCGTCACAGACTCTGCAGTTCATAGGTGCGGTTCTGGATTTTGCCGTCTGAGAAAGCTTTTCTTCCCCCAGGACAGGAGCGTGAACATATCAGATCCGCATCAGGGACATTTTGTAAGCGAACATCTTTCCAGATTGGTTCTTTGCCTGATCAGGACACATGACTGTGGCCATTGCAGCAATCCCCACTTGCTCATCTCCACATCGCGGAGTCGCAGTAGATGTTACTGCTCCAATGGAGTCAAAAACAAGACCATCTGCAACTTCCAATCCGGATCACGAAGACCGTAATCCGGGATTGGCAATGGTGGCTAGATCCGAAGAATCTATCAGCAGGGGTCCCCTTCATTACGATGTCTCCGATCGTGACACTCTCCACAGATGCCTCAGAGCTCTGATGGGGAGCACACCTTAACGGTGTTCGGTCTCAGGGCCTGTGGACAGCCCAAGAGACTCATCTCCATATAAATATCCTGGAAATGAGAGCAGTTCTTTACGTCCTGCAGGTCTTCCAGTTGGAGATTCCACCGGGTACCATTCTGTTACAAACAGACAATTCCGCGGTGATGTATTACCTCAGCAAACAAGGAGGCACTCATTCCTACCCGCTGCAGGGAGGCCATGAGGGTGTGGATTGGGTCTTGCATCAAGGCAAACCTCATTGTTCATGTCCCAGGATGGACAGCGTCTGTTACCAGATGGCCTGAGGCGCTCTCAGGCCAGAGTCCATGGTTGGGAACCTACTCAGGAGGTAGTAGAGGATCTGTTTCACAGATGTAGTACACCGAATTAGAGCTTTTTCGTCCCATCAATTTTTGCTCATTAGATCCAGGGGCACCAGTGTTTTCTGGTGAGCGTTGTCCTCTGCTGGCGAAGGCATATTCCTCTATGCCTCCCCTTTCACGTTGATCGAGGGTTCTTCTGAAACTTTGCAGAAGTGACACCAAATCTCATTGTTCTATTCTGGCCCGAGCGGAGTTCCCTCTACCCCATCCAGCTATCGGGGAACCTCCGGTGCCTCTGCCAATCAGCTCTCACTTGTTTTCTCCGGGAGGCTCCTTGGTCCATCCAGACCTTCGTTGAGCCTGCACGCTTGACTCCTAGAGACATAGCCGTTTTGCGAGACAGGGTCTTGCAGGAGGTAGCTGACGTTCTGGTGGCTGCTAGAAAACTGGCCACTCATGCTACTTACGCCATGAAATGGTGCCATTTTTTGCCTATGGGCTCAAGCGCTGGGGTTTTCGCCTCTAGACTGTCCAGAAAAATCGATCTTGGACTACCTCTTGTTTCTTTTTCAGACAGGCTTGGCCTACTCCTCGATCAAAGTACACCTCTGTGCCATATCAGCCTATTATTTTCCTATAGGCCAACGCACCATATCTCAGTTGGACCACGGCTTACGAGCCTTCCTGAGAGGTATCCTCCACCTTAGACTGCGATTAAAGGATCTGGGTTCTGCCATGGGATCTACCCTTTGTCCTGAGCAGCTTACGTTTGCCACCCTTTGAACCAGCCATGGATTTCGAACTCGTCTTCTCATTTGGAAGTTGTTTTTCAGATTACCCGTTACCTTGGCAAGAAGAATTTCTGAACTCCATGCACTCATGCAAGAAGAGCCTTATTTGGTTTTTCACAAAGACAGGGTATCCCAGGACTAATCCCAAATTTCTGCCTAAGGTGGTCTCAGGTCTCACCCTTTAACAAGGACATCGATCTACCAGTGTACTTTCCCAACTATTCGAATCGAGGAGAGTCCCTGTTGACACCCTAGATGTACATAGTGTCTCGATACTACCTGACCACAACCAAACACCACAGAAAATCTGGACCAGCTTTTTGTCTCCTTTCCCCTAGGATGATGGAGCTCCTGTTTCAAACAGTAAGCTGTCCAGGTGGCTCATTCAGTGTATCACGTTCTGTTACCAGAGCGCAACAAACCCTTACGGCAAGGTGAGGGTCATTCCCTAAGGGGGCTACCTCCTTTTGGCCCTAAAGAATGTATCCACCCTCGGCCATCTGTGCTGCAGCTACTTGCCAGAGCTCGTGCACATTCATCAGGCATTATAGCCTGGATATGCAGCAATGAGGCGAAGAGCAGGTTTTTGTCTAGCAGTCCTTCAAGGACTTCCGTCCTGAGGCTTAGGTTCCACTAAGGATTTCTACCTTCCCTCCTCCCAGTGGTGTGGGATTTCCATTATGTTTGTGAATCAGTCCTAATGGGTGTAACTTGCCAAGAGCTGTTTCTCAAGTCAGATGAGTACAGTTACGTAGAAACTTACCCGTAACAGTAGATCTTCTAGAACAGCTCTTGCAGCAGGTACTTTCCCTCCCACCTTCCCCGCTGGAGGTAGATTCTAGTTTCAACATCCTTCTCCAAGGATCAGGTGTCTCAGCATCTCTCTCTGACTGCCATTTCATGGCGGATTCTCAGTCTCCTCTTCTGATGTCATCCAGCGGCCGGGAGTCTCCGGCGGGAGAACTGGGGATTCTGGGGGACCGCCCCCTTATATACTATGCCTACAGCGTCAGAGGCGGGACCCGGCGTCGAGGCAGTCCCGCTGAATACCGCTAGCTAGAACTTTTATTTCCGTGGGGTCCTGGCTTACCAGTTCAGTCCTAATGGTGAAACCTGCTGCAAAGAGCTGTTCTCGAATCTACTGTTACAGTAAGTTCTTACGTAAATGTACTTTCTTGTGATATGGATATGTTGTTCAGTTCACACTTTGTGTGCAGTTCCTTAGTCGCTTTTAATCTTGCAGGAAGTCTTCAAGCTGGCTCCTCACCCCACGAGTAGCAATACCTTGGCTCCGCCGCATGGCGCCAGATCTTCCTTACCTTGGAAGCTCAGGTTCCTCATAGCACTCTGCATTTAGGCCTGGATCACTCTCTTGAATTCCGAAACTAATTTTAAAATTTACAAGACTGGTCTTCATCTTCCTTAGCGGCTGCGATGACCGTCGACTTCGGCGTCCGTTGCCCTTGTGGGCAGATGATGTCCCAGACTGATCCGCCTCCCGTCGTCTACTGCTGCCCTGGGCAGCGCCCCATGAGCCTGCAGTGTAATCTTCCGGCTTCAGTCTGGGACCGCTGCCAGACTTCTTGGGCGCCCAGCTGTACCACCGGTTAAGTCAAGGCCCGTTGGGCGTGTCATGATGGGGACTCACAGAGCAGTTAAACCAGATGATAGCCCTCGAGGAGGCAGCCAGGCGCTTCTTACTCTCGGCGCGGCATTTATCCTGCTCTCCTTAGGCTCCCCCTACACTGCTTCTTTAAGGGCTTTGTCATCCCTCTCCACTAGGAGAAGGGCCATCGAGACATACCAATTGGTCAGAAGAAGGATTCTAAAGTAAATCCCACGTCGACATTCTTGGGAGCGGGAGAAATCGCCACCAGACAGTTGACTCTTGACTTTCAATCGATTGCGGCTGCGGCGCTGGCCTCACGGTGTCCCCATCAGGTCATTGGCGAGACATCGTAGGCGGTAGATTTTCTTGACCGCCGGACGGTTTATCGACTGAAGCCGACAACCATTTACTAGTTCCCCGGTGGTTAGCGGACTTGCCTCTGCTAGAGTCCCAGTTAAAGTCTACCGAGGAGGAGTTTCCCGTTCCTCTCGACCACCCTCAGAATCCCAGAGGTGTCAGTCTCAGTCTCTTCCAGGTCCCACCGACATCGGCGGTCTGTCTCGGCACCATGAAGCGGCGTCAGTGCTTGTCCTCTTAGGAGACAGGTTCGGCGCAAGTTAAATCGGCCTCAGAGACTTGATGGCAACACTTTTATTGACGGTAACAAGCAGCTCGTCCTTCTCTGGCAGTAGTAGCTGTCACGGTGCAACAAAACAACCCCTCACCAGTGAGGAGCCAACTCAGGCCCGGTTGTTAAGCTGAAACCAGCTACTCCACCCATTGTGGTGGGGCCTCCCCCCCACAACCAGAAGACTGAGTTCCGACCAGGATTCGGTTGGGTCAGGGCTTGCCCATAAGTTGTCAATCACCCTCACTCGATCGACCTCGGCGGGAGGAGGTGGCTCAGCCTTCGGCAGCTGTTTGCAGACTCCTTGGGTCAGTGGCGATTCTCCCTTCTCCAGGCGCAGTCTGGGTCTGCAGGGGCCAGTCGAGGAGCCCATCCGTTTTAGGTATGTGACTCATCTCAGAGTCTACTGCGTGCAACGAACCCGTTCAAGCGAGAAAAGTATCCTACAAGTACTGGACTGGCGATTCCCTGAGGCCTTTCCGGTGGCGAAGCCATTATTAACTGGCACTGGGGTTGTGGCAGCGGCAACATCTTGTCCCATACCTTGACAGGATGGCTCGCAATCGCAGCCCCACGGTTCACTCTCCGACTTCGGGCACCCTCTGCAGTTAGTGACGATAGCGTTTTCAGTGTTCCGGGAGCGATGGGATGGACAAACGCGATAAAGTCCAGAAAGTTGGATTACTGGGCGGGTTCGCTACTTCTCATAGGCATGTCAAACTAGCTTAGCGTTCTGATGGCATTTCTCACGCCTTATGGGCTCTGGATAAGTGATTCCTCATCTTCTGGCTGTCAACAGGTGCAGGATCAGAAGGCGGTGGCTGAACAACAACTCAAACTTCATTGGACATTGACGACTCTTGTGCCCAGTCAGTAGTATGCAGTGACATGCGCTGAAACAGCTGTGGATGTCCACCTACGGTGGACACCCAGCACAGGCAGCGGCGTTCCTTCTGGGCATTGACTATTCGGGCCGGTGGAAAGCCATCTCCAGGATAGAAGTCATTGCCACCTTGGTCACGTCACCCAGAAGGACAAGGCTGCCCGCCGCAACAAGCCTTTGCCTTCGCTCTTGCGTGCGTCCGGCCAGCAACACCAGCATCAGGACCAGCAAACACGCCGCACCTAAGGTCGATCTGCGCTTCCTCTAGTAGGAAGCCTGGGCCAAGGTCAGGAGGTCCTCAGGGCCCTTCCTCCAACCTGCCAATATGGTTGAGGTGTCACCCACCTTATCACTCCTCCCGGATTCCCCCCATGAGATGGCTTCCCACTTTTTCCGCCTGGTCGCTATCACCACGAACTGCTGGGTGTTAGAGTGGTGGCAGGGGTCTGCCTCTGGAATTGACAGTTCCCTCCCTATCGACTGTCGCCACCACAGGCTATGGGTTCACAGCCTCTCTGTGGTCATCGATGACGTGCTGCTCAGAAGGGTGATCAGCGGTGGCGGACACTCAGACCCAGGGTTTGTGTCCAGGTTCTTCATGATCCAAAAGCGGACGGGGCTGGCCCCATTCTCGACCTGCCGACCTAAGCAAGTTCAGACCTCGCACCTTCAGGATGGTCACTCTGACAGACATTATCCTTGGAACCAGCGTGTAGTTCTATTCTCTGAACTGGGACTCGTCTTTCACATCCCAATCTGTCCGTCATCAGCGATTCCTCCGCTTCAGAACAGAGGATCTCTTCGATTCAGGCCGCCCTTCCGCCTCAGGGTCTTCACCAAATGTGGCAGTGGCGACAGCATTCCTGCGGCACTGAGGTCCGGGTGTACCTGGATGACCAGTTGCAGCCTCAGGTTGGGTGGAGCCATCCAGGGATCTGGCCTTCAGGTCTGCTCTCAGATTCTCCTCATCAAGGCCAAATCAGACTTATGCCATCACAGGTGATTCAGTTCATCAGGCAAACGGCTCTCTTGTGCAAGTCCGACTCCGGCAAACAGGGCGAGGTCCTTTCCTCCTTTGCTAATGAATTCTGGTTTGCAGTTCGCCCTTCCGGGACTTAAGCCTTCTGGGCCTCATGGCGGCCTGCACCAGTGGTCCTTGGGCCCGCAGCATATTGTCCCCTGTGTGGGCTGGCCAGCCAGTGGTCACAACATTCGGTCCTGGGCGAGCCAGCGGCAGTGACCCAGGAGATGTGGGCGGCCTGCAGTGGTGGCCGTCCCTGCTCAGGCCAGGAGGTATCACGTTAATCCGCACTAAACGAGCGGTCACTCTAACCCGTGCCTCTCTGATGAGTTGGTGCCCATCTGAGGAGCTCAAACTCACGCCTCCGGTCCCCTCAAGTCTGATACATCAACCTGCTGGAGCCCACGGTTGACAAGCCCTCACCACCTTAGCTCCGTTTATACGAAGGTCAGGTAGTTCAGGTCAGCGTACAACACCACGACCATGTACTACATCAACCGTCGGGGAGCGCACTCTTGCCCTGAGCAGGCTCTCCCATCTGGTCCCGAAGCCATCAGCCTGGGCAGATCTCCTAGCCATCCATGTGGCAGGTCTCCCATAGTCAGCTGATGCCCTCAGCTGGATGAGGCTGCATCACAAATGGTCTCTCTGCCAGAGGTACAGATCTGTTCTTCCATTGAGGCTACCCTCAAAGTGCCTATTGCCTCAGGAGAATCAGACTAAGACTTTCACGCCACCCCCTCAGCAGGGCTCGCTGCAGGTGGATGCTCAGGAGGTGGACTGAGCCTCTTCTATACCTTCATTTCCCCTTCATCCACAAGATGCTTCTCAGTCAAGAGGATGAGTGCAGGTGATTCTGGTAGCCCCAGACTGGCCCGCCATTTTGGTACCAGATCTCCTCAGCCTCAGCTCAGGCTCAATGGCTTCCAGCTGCCGGATCTGCTCTGTCGACAGGAAGGTTCTCCATCGGACCTTCAGTCCCACCACCTGACAGCCTGGTTCCTGGCTAGGTTCAGGCCTTGGTCTTTCCGGCGGTCCTCAACGTCGTGGGCGTCCGTAAGGTCAACCAGAAAATGCTATGCCTTCAAATGGAAGAGATTCTCATTTAGTGTCAGGACAAGAGTTGGACCCTTCTCCCTGTTCTTTAGCTAGCATTCTGGACACCAATAGTCCTTTCTCAGCTAGGGCTTGATCAGCGACATAGGGTGCTGGCAGCCATCTCTGCCTACCGGGAGGCGGGCGCCAAGCAGTGGTGGCGCAGGAGAAGGTGGTCAGCGTTTTCAGGCTAGACCACATATCCCCTCGATACGACAACTACCTCCTTGGGATCTGCTGGTATTAGCTAAAACCATGGACAAACCATTGACAGCACACAGATGTGACATCTCACCTGTCGTGGAAGACCACCACCCACTGACCTCCGTCAGCAAGGATGGAGCCTCCAGGCGCTTTGCACGGTCCATATCTGATGCTACAGGGACAGCTGTCCTTGCTTCCCACCAAAAAGTCCTTCAGAAGGTGGTGTTGGAGTTTCACCTTAACCAGGTGTTGATTCTGCTGATGTTCTACCACAGTCACCTCGGAGTCTGAATATGGCTCCATACTTTGGACCTAAGCGTCTCTTATTATAAGGAACGAGCAGCGAAAGTTAGGAGAGATTAGCCAGCTGTTTGTCCGACGCTGAAGCCGCACCCCAGACCTGAGCCAGCGGACAGTGGCAGGGGCCACCCGTAGATCTCTACTATAGGTGGCGGGCATGAGCCTCCTATGGATGAGCTCATTCTACCACCATACCACTGCTCGTGGCTGTTTCTAGGACGTCTATCCAGCAAATCTACAGGGCTGCTACTGAAGTCAGCACACCCTCATTTCATTACCACATTGACCTGAGTCAGCTGGGATGCTGGTTTGGGACCTCGGTTCTCAGTCCTTTTTCCTAGTAGGGGCATGTGCCTTGCGCCTTCTCCGGAGAACTGCTGAGTGTGCCACAAAGTGTGGATTGAACAACATATCCATGTCCTAAATACAGGTTCTGGGACATGGATATGTTCATCACCATTAACTAGATTCCTTGCGCTTTAAATCTTGCTGGAAGGTGGCAAGCTGGCTCCTCACCACCCGGTGGGTAAAACTCTCGGCTCCGCCCCATGGCCAGATCTTCCTTACAGCTTGGGCTCAGGTTCCTCCTTAACGTTGGATTAAGACTGGTTCCTAATTCTTGAAAAGTCGAAATTAAAAGTTTTTGCTAAAGACCGGTCTTCTTCTCTCGTGGCTGCGATAGACAATGCTCCCGGTTTCGGGTGCCTTGCGGAGAAATGTCTGGGGCGGATCGCACTCCGTGCGTCTACTGCCTGGGCCTTGAGCACGACCCGCAGGCCTGCGACTTGTGCTCTTCCTTTTCGGCCTACATCCTTGAAGACCGTGCTGCCCGATTACAACTGGGGTGCCCTGAGAAAAGAATTCCACTGGTGAAATCTAAAGAGGCCCGATTGGCGGTGTCCGTGGCGGCGGGCTCGGCGGATCAGCTAGAGCAGATGATCGCCCTCGAAGAGGAGGCGGCGCGGGCCGCTTCTACCTCGGCTGCGGCATTTGTCCCGCTCTCTCTCGGTGCCTCGTACTCGGCTTCTTTTAAGGAGCTTTGTCTGACCCTCTCGACCAAAGGTGAGGGTCCAACTTCTTCGGGACCTTTTTCCAGGTCCAAAAAGAGCAAAAGTAAGTCTCTCCGTCGACGCTCTTGGGAGCGGGAAAGATCCCCCTTCCCTTGTCGACAGTCGACTTCGGTCGACCCCTCAGCTTCGGCCACTGGCTTCACGGTGTCCCCGTCAGGCCAGTTGACCGAGACTCCTGTCGACGCGGTCGAGATTTTTCTCGACCCGTTAGACGGGTTGTCGGCTGGAGAAGCTGAGAATCCCCTCTCCCCGGTTCCCCCGGTGGGAGTTGAGGATCCCGCGGCTCGCCTGTGCCTCGGTTCCGAGCCTTGGTGGGATCGTCTGAGCCGAGGGGTGCATTCCGACACTTCTCCTCGCCTCCTCCTAGTCGAGACTCTCGGTCTCGGACATTCTCGCGGTCCAACCGATCCCGCCGCCTTAGGCGGTCTCGTCTCGCACGCGAGCAAGCGCGCCGCGCTCTTCCTCTTCCTCGACGAGGAGGCTTCGCGCAGTTAGAGGCTGGAGGTATTAGGAACTTATGGCAATAGTCTTTTGACCGGAATAAGCCACCCAGTCGCCTTTCCCGGCCATTAAGTGGCTGTCACCGAGCAGCCAAACAACCCTCGCTAGTCAAGGAGCTCGTTCTCAGGCCGGTTGTTCGGCCAATTCCAGCTGCCCCACCGATTCTGGTGGAACCTCCGCCTCCACAGCCATTAGTTGGGGCTCCGACCAGAAATTCTCGGTCGGCTTTGGGTTTGCCCCATAGGCTGTCTGTCACCCTCACTCCCGATAAACCTCGGCAGGTGGAGGGTGGCTCAGGGCCGAGGCAGCTCTTTGAGGACTCTTCTGAGTCCGATGATGGTTCCTTCCTCTTCTCCAAGCGCATGGACTTGGAGTCCTCGGGAGGGCAATCAATGAACGATAGCCCTTCGTCCTTCTTAAGGTTGCTACGACTCATCTCGGAGTCCACCGGGATGAAGCTCGAACCCATTTCTAAACGGGCCAGGTATCCCCTCACGGAGATTCTGGACCGAGGGGATTCTCCTACGGAGGCCTTTCCGGTGGCCGAAGCCATAGTGGGTCCGGCCTTGGAACTTTGGCAGCGTCCTGCTTCCTGCCCTGCGCCTTCGGCCAGGTTGGCCAGGAAGTATGCGGTCCCTACCGGTTCCCTGTCCGTTTTTTCGGAACACCCCTCGGCCGAGGGTTGGTTACACTAGCGTTTTCGATGCCGAACGCCAGGGATGTGGACAAACCTCCCTACAAGGAATCCAAGAAATTGGATTATGCCGGGCGAAAAGTCTATGCTGCGTCCTCTCTCGGTCTTCGTCAGGCCAGTTCGGCCGTCCTCATGGCACATTTTTCTCACACCCTGTTGGGCTCCCTGGATGAGGTTGTCCCTCATCTTCCCGCAGATCTGCAGACTACGGTCAGGCAGGTGTGGGACCAGGGCAGGGCAGTGGCTAAACAGCAGCTCCAGACTGCGTTAGACATCGGGACTCATGTGCCAGGTCTGTGGCGGCGCGGTGGCCATAGTCGTCGAGGCTTGGCTGAGGATATCCACCTTTACCTCGGATACCCAGCACAAGTTGGCGGATGTTCCGCTTTGGGGACTGACCTCTTACCCGGCCCTGAAGGGGGAAGGTCACCTGCAGAGGATCGAGAGAGTCCAATGCTACGGACTCGGTCTTCCCGCTTAGAAGGACAAAGCACGCAAGCCTGGCCTAAACCCTTTCGTCGCTTCTCGCTTGTGGCCTTCGGCCAGCAACGCTAGGGCCAGCAGGCTCGACCTTGGTATCCCAAGCGTCGGCTTCCTCCAACAGGAAGCAGGGAGGTAAGGCCCAGGAGGTCCCCGGCGGTCCTCCTCCAAGCCTGCCCAGTGACGGGCTGAGGGGTGTCGCCCCCATCCCTGTCACCTCACCCCTGGTTCCCCCCGTGGGGGGACGGCTCAGACACTTCCTTTCCGCCTGGTCCGCTGTTACCACGGACAGGTGGGTACTGGAGGTGGTGGGAAAGGCCTACCTCTGGATTCGGAGCAGGCCCCGCCTTCAGAGTCGCCGCACCTCGGGGCCTCGGGGTCCGCAGCTCACTGGCCTCGCCGAGCCGACATCGCCTCCTCCTCCAAAAGGAGGTGATCACTGAGGTAGAGGACCCCTTCAGACCTGGGTTCGTGGTCCAGGTATTTCCTGGTTCGAACGACGGGGCTGGCGCCCATTCTCGACTCCACACGACCTGAACAAGTTCCTAGGTCTCGAACCTTCAGGTTAGTCACCTGGCACAGATAATACCATCTCTGAACACGGCGTGTGGTTCTGCTCTCTGGACCTACAGGATGCGCTCTTTCACGTCCCTATCCGTCCGTCACATCGAGATTCCTCCGCTCGAGCGGAGGGATCCCTCTTGATTCGAGCCATGCCCTTCGGCTTATCTCCAGCTCCCAGGGTCTTCACCAAATGCATGGCAGTGGTGACAGCATTCCTCGGCGCGAGGGGGTCGGTGTGTACCCTTACCTGGACGATTGGCTGATAGCAGCCCCCTCCAGACAGGAGGTGGAGCGGTTCAGAGATCTGGCCCTCCAGGTTTGCTCTCAAGTCGGCCTTCTCATCAACGAGGCCAAGTCGGAACTCGAGCGAGCAGGTGATCCTGTTCATCAGGGCAGAGCTCGACTCTCTTGAGCCAAACCCGGCTCGGCCCGGACAGGGCTGGGGTTCTTACCTCCTTTGCCCAGTCATTTCTGGTTGGGCAATCGCGCCCTGCCCGGGACTTCCCTGCGCCTTCTGGTCTCATGGCGGCTGTACCAGCGTGGTCAGCTGGGCCGCTGGCACATCGCGCCCCTTCAGTGGGGACTGGCCAGCCAGTGGTCACAACGCTGCGATCCTTTGGACCAGCTAGTGATAGTGACCGGGAGATGTGAACGCTCTCCAGTGGTGGACCGTTCCATTTCATCTGCAGGAGGGCATCCCGTTTGTCCGCCCAGGCCCGACGGTCTCTCTATCGACCGACGCCTCTCTGATGGGTTGGGGTGCCCATCTGGGGGAACACCGAGTGCACGGCCTCTGGTCCCGTGGGGTCGATGCCACATCAACCTGCTGGAGCTCCGAGCGGTCCGCCTAGCTCTCACCGCCTTTGCTCCGTTTCTCCGGGTCAAGTGGTCCGAGTCCAGACGGACAATACCACGACCATGTACTACCTGAACCGCCAGGGCGGGACGCGCTCCATGCTTCTATGCAAGGAAGCTCTCCGCATTTGGTCACTGTGCAGCCTGGAGGCGGATCTCCTAGCCATTCATGTGGCAGGAGCCTCCAACACCCTGGCCGATGCCCTGAGCCGGATAGGGGCTGCATCTCACGAGTGGTCTCTCCTGCCGGTGGTAGTGCAAGATCTGTTCTCCCACTGGGGCACACCTCAGGTGGACCTGTTTGCCTCCAGGGAGAACGCGAAGCTGAGGCTGTTTCATGCCCGCCCCCTCAGCAGGGCTCGCTGCAGGGGGATGCCTTCTCGAGGCTGTGGACCCCGGGCCTCTTCTGCGCCTTTCCCACATTTCCCTTGATTCACTAAGTGCTTCTCAAAGCAAGGAGGGACAAGGTGCAGGTGATCCTGATAGCCCCAGACTTGCTCCGCCAGTTCTGGCACCCAGATCTCCTCAGCCTCAGCTCCAGGCTCCCGAGGCAGCTTCCAGCTTGCCCGGACCTGCTTTCAGTCAATCAGGGAAGGTGTTCCATCCGGACCTTCAATCCCTGCACCTGACGGCCTGGTTCCTGAGCGGCTAGAGTTCCAGGCCGTGGGTCTTTCCGACGAGGTCCTCAATGTGGTTGAGGCGTCCCATAAGGAGTCGACCAGAAAATACTACGCCTTCAAATGGAAGAGATTCTCCATTTGGTGTCAGAGCAAGGGCCTGGACCCTTCCTCCTGTTCTGTGGCAAGCATTTTGGACTATTTATGGTCCCTTTCTAGTCAAGGGCTTAGGTCGACGACCCTAAATGTGCACCTGGCAGCCATCTCTGCTTACCGGGCGCGGGCTGGGAAGCAGTCGGTGGCGAGGAAAAGGTGGTCTGGTGCTTTTTCAAAGGCCTTGATCACATTTCCCCTCCGGTGCGAGAACCTCCACCTCCGTGGGAATCTACTGCTGGTACTGGCAAAGCTCATGGGCAAGCCATTGAACCAATGCATAGGTGTGAACTCTCACCTGTCGTGGAAGACCGCCTTCTTGGTGGCTATCCGTCAGCCAGAAGGATGGGAGCTCCAGGTGCTTTGCATCGAGTCTCCTTACCTGGTCTTCCACAGGGACAAGGTTGTCCTGCGCCCCACCGAAATTCCTTCCGAAGGTGGTGCTCGGAGTTTCACCTTAACTAGGTGCTGACTCTGCCGGTGTTCTACCCCAATCACACCTCGGAGGCCGAATATAGGCTCCATACTCTGGACCCTAGAAGGGCGCTCGCTTATTATAAGGAGCGCACGGCTGAAATTCAGGGAGAGGTTCGCCAGCTGTTTGTCACCTACGCTGAAGCCGCATCTGGCAGACCTGCAGCCAAGCGGACGATAGGCAGGTGGGTCACCTCCTGCATAGATCGCTGCTATAAGTTGGCGGGCATGGAGCCTCCCAGAGGGATAAGAGCTTATTCTACCCGTCATACTGCTGCATCGGTGGCTGCTTCCAGGGACGTCCCTATCCAGGAAATCTGCAGGGCTGCTACCTGGAAGTCAGCACACACCTTTATTACCCATTACCACATCGACCTTGAGTCACGCCGGGATGCTGGTTTTGGGGCCTCGGTTCTCCAGTCCTTATTTCCCAAGTAAGTATTGGGGTGTGCGCCTTGCCTCCCTCCTTCCGGAGAACTGCTAGGAGTCTGCCAATAAGTGTGGATGAACAACATATCCATGTCCCTAGAAATACAGGTTACTCACCTGTAACAGGAGTTCTAGGAATGGTATATGTTGTTCATCCACACGACCCACCCGACCTCCCCAGCTTCGACGCACAACCTGAGATTCCAGCGGGCCAGATCTGGCTTCATGGGGCGGAGCCGAGAGTTTTACCACCCGGGTGGGTGGGAGGAGCCAGCTTGAAGACCTTCCGGCAAGATTTAAAGCGGCAAGGAACCTGCCAATAAGTGTGGATGAACAACATATACCATTCCTAGAACTCCTGTTACAGGTGAGTAACCTGTATTTACTCACCTGTAACAGGAGTTCTAGAAGTGGTATATGTTGTTCATCCACACGATCCACCTGACCTCCCTGGCTTCCAGCGGGCTAGATCTGGCGTCATGGGGCGGAGCCGAGGGTGTTACCACCTGGGTAGGTGGGAGGAGCCAGCTTGAAGACCTTCCGGCAAGATTTAAAGCGGCAAGGAACCTGCCACAAAGTGTGGATGAACAACATATACCACTCCTAGAACTCCTGTTACAGGTGAGTAACCTGTAGTTACTCACCTGTAACAGGAGTTTTATCAGTGGTATATATTGTTCATCACATGACCACCGACCCCTCCCCGGCTTTGGCCGCATAACCTGGCTTCCAGTGCGCTTAGATCTGGCGTCATGGGGTGGAGCTGAGGGTTTTACCACCCGGGTGGGTGGGAGGAGCCAGCTTGAAGACTTTTTGGCCCATCTTAAAGCAGCAAGGAACATGCCAGACAGTGTGGACGAACAACATTTACCACTCCTAGAACTGTTGTTACAGGTGAGTAACCTGCATTTTTAGACTACATTAGCAAAGTTGTAACCTTTAATATCAGGGTGAAATAATTGTATTTTAAAGGAGACATCATATCTTTTTTTATATTTATTTTATAAAAAGGAATTTTTGAAATTGTTTTGCAACTTCACACTCTGTTTATTTTGTTCCAGAGATGCAGAAGAGAAACTAGAGCAAAGCCAGAGGACGGTAGCGGAGAAGGAGCACATTTTACAAAAATTTAAAGAAGATTTTAGAAAACTGGAAAGTGAATTACTTGAAAGAACTAAATGCGGAAAAAGGTAATTATACATTTATCCCAAACAGTGCAGAAAGGTCTTCATTCATCAGATTTTACACTTGTTTCGTGTGATGTTTGCTAGTGTTTATTCAGTTAGGTTATGAACTTCTTGAGAAAAGTGCAATATTTTGAAAAGCATGAAGTAAACAATACATTTTAACAGTTCTGTCAATTTAGAAATATTGTTTCGCCCTCAGTAGATGAAATAGACACTTCCCTCATTTGACCCCGAATTTCAACTCTGTAGGAACAAATAAAAGAAATCCAAAGCCCGTCTGACAGAGAAAGAGCTGGAGTAACTCAGTTGCAGTAAGTAAAACACCAGGACCCGACAGGTTCTCTTTGGATTTATATAAAGCAGGCAGAAAGGTTCTGCTACTAGTCCTTTTTTTATTTATGTTATGTATGAGGTCAAAAACATATAATATTGCACAGACACTAAATGGACAACAGGGAAGGCATTTAGAGGTGTAAAAAAAACTATTTCCTATCACCTTTAAGGCAGACTGGGATAAATGTAGGGAACCGAGAAATCTGTGCAAGAAGGATGCAAAAATGGCAAAGAAGGAATATATCAGGAGACTACAGGGTAATGACCTGGCCAACCCCAGTGTTTCTGATCATATATTAACTTCTTATTGAAAGGGTGTACTTGCTTCTCCAAAGGGAGTATTGTAGCTAATGGGAAGAGCATTAGCGAGCCCTTTCCTATAGCTAACATCTTCAAAAGTTTCTTTACTGATGTAACCAGGTTCAAATCTGCTTCCACTATTACCCCCACCCTCCCAGAACAGGGTGACACAAGGGATTAACAGCCCTGTTTCCGTCTCAGGCTAGTGTGGAAATGGGAAGTATACACCTTGTTAAGATGTATTTAATGTGGTGGCTGTGCTGGGTTTGACAATTTGGAACCCAGGCTACTCAAAAATGCAGCCCCTGTGATTGCTCTATCTATTACCCTGCCATTCAGAAGATCATTTATTAAAGGCAAAGCAAAGTACCTGAAAAATGGAAAGTGGCTGTTGTGGTCTGCCACAAAGGAGGCCACAAAGAAGCAGTTGAAAATGACTGCCCCATCTCTCTTTTTAGCCCACTGGCCAAGGTTCAAGAGAGGCTTGTTTATAGTCAAATACAGGATTACCTAGAGCTGCACTTCCTACTCAGACAGGCAGCATGGTTTTCGGAAACAGCATGGTACTGACACTGTCCTGATTTAACTGATCACAGATGCTCTGGGGGATATGGAGAAAGGGATACTAACTGAAGCTGTCTTTATCGACCTCACAAAAGCGTTTGACTTGGTCGATCACAGACTACTTCTTCATAAGCTAAAATGCCTGGGCTTTGACTGCCTTTCAAGTCACTGGTTCACACACTATCTGACCAGCAGATATCAAGAGGTGAAATGTAAGGGTTTCCATGCTGGTCTGAAGCCTATCACAGACGGTGCTTCTGTAGCGCTCCACATTGTCAGTGGGGATTCAGAACTATTGGGTATTGTGCACCCCTGCTAAGGGAAATGGCACAGCCCAAAGCTTAAGAATGTTGGGCATATGAGGATTCCGAGTAGCAGCAACTCTCCAGTATTAGCTGTGCTACAACAGGGGAAAGACTTATCAAGCTTCCCTAAAGAAGGTTTATGATGTTTTTGGCTTGGGGCTGCAATTCTGCAGAGCAAGTTGGGACTGCCTGGTGACGGGGAGCACCCCTAAATTTAAATCTTGCCTGTTAAGCTGCAGCTTTCGAATTGAATAACCTGCCTGTTTTTTTCCCCATTTTCCAGTGCTTGAATTGGGGGCCATATCTGTCTTTCATTTAGGGTGTTGTGTTTGGATGGTCTCCGATTATTACAAAAAAAAAAAGACTGTGCCACAGGTGTGTTAAATTTCCCCCTCCCTCAGTGTTAATTTACCTTTGATATAATTCTGTATTTTGACTGTGTGGTTTTTGTTTACTGAGGCAATTGCCCTTTTAAGAGGCACTTCTCTTTTAAATCCTGTCAGCAACATAGCCCTGCCTTGTGCTTTGTAGTACAACCTGTTTACTTTTTTGACAGGGGCATATGGTAGCCCGTGATAATTGTGACTCCTTTTCAGTGACTGCAAAATCGCTCTGATTAAATAACGAATGATTAAACAGCGACATATGAACTATAGCACGTTAGCAATAATAGCGTGAGACGTTACCATTCAATGGAACAAAATAGCGAGTGAAACAGAATAGCGACTATGACAGTCCTCCTCTTGAAAGCTTCCGGATGAGTGCTTTTCAGTGTTAGCGCTATTTAACACCATGGCCTACCTCGATTGCTCTTCATCCTCATCCTCACTGGTTCACTTCTCCTCTGTAGAAACGAGTGCCTACCTCGATTGCTCAAGAAGTCTTTTGTACACTCTTTTTCTCAAGAGAGAGATGCACTAAAGCAAAAAATGTTTTCCTATCTTTAAAAAAAATATCTATCTGCCCCAAACCTAATGTTTCTAGGGTAAATAAGTCATAGTACATGCAGAGTTCAATCCTACTTGGCAGATTATGGCGAGATTTCTGTTCACTGCTCACTTGTTTATGTCCATCTCTCTTAGCTGTAGCAACAGTAGAGGCAGGCTTAGAATGTTTTTGTTGCAGTAAACTGGCGGTACTGATGCTGATACTCGGTGGCAATGAAAAGAGGAACAGGGTTTTTGCTAATTACACAACTTGCTTTGATTTTTTTAGAGCCTTGCATATTGCAGATCTGCAGCCCATTTTGTTTGGGGGATTTTCTTTACCTACTTCCCCCTTCCCCTTATTACGCTGCAACGAAATTGACTAGCGCTAAAGTCTTTCGTCACTAAAACTTTAGAGAGCACAAGTGGTGAGTTAACCTTTTCACCTTTTATGAACACACTGCGTATGCTGTATATTGTTAAATTGCAGATCGCGCTTATTACGTTGTGGCGAAATTGTCTAGCGCTGAAGTCTGTCGTCGCCAAAACTTAACTTACTATAATAGATGCGCTGCATTGCCATTCGCGATTATTACATAGAACTGAGCTTGTTCCATTGCTGAGGTTTTTGTGTTACTTGTACTTGATTCTAAGGCTTTGCCTCTTTTGGTCGTTGGCGGGAATTTAAGCTTCTCGGAGCTGTCAGTGTCTTCCCACCACCCACCTGAGCATTCTTCCCCATGGGCATGCCTCTCTTCAGAATCTCGTCAGCATGCCTCCACATGCCTGTACTGTGAGCAAGCACCCCCTCTTGATGTGATGTCACGGATGTATCTGTGCAAGAACGTGCACGCATCTGAGCCTTGCTACAGGTCTGTTAGACAAGAGACTCAACTCTTGCTATTCTTTCCCTCCAGGCCGAGAAATTTATCACCAGAGCATCTGTGGAGCACTCCTTAGATTTTCGCTACAAAGGTGGGACTTATTTTCTGAAGTTATTCTGTATTTAATCATGAAGCATAGGTGTTTTTTTTTTTTTTTTTTTATATTATTTTAAGGCCCACGCATAATCAGGGCTACTTTTTGGTACCACGGCTTATCTGAGACCATTACAATTCAAAAGATGAAAGACTTGTAAGTGGGTCATGCACCTCACATGGGTTCCTATTGCCCTCATTGTGTTACCCAACATGATATGTCTCTATTGTCCCCCGCAGCCAGCCCTCGAAGCTGGGGGGTAGGGCACCTGGTACTTCAGTTGGCAGTGGCAAAGCAGAATTGCCTAAATCATTCTTATTGCTCTTGGGAGAGCTTCTGAGAACTGATGTTTCACAGGACATCCCATCAGACACACCCGACCCCAAACCAGGCCCCTCAGGTCGGGGGGGGGGCCCACACAGGCAAGTCCAATTGCATCGCAATCAGACATGTGCAGGAAGACCCTGACTCTGACTATTTAGAGGGTCAGGAAGATGATGTTGGGTATCTTGGGGAAAATCCTGACCCTATGAAGTTACTTTATGATGAGGACTATGAGGAGGAGGAGGAAGAAGGTGAGTTGATAGAGCCGAACAGGATTCCTATCCCTTCCCTGTTTGATACCAAGTCCTTGTGCTTCCTGATTTATTTTATTTATTTTTATCTTGTATTACAGTACCTTTGAGCCAAAGACTCTTTTACAAAGGTTACATGTCGAGAAAAGACAAAACACAACAGAGGACTAATTAATCCAGCAGCTAGCATCCAAGATCAGTTAAACAATATGTAAGCAATACAAGATTTTGAAATTCAAATTAACAGCACCGAATGCATAAGATAAAGGGATTTGGAAGAGCCCAAAGGAAAGGAGTAGGAGGAAGTGAAGTCAGTAGTCTGACACTGTCTGGAAAGTGCCATAGTAGTAGGGAGGGAAGGGAGTATGGTGTAAGAGTAAAGGAAAAACTGCCAGTGAGTGACATTGTCAGAAATAGAAGTCGTCGAGAGGAGGGGAGAACAGAGGAGAGAGATAGGTGTGTGTGGGGGTGAACATGGGTACAGGAGAGCACTAAGCGAAAGGCAGCATGTGAAGCAAAGATGGGGAAGGCTAAGCGTGACAGTCACAATTTCTAAGAGCAGCAAGGTATTGTCTGAGTTTGTACATCTATCACCAGAGCATCTGTGGAGCGCTTCTTTGATTTTCGCTAGCACTACAAAGGTGGGACTTATTTTGTCCAGTTACTCTGTATTTAATCACACAGCATATGTGTTTTTTATATTATTTTAAGGCCCACACATAATCAGGGCTGCTATTTGGCACCATGGCTTATTCATTCAAAAGATGTAAAGACCTGCAAGAGGGTGATGAGATCTTCACCCATGGACTCCTGTAGCCTTCGTTGTGTTACCCAACATAGTATGTCTATTACAGTTCCCCTCAGCCGGCCCTCGGAGCTTGGAGGGGCGGTGGCACCTGGTACTTCAGTTGGCAGTGGCAAAGCAGAATTGAGTAAATCATAATTATTGCTCTTGGGAAAGCTTCTGAGCACATATGTTCCACGGGACATCCCATCAGACACACCTGACCCCAAACCAGGCCCCTCATGTCATGGGGGTACCCCACACAGGCACGTCCAGTTACATCAGTCAGACATGTGCAGGCGGACCCTGACTCTATTTAGAGGCTCAGGAAGAGGATTTTAGGGATCTTGGGGAAAATCCTGACCCCATGAATCTACTTCATGATGAAGAGGAGGAAGAAGGGGAGTGGACGGAGTCCTTCCTAATAGCTGAGGCATGTAGGTCCTTACAGCTCAAGGTGGAGCAATCCATAGAGACAGTAGACATCAATCCTATTTTGTCTGCATCTTTCTTTGCTCTAAAGTGTTTCCCAAGCTTTATTCACTGTGACCAAATTGTTGAACAAGAATGGGCAGGACTAGGCCAAAGAAAGTCTCTGCCAAGGCCAAAAGCTCAGTGATCTTATCTGTGTCAGTCTTCACCATTCATCACCTTTGGGTTTTCACCCTGCTGTTCGCTCCACTCGACGTCGCCTGGTAAGACTGTTCCTTATTTTATTTTACTTTGAGACATCGGGTCTTGTTTTGGTGATCTTTTTCCCGTAGGTCATGTCTCGGTCGGAGGGCAAGAAATCTTCCACAACGGGACGGCCCCCCATGCGGCCGTAAGTACTCCGTCACCGACCAGCACGACTGTTGCCTCGCATGTCTTGGCCCGCTTCACGACATGGATTCATGCAACGCCTATTTCTTCATGGATCGCTGGATCATCGAGCAATGTGCGTGTGGGCGAGCTATGCCGACTTTCTCAGGGGCGCGCACTGTCGTGCCAAGCCGTTCTCTTGGCCTTTCCTCTGGGTCCCTCCCAGTTCTATATGGACCGAGGAGGAGGGGCCTCTGCCTCTTCTAGCCGAGCCGTGGCAGAGGCCCCTCTGCAGATGCAGGAGCCTGATCTGTCCCCAGGGGACAGGCCGAGGCGCCGCTTGGCAGCCGCCCCTTTGGGGATGAAGGCTTCCCCCTGTGTCGCACCCGCAGCTTGGAGGGCCTGGGTCTGTGCCATCCTAGACGCTGTCTATTGGTGCCATTTTGGGCCTTGGCGCTTTTCATGGCGCTGGTTTGTTGCTTGGCGTGGTTACTACTGTCGGCACCGTTCGCGACGCCGATGGGACTGTTGGCACTGTGGGAGGCTCTACAGCATTGTCCCTATCTGTTTCTTGCCCCGAGGTTGAGCACAGCAGCACGTCCAGTTCTGGAGCCGTTCGAGGCTCCGAACGGGGACACGATGCCATGGGGGTTTCAGTCTTCGGCGCCAAGAGCACTGTCTGGGCCATCATCGGCGCTATCTCTGTCCTCCGACGCTCACGGCACTGTGGGACGGGTCAGCGCTGTAGGGGTCTCTGGACTCGGCAACGAGAGTGCGATCTGAGCCATCGGTGGTGCCGTTGCTGATCTCAGCGCCGCTTGTAGTGCCTTGGGTTGGGATAGCGCCACAACAGGCTCTGGCTCTGATGCTGCCGCCCTTGTTGGGGCCATGTCCTCTTCCGGCACTGTTCGAGGAGCAGAGGGGGGCACCGGCGTCGACTCTGGTGCTGTCTCTGGTCCTCATGCCCTGTTCACTAGGGATGGCAGCGGGCGTTCACACACTGTTTGGCCCAGGACTTCGATCTCCACCTATTCCGAGGAGGAGTCGGACTCTGAGTCAGTCAGTCAGCCTGACTCCCTGGTTTTGGCTTCAAGCATGGACACCCTGGTAGTGTCCTCGACAGACCGGAGTCAGCCCCCCTCTGAGGAGCAGACAGTGACTGCCGGGGCCAGGGTCAGATGTTCTGACCAGCAGTGCAGTGGTGCAGGCCACCATTGCCCTGCAGCCTGGCCTTGGAGGGTTCTCTGACCCCTCAGTGGTGGTACCCCCTCCTGTGGTGTGCCTGGATCACCCGACTTTGGGGCCGATCAGAGCACCCACAGAAGGAGTGGGTGCTGCTCCCTGGATTGCCTCTTCAGGGGCCGACCAGGGTTGTCAGTTGTCTAGGCTGGCTCTCTTGAAAAGGAGGGCACTCTTGGATTCCGAGGGGTCGAGGGGCATGGGGTCTGTGCTGCGGCCTTTTTCAGGAACCCACCTGGGCTCTGGGAGAAGCTGTAGTGCTGATCTGTGCTTTTCCCCCTCAGTTTCCTGGAGAGGGCCCCGTTCTTTGGAGGTAGGGGACCTTCCTTCTGGACTTGCACAGCCCCGATCACCTCACAGGGGGGATTCTTCAGGACGCAGCCTAGGCAGTACCAGTTTGGTTATTCTGCTGTCGGCTTTGGAGTCTTCCCGGAGCACCTTCTTTCCCTAGGGCTCCCGGTGCGCTCCCTAGCCCAGGTGGAGGTTAGCCGATCCCTGTTGTTGGTTCTGCCCCAATTCCTCTGCCACCTTCTCCTGCACTCCCAGGCATTCGTGTTCCTAGCGGGCCTCTCTCCTGGGAGCAGTTCACAGCTCAGGCTGCTCAGTTTCCCTCTTACTTTAGGGCAATGGACAGACAGGCTTTTCAACCTCCTTCTGAGCAGACAGCTTCTGAACCTTTGAGGTCCTCTAACTCTTCATTCCTCTCTTCTGGGGGAGAGGAACTGTCTGTCCACATCTCTCCAGCTGCTGATCTCACTGAGTATCAGCGATTCCTCGTGAGGATGTTGGAGGACCTGCACATTACCCCTCCCACTCTACACAATCCAGAGCACTCGGCACACGCCTTTCTAGGTGATTTCAGTGAGGACACCCTTGTGGTGCCCCCCTGGCCTGCTCCCTTTCGGAAGGCGTCTTTGCGGTCCTGGCAGAGACTCTTCCGGAGTTCGCGCCCCTAGGGATCTCTGCCAGCAGTATTGTGCCCCGGAGTCTCCAGGTTCCATGCCTCCTCCTCAGTCAGGATTGATGCAACTGGACACTCCTGATGGGCTTTGCACCCTGCACCTTGACTGGCCCCCTGATCAAGATTCTTTGGATTTTGACTTCTGGGGGAAGAGGACCTTCTACTCGACACGGTTGCTGCTCTCTATTGCAGCACATCAGGCCCACTATGCATCCTATGACAGGTTCTTGTGGTCCAGGCTGGGTCAGCTTCTAGCCTCCATGCCTGACATGGAGCAAACCAGACAAGCCATTGCACTCTCTGCACATGGCCTGGAGCTAGCAAGGCACCAAGCAAGGGCATTGTATCACGCCAATGAGGTAGCTACTAGGGTCGTAGGGACAGCGATCTACACTAGGCGGACGGCATGGCTGCATCTTTCACAGTTGTCACCCTTGGCCCAGCGTAGGATGTTTAACTCTGCCCACCAGAGAACCTATCTCTTCTCCCATAGAGTGAGGCGGCGTCTGTCGGGGCAGCTTCCTACCCCCTCCGGGGGGTTCCCGTCTCACTCTCTCCACACTCAGGCCTCTCCAGGCCCTGAAGGTTCTCCCTTTTAGTGTGTCACCCACTGAGAGCTAAGGGACTCAGTCCCTTAGGGTTTAAAATCCCCTTCAGGGGGGCTTGGCACTCACCCAAAGGTGATGAATGGTGAAGATTGACACAGATAAGATATGGAAATTACATAACTACCGTAATTCTGATCTTTCTGTGTATCTTCACCATTCATCATAATTCCACCCTCCATCCCCCTGGGGCCTCAGTCTCTGGGTCCCCCTCTCTCTCTGTGCCCCCTCTCTTACCCCCTTCCTTTCTGTGGGTCAGGAGTGGGGTAAAATGGGGCACATAGTGGAATAATTTTTCCTTAAGTGTGGAGTGGTCAGGAGTGGGGGCACTCCTTCCTCAGTGTTTCGGCTGCACCCCAGTGGGGGTGTGGGTTGACAGGTGCCTCCTTTTCTTTGCTTCTCCCCTTCTTCATCAATCCTTGATTTCCTTTGGTTTC
Organism: Neoceratodus forsteri; assembly: GCA_016271365.2. Classification (NCBI taxonomy): domain Eukaryota; kingdom Metazoa; phylum Chordata; order Ceratodontiformes; family Ceratodontidae; genus Neoceratodus; species Neoceratodus forsteri. The sequence goes on along the minus strand of CM028136.1, from coordinate 506,171,118 downwards.
CTTGTCCTATGGACATAACCTCAATTAATTTTGAGAAACTAGGTTTCTTGCACCAAAATCTCCTTCGGTGGGGTGGAGATAACCCTGTTTTTCCTGTCTTTCTTCCAGAGTAGCCGATTCTGCTTCTAGGAATTGTGCCAATAATTATGTGCCTGCAATTCTGGCAGTTAGCCTCTTGGCTACTCCTTCGCAGTTCCTATATAAACTGGAGACTAGTCAAAGGTACAGGGTATGTTTCTCCTGTCTCCCCATCCCTACGATTTTTCCTTACCTCTAAAAACCTTTCCGTCCCTCCCTCCCTCCTCCTTTCTACTTCCAGAGATTGGGGCCCATACCCAATCCTCCTTAGTCTTCGAACTTCTTCTTTCCTCTCAGTCATTTATTTTTTCCTTTAGTTTTATATCTTTTTCTTTGTCTGTCCCTTGGACTTCCTTGTCCCACCCTCCCAACTCTCTTTTTAACCTCTACAGTGACTCAGAACTGGCGGGAGGGCGGAGTCGACAACACCTAGTAGCCAACCTGCGAGTGCCACGCAGTGCGTCGACCTCGGGCGGCGGATGTTATAGACTCGCCCACCCCCCAAAAAGCTCTCATGGGTCATGACCTCCTATTAGCAACCCAAAGGTGATGAATGGTGAAGATACAGAAAGAGTGAATTATGGTAGGTATGTAATTTCCAGTGTCCCTTTTGGAGGAAACAATTTGCAGCTGGGAGCCCCCTCTTCTGGCGGATAAGGTGGTGCATAATTCTGTTAAGCATACCACTATCCCTGTTGAAGGGTCAGTGGCGTTAACAGACTTGCATGACAAATGAGTGGATGCCGCATATAGAAGGGTCTTTGCTTCTAATGGCACAAACCTTCGCACCCCCTGTGCCTTATTTTGGCAGAGCTCTGAATTTGTGGGTCATCACCCTGGCCAGCTTCATTCCTCCTGACTCGGAAGGAGCAAGCATTTTACAATTGGTTGCAGTGGCCTCCACGTTTCTAGGGGATTGCACAGTGGAGAACCTGCGCATGTCTGCTTGCTCCACCTATCATATGGTGTATGGCATAGGCATTGGGTTGCTGATCAAGCTTCAGAGACTAAGCTGTTTAACCTCCCTTGTGAGGGAGGTTTTTTGTTTAGTTCGGGCCTGGATGGTATTTTAAAGAACATCCAGGGCAAGAAGGATCACCTTCCAGTGTCCAAGCAACATCGTAAGGCTTCATCAGCCCCTGGAGGTCAAGGAAGCAGCCAGCGCAGACAGTTTTGAGGGAGGTTTCCTCCCTTTTGGAACTCTGGTAACCAGAGAAATAGAGGTGCCTACTCGGGTAACAAGGGCTACAGTAACAGAGGGGCTCTCGCCAGACGTCATACTGGAGGTCCAGTACAAAAGCCTGGCACCTCACAATGAAGGTACGCAGGCCCCATCTATGCCCTCTTCCCTTGGTGGAAGACAGCACAACTTCTACACAAGGTGGGCCCAGATTACTTTGGACGCGTGGTTTTTGGAAATTCTAGCCTTAGGCTATGTAAGTGATTTTCCAAAAATTCCCTCGAGGGCATTTTCTGCCATCCCCATTTCCCAAAGACCCGGTAAAGAGACATGAGGTGTCAGAGACCCTTAAAGAGTTATTAACGCCTCAAAGAAAACTTTAAAAAAAACAAAATAATTAGGTACAACTCTACCTGCATTCAGTATATAGTCTATATATTTCTTCTCCCCATCATTTCTTACTTGGGAAATTTACATGAATACATGATCTTTAGCCCTTAAGAATTCCTTTAGCGTACATCTGCCTCTATAGCTTACTCCCTACTTCAGGCCCTAATCCTCTGTTGTGACATCGCAATCTGTTGTTATGGGAGTACCTGTGATGTCACAAGGGATGCATTATTATTTCAGGTAGGGAGAAAGCAGCAGGAATATATAAACTCCTCAGGAGCAAAGATCCTGTGTTCATGTAAATGATCTCACTTATAAATAATAGAGAGGAGAAATGCAGACCTGATGTGAAATACAAACTTGATTGTGTCTAAAGATTATGTTTCGCTAAAGTTTACCTGACAGTGTCAGCTGCTCTTTAACCACCTCGTTCAAATCGGGGCAGTTGTGCCGGTTCCTCCAAGCGAGCAAGATGAGGGATTCTACTCAATCTATTTTGTAGTTCCCAAGAAATTGGGGGGGAATTTAGACCCATTCTGGGTCTGAAGCATCTGAACAAGTTGGTACGCCATATGACGTTCAAGATGGAGTATCTGTGGTCAATCACCAGAGCTGTTCAGCCGGGGGATTTCCTAGCTTCCATAGATCTGACGGATGCGTACCTTCATATTCCTATCCATCAGTCTCATCAGAAGTAGCTCAGGTTTTGAAAACTGGGCCAACATTTCCAGTACAGGGCACTTCCTTTTGGCCTTGTAACAGCCCCCAGGGTCTTCTTGAAAGTGTTTGTAGTCCTGGTGGCTCAGCTTTGACAAGAGGGGTCTCATGTCTATCCTTATCTTGATGACCTGCTTATTGAAGCACCAACGTTGACCTTGGCAAGGAGGTCAGTGCTCAGGACTCTGAAGATGCTTCAGTCCCACAGCTGGGTGGTGAACTGAGAGAAAAGTTCTCTCGAACCATCTCAGACCTGGGAACAGTATTCAGCATGGCCTGAGGGAAGGCTTTCCTTTTGCCTCCCCGTCAGGAGACTCTGTTGAAGGAAGTTCAGCGGCTCAGGGCTCAGTCATCGGCATCAGCCCTCCACCTGCTGTGAATCCCTGGCCTCATGACGGCAGTGATAGTCCTAGTTCCATGGGCTTGTTTTCACATGTGGCCCCTACAGATGGAGTTGCTGTTAGCCTGGGATCTGACCTCGGAGGATTATCAGGCCAGGATTCCTCTCACTCTTCAGCTGTGGCACTCCCTGAATTGGTGGGTGAGTTTTTAGAGTCTGAGGAAAGGGGTTACTTTAGAGCTCTCTCCAGAGTTGATCCTGAGAACAGATGCCAGCCTATACGGTTGGGGGGGGGGGGCTGTCCTGAACCAACTACCCACTCAGAGAACATGGTCAGTGTAGGTACAGCTTCTCCACATAAACGTTCTAGAGATGAGGGCGGTTTGCCTTGCTCTTCATCAATTTCAAAGTCTGCTGCAGACAACAGCGGTGAAAATAAGGTCCGATAATGCTGTCACAGTAGTGTGACCAAACAATCAAGGTACCACAGAGAGCAGGGATATGCTAAAAGAAGCCTCGGATCTCCTCCTGTGGGCAGAGGAGAATCCTCTCTCTCTGTCAGCTGTACCACTTGGCAGGGCAGTTGAGCATTCAGGCAGACTGGCCAAGCCATGAACATGTTCATCAGGGGAAGTGGATGTTGAACCCGGAGGTGTTTGACCTTCTGTGTCAAAGGTTCAGTAATTTCAGATCGATCTGTTCGCCTCCAGCTACAGTGCTCACACTCCAAGGTTTTTCAGCTGTTACCGGTGTCTGCAAGCAGAAGCAGTGGACTCTCTGACTCAGGAGTGGAGCTTCGACAAGGCGTACGCTTTTCCTTCTCTGCCTCTTCTCCCCAAGGTCATACGAAAAATAAGAGGAAGCTTCCTTTTAATAGCTCCAGAGTGGCCCAGAAGACCATGGTTCTCGGACTTAATGAACCTAGCTCAACGAGCTCCATTTCATCTTCCAGTACAAGGAGACCTTCTATCTCTGGACACTATTCTGCACCCAAATCCGGGGGTTATGCAGCTTGAGGCCTGGCTCCTGAAAGGAGCAGACTCCTAAAATTAGGATTCTCTGAGAAGGTAGTAGATACCCTGATGTATGCCAGGAAAATGTCCACTTCCGCAACTTATGCCTGTGTATGGATCACCTTTTCGGCTTAGGCCAGGGTAAAGGGTTTCTGTCTTCACAAGGCCTCAGTCCTTCAGATTTTAGATTTCCTGCAGGAAGGCTTGGAGAATGGTTTGGCCCTGAGCACTCCTGGAGGTCAGGCTTCGGCCCTTGGAGCATCTTTGAGTATGTCCATAGTGACTGGTAGAAAGGTTATTCGTTTTCTGTGTATGGTTAGCAGGAGTCAGTGTATGTTCCGATCCCTGGTTCCTCCATGGGCTCTAAATCTGGTCCTGAATGCTCTTGTAAGGAGCCTTTTGAACCGCTGTCATCTGTTCTGCTGGATATTCTGTCTTACAAGGTGTGTTTTTTTTCATTGCTGTCTGTTCAGCCAGGACGATTGGTGAGCTCCAGGCCTAGTCCCACAAGGAGCCGTACCTTGTCATGCATAAGGACAAGGTGGTACTCAGAAGAGTTCTGTCTTTCATCCCGAAAGTGCCCACGGTTTTCCATGTCAGCCAGGAAATATGTCTTCCACCTTTCTGTCCACAACTGTCTCACCCAAAGAAGAATGGGGTTGCACAAGTTGGATTTGTGACGAGCCATTAGGACATACCTTAAACAGACAGCTGAGCTTTGAAAATCAGATTGCCTGTTTGGAGTGTGGAGTGGCCAGGCAGGGTCAACAAGCCTCTAAAGCCACAATAGCTTGGTGGGTGGGGGCCTGCATTGCCAAGGCTTATGTTGCAGAAAAGAAGAGGCCTCCAGCACTCAAGGCTTACTCCACCAGGGATATGGCCAGTTCCTGGGTGGAGAGAGGTGAAGCATCAGTTTTAGAATTATGTTAGGCAGCTACGTAGTCTTCCACCCACACGTTCACCAAACACTACAAATTGGATGTTCAGAGTTCTGCTGATGCAGCTTTTGGTCACAAAGTGTTGCAGGCAGCTGTTCACAATTAAACTTCTTACGGTATTTGTTGTTTTTTTTGTTTGTTTGAAACTTTATTTTTATTGGTTTACAAAATTGAACCAGCCAGCAATCAATACAATTAATGACATTAGTAATGCTGTATACATACCAAGACTGATCAAAGGTGCCACTTAAATGTTAGCTTCTGGATTGAAAAAAGTCATTTATTCTGGTACATCATATGGGGTACCATCAGCATGAGATAAGTTTCAGATGAAACTGTCCAAGAGATTATAGAAGCTTGACCATGCCACGACAGTGGGCTGCCGGTAAGAGAATACAAGAGAAACAATATGCAAAAACATGACTTATAAAACTGTCATTATGCCCACTATACAACAATTTTAAACAGGGAAAAAAAAAGCACCCTGAACATTCTCACTAGCAAACTTGGTCTATGCAAAGCCTGGATATTTGTTTAAACTTTAATAACCTGTTCCTTCTATCAAAGGCACTAACAAAAAAGGAAATGCACCACCCTCAGAACCTGTTATGGTTTAAACAACTAGTCAGGTTGACATCTAAAAAGTATTCTCCGGTATTTGGTAAATTTAACTATTAATAAACAGAGTGATATACATATATCCATATTTCCGGAGAAGGCAGAGGATGTAGTTCGACACATTGTTCTCCATGCCACGCAGTCGACGCCATGTTAAAGCCTATGAAGCTGGGAGAACTAAACAAAAGAAAGCTTTCGAGGGAAAACAAACACAATGTCTATAATCCACACCTTAAATTGAAGTTATTCATCCCTCTTCTTCAGAACCAGTGGATCTCACTTCCCCAGTCACTTCTGCTCTTCGGAACTCCTGGACAATTTTCTCAATCCTCTTCTTGGCTTCTTCTAGTTCATTGAACTGGAATGTTTTGTTGCCATAAATTATTCTAAGCCGGGCTGGTGCCAAGAGGGTATATGCGACTTCAGGACCCCTCAACTGCTGGTGTAGGGGATCAAACTGCTTGCAGCGGGAGCGAGTGGCAAATGACCAATCCGGAAACAGTTTTACTTCATTTTTCTTAGATATTAATAGGAAAATGAGCCCTCGCCCAGGCCAAGATCTGATCCTGTACTTCCGACCCTGTAGTAATAATCAGTAGGGTCCTGGAAACATCTCTAGCACCCTGTGCTTGCTGAAAATTTATTCTGTACACATTTTTAATGTCCCCCGGATCAAAAAGTAAATCTTCTGGTAGAATTGCTGAAAGCCAGGAGTGAACAGAGTCATGGTTGAGTGCATTTTCCCCCTCTGAACCTTCAGGGAGCCCGACCATGCAGATGTTCATGGCCCGCTGAGCCTTTTCCGGGTACCCCAAGTGGGTTTTGAGGTGTGTCATCTCTGTAATCATCTTACTGAATGCTGCTTGAGTACGAATTGCTGGCAGTATAGCTTAGAGGGTAGAGTAACGAGCTGTGAACGAGCTTGGTACATCCAGCAGACCAGACCTGGGTTTGATTCTCACGGCCTCCACTTGCATATACTGTGTGACTGAGCAAGTCACTTAACTGTTCAGTGCTCCCAGGTCACCCCTGAAAACAGGCACTTGTGCCTAGTGTGTCTTACCCGGTTACCAAAGACTAAAATAAAATAAAAAATTGTCTGCTTCCTTCACTGCTATAACTGCCTCTCCAATCTTAATATCTTGGGCACCCATTCAGTCAAGAATCTTTTCTATTCTTTGGTCCATCAGTCTCATGGCTTGTAAGACAGATTCCCATGGCAGGGGTTCTCCCGCACCCTTCGAGTTAGATGCATCCATGAGGTCCGTGGAAGTTTTGTTGGCCTGTTGTGGTGGCTGCTGCTGTTTTTGGCCCTGGCCACCAGTGGATCTTACTTCGAGTGGGAGCTCTTGCAGCAGGCTGTTACATTCAGGACTATGCTGCAGGCACTAGGACCCTTCGGTGGAAACTTCTGCCAGCAGTACCAGCGGGGACTGCCCCCGACGCTGGCCCCGGCCCGATGTTGGTCAGGGTACAAGAGGGGGCGGACTCAGCTTCACCTCAGTTCTTTCCCGCCGCGTACCCGCACGTGAAGCCAAGTTTCCTTGCCTCTGCCTGCGATTCAGCTGACACCGATGTCAGTTCTCTGCTATCACCTCATCGTTTTTTCCCGCTTGTAGCGCTGCCTTTTCCCTCGCTCCTGCCGCTTCCCAGTATCGACGTCAGCCCTCTTTTTAACCGGCCGGGTTCGATGTCTTCCCGGGCGTCGGCGTTCCCCGAACACTTAAATAAGTGCGACTGCGGATGGCAGATACCTGCCAAGGATGGACATCGGCGGTGCGTCTTCTGCCTGGATCCTGACCACGACACCACCAACTGTGTAGACTGCCAAGCCTTCACCAGTCGGATCCGCATCCGCCGCCTGAAGGCCTGCCTGTTAGAGCAGAAGATGGATCTGCACTCGTTGGAGGGTAAGAGGAAATAGAAGAAGCACCACAGCAAGGACTGTAGTCGGTTCCGTCACCGGTCCCGGTCTCTGTCCCGATCGCATTCGTGGCCTTCTCCTAAAAAGGCCCGTCCTTCAAGGTCTGGAGAACCGCCGAAGACTCCACAGGCTAAAGCCGAACAAGCCAAAGGTGACTCCGCTAAGGGTCATCGCCAAGTCCTTAGAGGTACCTGCTTCGGCCCCACCTGCTAAGGCACCGACGCCGCCTGCTAAAGGTGCGCCTCCGGAGACTAAGGACTCTCCAGCGCCCCCTGGCATCACCCCGTCATCGGTCCCCACACCGGCGCCCGGTCGAAGGGGCGGAGACACTGGGTCGGGTCGTGGAGATACCGGCGTTTCCGCCGCTCAAGTCCTCCTCCCGGGCCTCAGGAGAGCTCTCTTCGCTTCCGCGTTCCAAGACTTCATTCCCGGGCTGCTCAGATTTTTCAAGGATGAGCTCAAGGAACTTTTCTCCTTTTGGTGGGGGTAGGTCCATAAGCGGTCCTCCCATCGCCGCCCAGACACGGTACGCGACCCTGCGGAGAACCACAGCCGGGGGAGACTTCCACGCGAAGTCACCGAGTGCCAGCCTTCACTCCCCCTTCCAGGGCTCATTCCCGCTCCACGTCCGAGGACCACCGACGTCGCTCCAGGATTTCTAGTGACCGACGTCGATCTCGATCTCGTTCCAGGAGCCCTTCTCGCACTAGGCGGGAACGCTCCCGACGTCGGTCTTCTGACCGACGCCGGTCATTGCTCCGTCGCCGGTCCAGGGACCGGAGTCGGTCTTCCGACCGACGCCAGTCCTCTAGTTACCGACGCTGCCAGGCATGGTCGTAGGATGGGGTCAGACTATTCCAAATCGGATAGTCGATCCTCCTCTTCATCGTCGACCTCTTCATCCTCTCTCAGCCTCAAGCGCTCCCCGGGAGAGAAGGACCAGCCCCGCTCGCCTCCGGATGATCCTGCAGTCATGGATGTCATGAGGCACATCCAGGCTTCCAACGAGTGGGACACGGAAGACCTGGATCCAGAACGCCGGAGATTGGCCAAGTACCTGAGTCAGAAGAAGCCAAAGCCTCTGGTTATTCCTCCTTTGGTGGATACTTTCCAGGATCTTACTAGGACCACCTGGATGCATCGGGCCTCAATCCCGGCAGTTCCTAAGAAGTCGGACAGGCTGTATAAGGCTCCGAGGGCGGAACCCTTCTTGGCAGAACACCGTCAGGCCGACTCATTGGTGATCACGGCTGCCCACGACAAGTCTCAGCAACCGAAACACCTCAGCTCACAGCCTCCCAACCCGGAGTCTCGATACCTGGACCAGGTGGGCAAAAAAGTTTATGCGGCCTCCACTTGTTCCATCCGCTCCCTGAATTTCCTAACGCATATGGTTCAGTATCAGAATGCGCTATGGGAAAGGGGTCTTGAGCTGACACAGGCCATGCCAGACTCTGACAAGAAGACAGAGCTCCTGGCCCTCTTGCAGTCGGGCTCAGACGTAGGCTCCCACTTACTGAGAGCCTCGTATGACACTGCAGACACGGCAGCCAGGGCAGCCGCCTCTGGGGTGTGCCTTAAGTGCCATGCCTGGTTGACAGTCTCGGGCTTTCACCAGGATCTGCAGTCCAGTATTCGGGATTTGCCCTTCCAGGGTACCGTGTTGTTTGGGCAGGAGACGGAGGCTTTGATCTCCCGCCTCCAGGAGTCGGGCAAGTCGAACAGGTCAGTCCGCCAGATGTACCGTGGCGACCAGCGATGTCAGCACCGTAGACGGCCCTTTCGCAAGCCCTCAGGCAGTCAAGGTTCAGCCCGTGGCAGCCAGCAAGGGCAGAGAGGTGGCTTCCGCAGGAGATCCGGAAACCAGCAATCTGGTGGACCTCCCGCCCGTGGGCCCAAGTCCTCCCAGGCCTCTCTCCCAACTCCCAGCTCTGCCCAATGACTCCCTTCTGCCCCCTTTTCCGACAGAAGTTCTATGGGAGCCGGTTGGGGGCCACTTCTCCCTTCATCTCGAAGGGTGGAAGTCTATTACCGCAGACCAGTGGGTCTTGGATATTGTACGGAGAGGACATACACTAGAGTTCAGAGTTTCCTCCGCATACTCCACCAAAGCTCTCCCATTATCCTCCTTCTCACATCCCACTGATAGAAGGAGAAATACAGACTCTCCTGCAAAAGAGAGCAATAAAGAGGGTCCCCTGGGCGCAGTGAGGTCAGGGGTTCTACTCCCATTTTTTTCTGGTCCCAAAAAAGACTAGGGACCTTCATCCCATTCTAGATCTCAGTCCTCTAAACCTCTTTATCGAATACAAAAGGTTCAGAATGGTGACCCTTCAAGGACTCCTCCGCTTGTGCACCAAGGGGACTGGCTCTGTTCTCTCGACATGCGGGATGCATACGTGCACATAGGAGTCTATCCTCCCCACAGGACGTTTTTGAGGTTCCACTTCCAAGGGGAGCATTTTCAGTTTTGGGTGCTTCTGTTCGGCCTCTCTTCCGCTCCGCGAGTCTTCACAAAATGCCTAGCAGTGGTGGCCGCGGCTCTGAGGCGGATGGGATACTATGTGTTTCCCTACCTCAATGATTGGCTTCTTATGGCCCCGTCAAGGGACAGCCTCTTTCACGCTCTCGGAGACACTTATATTCTTTTCCGAGAGCTGGGGATCACCCTGAACTTACAAAAGTCATCCCCGGAGCCCAGCCAAAAGCTCGCATTCATAGGAGCGATCCTGGATTCCGTCCAGGGCATGGCTTTTCTCCCACAAGACAGGGGGGTTCGCTTGCGAGAGTTGGCAGATCGGATCTCTATAGCACCTCGGGTTCTGGCTCGGAACTTCCTTAGTTTACTGGGGCATATGGCAGCGGCCATTCCAGTCACTCCTCTGGACTGCCTCCATATGAGAGTCCCACAGTGGATGCTCAGGGTGCAGTAGGACCAAAGCTACGATGACCTAGACTCCCTGGTCAGGATCTCGGGGCCAGTCAGGAGAACATTGCTTTGGTGGATGGACCCCAGCAATTTGGAGAAAGGGGTCAGCTTTCGTCCGGAGCCACCAGGTCAGACTCTGACAACGGACGCATTGGACCTGGGGTGGGGGGGCACATCTGGGTGTACATCAAACGCAAGGGGTTTGGTCACCCGAGGAACAGTCCCTCCACATCAGTGTGCTGGAAATGCTAGCAGTCCTCTATGTTCTTCAGGCTTTTCAAGAGGATCTGGTACCAGGCTCTCTTCTGATTCAGACGGACAACATGGTGGTCGTCTTTTACATCAACAAACAAGGAGGCACTCATTCGTATCCTCTTTGCAGGGAGGCGATGAGAGTCTGGTACTGGGTACTGGAGCGAGGCATTCTACTATCCGCAATGCATGTTCCAGGCGTCCTAAACGATCTGGCCGACAGCCTCAGCAGGTCGCGAGCCAGAGCACACAAGTGGGAGCTACTACAATCTGTAGTGGACCAGCTGTTTGACAGGTGGGGTCTTCCAGAGCTGGACCTCTTTGCGTCACTACGCACGTGCCTGGAGTTTTTTGGCCAGACGCGTTAACCCTTTGTTGGGCAGGGAGGTTTCTTTATGCTTTTCCGCCCTTCCCTCTCATTCAGAGAGTACTGCTCAAGTTGCAGGCAGAAGGGGCCCACATGATCCTAGTGGCCCCCAAATGGCCTCGACAGATTTGGTTCCCACTTCCGCAGCGGTTATCCATGGAACCTCCAGTTCCGCTGCCCATATGCTCGCAGTTACTGTCTCAGGACCAGGGGTCTCTAGTCTATCCAGATCTCCGATCCCTGCACCTACATGCTTGGCTCCTTCAGACGTAGCTCAAAACAGATACGGGGTTTCCCCGGACGTGGCGGCGGTCTTAGCGTCTGCAAGAAAGCCCTCTACTCGCTCCACCTATGCTATGAAGTGGAAGCGTTTCTGTCTTTGGGCGTTGCCGCAACACTTGAATCCCGTCACCTGCCCTGTGAACTTAATTTTACAGTACCTCCTCTCCTTGTACGAGAAAGGCCTGAGTTACTCCTCTATTAAGGTGCACATGTGGGCAATCTCCACCTACCGTGCTTTCGTGGGAGAGAGAGCATTAGCACAACTGGAGGTGGCCCGCACCTTTCTTAGGGGAATTCTACACATGAGACCTCCCATTCGGGACCCTGTCCCACCCTGGGACCTCTTTTTTGTGTTGGAGAAACTCACCCTCTCTCCTTTTGAGCCTGCAGTGGATTGTGAGCTGCGTTACCTTTCTTGGAAGGTTTGTTTTTTGGTTGCTGTTACTTCAGCTCGAAGGGTTTCTGAGCTTCAGGCTCTGATGTGTAAGGAGCCCTATTTGGTTTTCCACAGGGAAAGGGTTTCCCTCAGAACAAATCCTAAGTTTCTTCCAAAAGTGGTCTCAGGATTGACCCTCAACCAGTCAGTTGATCTTCCAGTTTACTTTCCTTCCCCTTCCAATAGAGGGGAAGCTCTTCTCCACACTTTGGATGTCCACAGGACTCTGAGGTATTACCTCAAAAGGACAGTTCAACACCGTAAATCGGAGCAGCTATTTGTGGCTTTTGCACCACATTGCTTGGGTCAACCTGTATCCAAGCACCCTGTCTCTAAATGGATAGTTTGTTGTGTCTCGTTTTGCTACGAGCATTACAGTAAACCCCTGCCGGGCCTGGTTAGGGGTCACTCCACCAGAGGAGTGTCAGCTTCTTTCCCCGCTCTGCGAAATGTCGCTATACAAGACATTTGTGTGGCCGCGACCTGGAACTCGGTGCATACTTTTATCAAGCATTACAGCTTGGATATCGTCTCCAGACGCCGTGCTGGCTTCGGCCTAGCAGTTTTACAAGGGCTTTTGTCCTAAGGCCTCTGGAGTCGGTATATTCCTCCTCCCTGGGTTGGCTACCTCCTTGCTGTGGGACTGCTTAGGACTCAGTCCTGAATGTAATCGCCTGCTGCAAGAGCTCCCACTCGAAGTAAGTTAGTACAGTTATGTAAGAATTTACCGTAACAGTAGATCTTCGAGAGGAGCTCTTGCAGCAGACTCTACTTCCCTCCCACCTTCCCCCTCAAGGTATGCAGATCCATTTTCTTTCGTCTCTAATTTTCTTCATGGTAGGCTTCGTCTCCTTCTCTTGTCAGGCCTTCTGCTGGGTTCTGGCGGGAGAACTGAGGTGGAGCTGGGTCCGCCCCCCTCTTGTACCCTGACCGACGTCAGGGTGGGGCCGGGGTCGGGGCTGGTTCCCGCTGGTATTGCTGGCAGAAGTTTCCACCGAAGGGTCCTAGTGCCTGCAGCATAGTCCTGAATGTAATAGCCTGCTGCAAGAGCTCCTCTCGAAGATCTACTGTTACGGTAAGTTCTTACGTAACTGTACTTTCTTTTTGGTCACCCCATTCTCAGATTTAGTACCAATCTATTCAGCAAAGCAAGACCCACCGATTGATGCTCGTGAGACTTTGACATTTTCACTTTGAAGTGGAAAAATAACCGATCTTAGGCCGAGTAGTGCAGGAGCCTGCTGAAGGCACGTTCTGTCTCTGGCTTGGCTCTCTAGCACCCCCTCACAGTACTTGTTTTTGACATGTGGGATAATATTCTCCCCCCCCCTCCCAGTTGTTCTCCATACTGCTTCTTAGAACCCAGTAGTTCTGAATCCCCACTGGCAATGTGGAGCGCAACAGAAAGAAGAATTTCTTCTTGCTTACCGTAATTACCTTTTCTGTTAGCTCCAATATTGTCAATGTGGCCCGCCCAGGAGCCTTGCTCCTGCAGGAGTATATTATCTGGTATGCCAGTGGGGCATGTCTATTGTTTTGATCAGAATCCCTATTATGAGTTTTCCTGGGCATCCCTCTGTTGTTTGTCTGCTGTGCTGCATTATTACTATTAAAAAAAAAAAAATTAACTGTCCTGTCGGCGCAGCGTTGGATTTCTGCTTACGACGCCAGCATCCCGGTTAGGAAATGGACCGATTGCTGGGGGCTTGGCTGGGGAGAAGGGTTGAGCGCCGATAACTGCTTGCCTTCACCCAGGGGAGGGATCGGCTCACTGATGCTGACTCCTGGTGGAGGCTAGAAATGCAGCATTTCCGGGAGTACGCAGAACGCAAGGGGCGTGGTGGACGTCGGCGTTTGCATTGCTGTCTGTGGCACAACACGCCCCGGGGAGAAAACGATAATTAAGCTTCCCAGCCAGCTGGATGATGGCTGCTGGCCCCACCGCCATGGAAGCCCCAATCTCCAGTCCACCTCAGCAGCATCCAGGGACCGAACAAAGAGTGCACTGGTTGTCCCCCCTGGTGCCTTCCCCCTTGGAGGAGAGGGACCCATCTGGTGGAGGTTGACACTGGGCTACCCCTGCGATGGCTGCGATCTGAGGGGACGGGGGGAGTGTCGGAGGAGCCTAAGCTGGGCCAAAGGCGTGGTGGGCCGGGAAGCCAGAAGGAGCAAAAAAGCAAAATTCAAATTGACTGCAGTCACGCACTTTAACAGGTTCAGTTAAAACTAACCAAGGGTGTTTTCCTTGTTACAGATAGGGTTCTCACTGCATACAGTTTTGCTTGCCAAAATTAATTGTTATGTTTTTTTTTCCAAGTTGAAAATTGCAGACCAATCTGCTATGGGAAGACAAAACATCACTATCTATTTATTATATATTTATTTAGTTTTTGTTGACCGGGTAAGTGCACTAGACAAATTCTGCCTATTTTCAGGCACGACCTGGGGGAGGGGGATACAGATGAATGCAACTGGCCTTGAACCAGATTAAGCTGTTGGTGGTATTTTTAGTGAATGGGGGGAAATTTCCCTTCTCTTTTTCGAGAAGTGCCATGGGGTCTTTAACATCCACCTAAACTGCCACCAGAACAGGCAAATGGGACCTCAGTTTCACGTCTCATCCGAAAGACGGCACCTCAGGAGTGCAGCACCGCCCTCATGCTGCACTACAGTGTCAGTATTGGGATTTAACCCAAGTGTCTGGTGTGGGGATAGAACCCATAGCCTTCTGATCTCCAGGCCTCAGAGGAGAGTGTGCTACCTGCTGAGCCACTGACACTGACAATGATCGGTTGCTCATCTCCAGAAAAGAGGACTGTCTCGAACCGAGGTTTGTGACAGATATGAGGTATACCAACTGCCAGAAGTCTTCCAATAAGGTATGACAGTTTTCCATACTGTTTAGAAGGAAGATTATGTACACGTAATTAGCTAATTGTGTTTTCTCTTATCAAATAGACAAGATGGCAGTTAAAGAACTGGTGACACGTTTAGGAGAACTTTAGCAAAACCTAATATTTAGACACAGTCCTGCTTGTATTTCCCATTAGTGCTGTATTTCTCCTCCCCATTATTTATTACTGAGGTAATCTGTATGAAAACAAAATCTTTTCTCCTGAAGAGTTTGTCTATTCCTGCTGCTTTCTCCCTACCTGATGTCACAAAGCACTGCTTGTGATATCAGTTACTCCCATGACAGCTGATTGTGATATCACAACAGAGGATTATTACTTGAAGTAGGGAGTCGGCTATAGAGGCAGACTGACTCTAAAGGAACTCTAAGGGATAAAGATCATTTAGTCATGCACATTTCCTTAGTAATAAGTAATTGGGAGGAGAAATACCTAAAATATAAATGGAATGCCGGCAGAATTGTACCTAATTATTATGCTTTTAAAAGTTTTCTTTGTGGCATCAGCAGTTCTTTAAATTTCATTTTGAGGCACTGCGAGGACAGTAGTAACTGGAGAGTTGCTGCTGTTCAGAATCCTTATATTCCCAGCATTCTAAAGTTTTGGGATGTGGCATTTCCCAGTAGGGATGCACAATACCCAGTAGTTCTGAATCCCCATTGACAGTGTTGGAGCTAGCAGAAAAGAAAATTACAGTAAATATGAAGAAATTTCTTCTTCCTCATGAGTCTGTTCTGGGTCCCTTGCTATTCTCCATATTCATCAACGACCTCCTTAAAAACTGTGGTGGGGGGAACTTACTACTTTATGCAGATGATGCGGTACTGTATAGAAGTTCACTGATATAAATATGATCAGTGCCCAACTTCCCACTGATTTCTGTTATTTAGAAAAATGGTTCTATGACTGCAAGCATGTCTTGAATGAAAAAAACAAATCAAAGCAATTCTCTTTGACCCAAAAATTTTGGTACAGGCAGCACCTGCTCTCACTAATCACCTTCCTTTGGCACACATATTGAAGTGATTGAGAAACTAAAGTACCTTGGGGTCTATATAGAGCACGAATTCACCTTCAGACCTCACATAGATAATATCACCAAAACTATACATCAGAAAGTTGGACTTACATATCACCTTGGTAATATTTCTGTCCCAGAGACAAGGCTTGCCATTGCAAACAGTGTTCTGCTTTCACAAAGCTGTGTGGTGCCTCTATACTTCAGTTCCTCAGGAACTCAAAGACAAACTAGCTTAAGGTTTTGTACAACAAAATCAGTTGTTTTGTAGTCGGTGTCACCCCAGGAAACATCACTGCGAAGTCCTCTTCTCCCTTAACTGGCCCTCTCTGGAGGGGAGGATGAGGTACTCACTGTTATGCCTTATACTAAAGTTCACTTAAGTTTATACCCCTCCAGCTGGCCTAGTGGCGCTGAGGGTTGAGGCGATGGACGCCACACCTTGCGCCACGCCGGCAACCCGGGTTCCGGAATGGACTCTGGCCACCGGGGATCGGCAGGGGAAGGAAAGGATTGAGCAAGTGGAGGACTGCTCTCCCTTCCCTGGGGAGGGATCTGGGTCTTGTGCCGCTCCTCAGCGACTTCTGATGGCTATCGGGTGCAGCACAGGAATTGCAGCACTGTAAACAGGAGGAAGAGCGCAGTGGATGTCGGCACATTAGTGCCCTGATGCCATTGCATGTCCGCACTCCTATGGGGACACAAGCATGAAAAATCCCCAGAGGACCAGGGTGGTGTAACTTGGTAATAAATTACCTTTCTCAGGTTCTTGGTGGAATAGCACAAAGGAAGAGACAACAGACAAGTGGTACTCATGTAATAAATGGAATTTATTACAGACAAATAATACAGGTTTACTGCCAACAGTGTAATCACTGGGAGAACTTCCAGTTTTCCTTACCTAGGTAATGCAGTCTCTTGTCTCAGAGAAGCTACGAGCTGCACAGGGTCTTATACCCTGATAATCACTGAGGAAGATACATAAAAAGTGTATAATTGGCCAAAAACAGGAGGCCTGAGTAACTATCCTAACTAACATGAGAAGTTGCTTAGCTTGCACAGATTGCATAATACAATAGGATCTCTATAAGTCTCAAGGTCAGTTGCAGTTACAGTGATGCACAAGCACTAAAGATGGCACTGTTGCCTTACTTATGAGAATACAGTAAAAATACAGTGAAAAGCATCTCTCAGGGCTAAGGTATACTGGTGAAACATAGTGGAGCATAATATGCATTAGTAAAACATAGTAGAACACAGGTCCTGACACTTATGCTTATACGATGTGTCTTTGCCCTAAGGTCAGTACATGTACCTACATATATGTTGCTGTCCACGAGGAGGAGGTACAATCAAGGGTGCTGGACAATGGATAACAGAGGCGATGAAGGCTCCAGGGACTTGGCCCACATTCCCGATGTCGGACAACTCCTTTGTTGATCCCAGGCGCCACCCACACAGGACGGATCCTCTAATTTCAGGCAGTGCCGCCAAGTAGGTGAGGCAGGCCCTCCCCCGGGGGGCTGGGAAGTCCTGGTGAGGGGAACCATGGAGGAGGGTCTCGGAGGGGTGTAGAGGCTTCGGTTGAGAGAGCACCTCCGAGAGATGCCCTGGCCTGACTGGTGTATAAATAGAGTATACAAAAAAAAAAAGTTTATACCCCTCCACATCTAGCTGATATATTGGCTCCCAAACCTGGGAGTTGTTTGCTTTGGTCCTCAAACTGCCATTTGCTTGAAGTCCCCAGGGTAAAAACAAGTACAAGTAAGAGGTCATTGGCATACTCTGCTCCATCTTCCTGGAACTCACTTTCAGCTGAACTGCAAAACTCCTTTTTCCTCAGGGGTTTTAAGAAAGGGTTGAAAACCTTTCTACTAGAAAGCTGTCGCTGTTTCTGCTATCTTTGAATGATGGCCATTACCTCCCTGTCATCTTACCATGATGCTTTTAGAGGTGTTCTTTTGTGACTTCCGGTGACATCATCCTCTAATATGGCAGACTGAGAGAAGAGCTTCTGCCCCAATAGAATAAGAACAGCCTCAAACAAACGATCAAACAATAAATTTCAAGTAATGAAAAACAAAAAAAGGAGGCATCAAGATGCCTAGAACAGAAGGTGACAAAAATAAATTTGCTATCCTCCCTATGGAAGGAGAGGATTCTCAAGCACAACAGTCCGACTCCGCTGCCTTGGAGACCCATAGTGGAGGTGGCAGTCAGTCCAACAGTGGACAACCGATGCCCAAGTGGAACTGGGATCAAAAGATTGACTTGATATTCACAGAACTTCAGGCATTCCAGGCCAGTTTGACATCTTTCAAAGCATCGCTGGCCAGCTTACAATCAGAGGTGGGCCAGCTTACAACGCAGGTCACAGACTTGGAGACGCATGCAGCACAGCAGAAACAACGCAGCCTGCAACTGCAGGCTGCTATCCTCAAACTGAGTTCTACACAGCTCATTCAAACAACATGAAGTCTTGCTATATTATGACATATGCAGTGAGTCCCAACCTTCGAACTGCTCCGGAGGTGAAAGAGTTAACTTTCCATGCCAGGCATGGAACGCTGAGCTCGAGCTCGGTTGAAACTCTGTCTGTTGTTCTTCAAACTCAAACTGTCAGATTCTTTACTCTGCCTCACTGAACAGTTGCTCTGGAGATTTCTCCTTCTGCTCGGTTCATTTTGTCGGTTAAAGTATTGTTTTTCTCGGTTTTCGACCGAATTTAAACCGCAACCGGTCGGTTCAGGCTCTGTCTGTGGTATTTGTGAGTACTAGATAGGTTTTACATTAATTCTCTTCTGTGTGGAACTTGTAAACGGTTTATCGGATCGGTTTGAACCGATCAGGTTGTTAAAATATCTTAATCTGTCTTTTAGAGTGTGGTTACCGGTTCTTATCGGTTCTAAAAACTGATTTTATTACGGTTTTTTCCACGACCCGTGACACGGTTGGGAACCAATAAGAGGGTCTTACCTGGCGGATTGCCATAAACGGGTAAGTTTGGTTAGGACTGGCACTATGTCTGAGAAACCCAAAAGAAAAACCAGGCCCACTGGGTTTCAACACTGCAGTGTGTGTGGGGAAGTCTTTGCCAAGGCTGACCCCCACACCACCTGTGTTTATTGTCTGGGGTTTGACCACCTCAATGCAGACTGCCAGATTTGTAAAAGTTTTCCTGCAGCTATCCTGGAAAAGAGAGTTGGTAGGCTCAGGGAATGGGAGGCCAAAAAGTCCGCTGAACCGGATGGCCAGCCTGGTTCGGTTCCAACCGAACTGGAGGGAGTGCCTTCTGACCAGGGCGAGACTTCCTCGGGCCAAAGGAGATCCGACTCTGAGGAGTCAGGTCCAGCAAAAAGGAGTAAGAAATCAGCTGGTGTGGAGCCAAAACTTTCCTCTCCAACCGCTGAAGAAATAGCCAAAGCGATAAAAATTGTCCAGTCGCTTTCCCCGGTTCCGACCGAATCGGCACCATCGGGTAAGCGCCCGGTTCGGCCAGTTCCACCGGTTCAGGAGTATGATTTAGAGGAGTATTATGAACCGTGAGGAGGGGGAAGAGGAGTATGAGGAGAGTGAATGTGGATTTGAAAGTCTGGATGTGCCCATTGACCCGGACATCTCCCCAGACAGATCTTCAGGAGTATCTCCTCCTAGGCTTTCTGAGTCCCCTTCTCATTTTATATTTTATAAAAAAGTGGCTGAAACCCTCCAGCTTCCTATGGAGGAAGCTGTGGATGATCAAGAGGAGCCTGACTATGTGGAAATGATGGATATCCCAGAGTCTAGGAGACTGTCTATTCCCTTGCATAAATCTTTTGGGAAACAGACTTTTAACATTTTAAAAGCTCCTCACACTGTACCTCTTGTTGATAAGAGAATGGACAAGAGGTACACATTGTCAGGCTCTGATATGGAGTTCCTTACACAACAATGCAGCCATGTCAGGGTAGTGCAGGCTGCAGCCTATGACATAGAAAATATTTCCTTGGCCTCACAACCCCCCCCCCCGGACAAGGACTCCAGGAGGATTGATGCTATGGCAAAGAAACAGTACATGGCAGCATCCTTGGGACTCAGACAGGCAAATTATATGGCTTATGTTGCTAGATATCAGAAATCCAGATGGGATACTGTTATGGCTCTAGCAAGCGGGTCCCGCCAGCTTGCTAAGGAGCTGGAGCAGGTGGCTGCTGATGGTATTGAGGCATCCAAGGTGCAATTCCATGCTGCAGTGGACTCTAATGATGTGTCATCAAGAGTCATGGCTACATCTGTGGCACTTCGCAGAATGGCTTGGCTCAGATGTACTAGCCTGTCACAGGATACCCAGACTAAGGCCATGGATTTTCCTGTTGTGGGTAATTCTCTGTTTGGGGAGCAGACAGAGAATTACATGAAGAAAATGGATGAATATGGGACCACCTATAGGCGTGCACAGGCCAAGAAAAGGCAGGCCACTCCTCAAAGGCAGCTTTTCAGGGGCAGGCCTTTTTACCAAGCCCAGGCCTCCTCTTCTGCTTATGCCCAGAGGGGGTTCTTTAGAGGGAGAGGCAGACGGGGTACAAGCAGGCCTGCTTCCACCCCTCAGCCCAAAGCCCCTGTCAAACAGGCACCCTGATGGAGTTGCCAGGGCCGATTCTCAGCTACCTGTAGGGGGCAGGCTGGCTTACTTTATCCAGGACTGGAAGTCTCTAACATCAGACAAGTGGGTCCTGGAAGTAGTAAGCCAGGGACTGGTTCTCAGCTTCAAAAAATTTCCAAAGATGAGAACCAGATCCTTTCCACCTGCAAATCCACCAGAGGCACTTGCCCTAGAGGAAGAGGTCTCTTCCCTCCTGGCTCTCAGAGCTGTGGAAAGGGTTCCACCCCTACACCAGGGCAAAGGGTTGCACTCCAGGCACTTCCTTACCCCAAAAAAGACAGGAGAATGGCGGCCCATCCTGGATCTCAGATATTTAAACAAGTATCTTTTTTAAACCAAAATTCAAAATGGTGACTCTGGGAATTATTTTATCCTCTCTAAGGCCAGGGGACTGGCTAGTGTCCCTGGACCTCAAGGATGCCTACTTCCATATTCTCATCAGAAGTTCCCACCGAAAGTACCTTAGGTTCGAGCTGCCCTCAGGCCATTACCAGTTCAGAGCAGTGCCCTTTGGCTTCACCTCTGCTCCAAGGGTATTCACAAAATGCCTGGCAGTAGCAGTTGCTTCTCTGAGAAGGCAAAAAATTGCCATCTTCCCTTACCTGGACGACTGGCTCATAGTAGGCCAGTCTCCAGACCAAGTCAAGTTACATCTACAGATAACTCAGCAACTGCTCACCTCTCTAGGTTTCCTTCTGAATCTTTCAAAGTCAGTTATAGAGTCTGTCCAGCTCCTCACCTTCATAGGCGCAGAGCTGAACACAGAGAAAGCCAGAGCCTTCCTTCCTTTGGACAGGGCAAGGACCCTGGTCTCTCTGGCCTCCTCATTCACCCTGCAGGTCTCTCGACCAGCAAGGCATTTTCTACAGCTCCTGGGGCACATGGCTGCTTCTACAGCAGTAGTGCAGGGAGCAAGATTTCAGATGAGAGACATCCAGTTCCGTTTGAGAGCCTTTTGGTCTCGAAGGAAAGACCCTCTAACCAAATTGATCCCAGTGACTCGAAGCCTGATCCAGGCCCTTCATTGGTGGCAGGATCAGAGCAATCTGAGACAAGGGGTTCCTTTTGTCACTCAGTCTCACTCCTTAATCCTTACTACAGATGCATCCCTCTTGGGGTGGGGAGCTCACATGGGCGACCTCACTACCCAGGGATTGTGGTCCCCTCAGGAATCTCTGCTCCACATCAATCTGTTGGAACTCAGAGCAGTTTTTCTAGCACTTCAAGTTTTTTCCAAGTCTGTTCAGAACAAAGTTGTACAGGTCAGAACAGACAACACCACCACAATGTGGTACATCAACAAGCAAGGGGGCACTCGGTCTACGGCCTTGTGCACCGAAGCAATGAAGTTGTGGTCTCTGGCTTACTCCCTGAACACCTCCCTTATGGCAGTTCACCTCCCAGGCAAGGAAAATGTCCTGGCAGATGCTCTCAGCAGGATTTTCCAAGGCCATCACGAATGGTCACTGGACCCCCTGGTCTTGGAGGTGATATTTGCCAGATGGAGCACCCCGCAGATAGATCTTTTTGCAGCCCCAGACAATCACCAACTTCCCCTTTTTAGCTGCAGGCCCCCAGTGTTGGGCTCAGTCCCTCTGGATGCCTTAGTTCTCAATTGGGAAGGGAAGTTTCTCTATGCTTTCCCCCTTCCCTCTCCTGTTCAAAGTGCTAGTCAAAATCAGATCTCAACCCTGCAAGATGATCCTGATTGCTCCAGATTGGGCCAGACAACCTGGTATCCTCTCCTACTGTCCTTAGCAGTCCATCTTCCCTGTGTCTTCCCAGGAATCACAACCTGTTAACCTGCGCTCAGGGAAGGGTTTGGTACCCGAACCTCAAATCTCTCAATCTCAAGGCCTGGCTCTTGAAGAGTTAGAGTTTGCTGATTTACAGCTCTCCCAAGGTGTAATGGATGTCCTGAAGGCTTCTAGGAAACCTTTCACCAGGGCTACTTATAATTCCAAATGGAAGAGGTTTTCCATGTGGTGCTCTGGAAAGCTTATTTCCCCAGAATCTGCTGATTTATCCACAGTCCTGGATTATATGGTCCACTTAAATACCTTTGGGCTGAGACCAGCTACCCTAAAAGTGCATTTGGCCGCTGTCTCTGCTTTTATTTCAGCAGGTAAGCCCTCTTCTCTTTCAGCTCATCCTGTATTCTCCAAGTTTTTCAAGGGATTGCTTCACCAACCCTCCATTCAGGGACCCTGCCCCTGCCTGGGATCTTAATGTTTGCATTGCTCAGCTTATGCAACCTTTGAGCCTTTGTCTTCAGCAGAGCTTGAGTACTTGACTTGGAAAACTGTGTTTCTGGTAGCCATCACTTCTGTCAGACGATAAATGAATTACAAGCTTTGTCAGTGGAGCCTGATTTTATCTCCTTTCATAGAGATAAGGTGGTCCTCAGGACTAACAGGAAGTTCTTGCCTAAGGTGGTTTCAGATTTCCACCTTAATCAATCTATATCTCTTCCAGTGTACTTCACTGACCATTCCTCCTCTGGCAGAGGAGGCTGCACAACAGATGTGAAGAGAGCCCTTAGTTACTACATAGCGTGCCAAAGGGTCACAGGTTTGACTCCCTCCAACTGTTCCTCACTTATGGTGAGGTTGGTAAAGGGAAACCTGCCACTAAAAGATCCATTGCCAGGTGGATTGTCTCTTGTATCCAATTCTGTTATGAAAAGCTGGGTAAGGTTCCTCCCTCAGGCCTGAGGGCTCACTCTACCAGAGGTACAGCTGCTTCCTGGCTGCTGCCAGGGACATCCCTATTCTAGAGATATGTCAAGCAGCTACCTGGAAAACAGTGCACACTTTTACCAAGCATTACTCCTGGACATCCAGGCTAGGGTGATGCTCGGTTTTTACAACTGTGCTTCAGAGCCTATTTCCTAAGTAGGTTCTGTCCCTCCTCCATGGAGTACTGCTGTGTAGTCTGCATATGTCATAATATAGCAAGACTTCATGTTGTTTGAAGAAAAATTACTCACCTTAGTAATGTTGTTTCTTCTAATGGAGTCTTGCTATATTATGACCTCTCCTGCCTGCCCCTCTCAGAACCTCTGTTTTGGGATGTGGGTGGGCAGTGCAGTGTTGGCACTTAGTAGATGCCCACCTTGTTGTTTTCACCCCTCCTTTTTTGGGGTGACTTGGTGATGTGTTTTCATTTTTTGGGTCTCCTGCCTTGAGTCTTTGTTTTGGGACCAAAAAATGTGTTCTTATGTTTAGTAGCCAGTTGGGTAGTGTAGGTTTACAGCTTCCACACAGGGCCTCAGTGAGTTTAGCTCGTAGAGATCTGACGGTTTGAGTTTGAAGAACAACAGACAGAGTTTCAGTCGAGCTCAGCGTTCCATGCCTGGCATGGAAAGTTAACTCTTTCACCTCCGGAGCAGTTCGAAGGTTGGGACTCACTGCATATGTCATAATATAGCAAGACTCCATTAGAAGAAACAACATTACTAAGGTGAGTAATTTTTTCATAGCAGCAATCGCCAGGAGGACGCCGATAACAGACACACCATAACAATACACAATTGTACGGGCTGCCGGAAGATTCTGAAGAGGCCGACATTCTGGAATTCATAGAAAGTTTCCTCCATATGGCACTAGACATTGACTCGAACTTAACTTGAAATAGAAAGAGCACACTGTGCCATGGGCCAGAAACTGCGAGGTGCTGGGGCACGGCCCCACCCAGTTGTTATTAAATTCTTGTGTACACAACAAGAGACTACATCTTAAAACAAGCATGGTCTAAATAAAGATTCAGTATGGTACAGACCAAGTCTATGTTGATGACTACGCACCACTCACAATGCAAAGGAGAATGGAGTACATCCCCCTGTTCGTGGTGCTAAGTCAAAACGAGTTGAAATTTCATATGCCGTACTCCGCCTGCCTTACAATGCAGTACTTAGATGGACAAAAAGCATACAAGATGGTGGGGTAGGTGACCAAGGAGCTTGCAGCACGGGGAATCAGATGCCCGGCCAGACTACAATAGATCCTCATCCAACAGAAGCCATGAAGTGAAGGCCTAACATCCACAGATCCTGCAGTGTGATGACATACCCAGGACACCCTAGCACAGATTGTGGAGCGTCTCATTGAAGTGAACCAGTGCTGAAATGAAAGGAAGAAGGACTGAGCAGCAGATTGAGTGAAGGGTTCATGAGAGGGGATATGGAGGGCTGCTAGTGGGAATTGGGTGTCTCTCCTCTAAAGTAGACCTTTTTTAACACATTGAAGGGGGAAAGGTCTACAGAAGCAATCTCAGTTAGAGGCACTCTCCTGGTGGTATTTGGTCTAACCCAGACCCGTCGTTCCCCTGCCCTCAGTGCTAGGTTCTGAAGGGGCATTTGAACAAGTTCTTTTTGCAAGGAAAGTCTCCCCCTCCCTTGGTGTACAGGTTTAAGGGTTACATCCTCTACCTGCAGGGACAGTACTGACGGATATAAATCATAACAACCTCCACACTGTAAAAATGCACTCTTCACCTGATCTGCTCTGATCGCAGTGTGCAACTTCATGTGTTACAGCCAACACCGTCAGGGACAGTAATGGTAGATCAAACTTATTACAACCCTCTCACTGTAAAATATGCTCCTTTACAGAACTGCTCTGATCGATGTGCATATATATGAAACCGAGCTAGACCATAGGATTACAAATGCCAGGTTAGGATGACTGCAAAACACATGGGCAGAGACTCCTTATAAGAAAGCCCAACAGAGAACACCAGAGGTTAAATTTTTGACAAAGCTGAATGCTTGGGATCCCCAGATGCTGAGGGATAACAGCCAGCCTCAGCAAGAACTGAGATGGGGGATCGGGGCCATAACAACCTCTGTATGGCAGATGTACACTCTGTGCGAGGAGAACACAAACTCTTGAAAATGCTGATGTTAGAGTCCGTCTGTGAGACCAAGCATGCAAGGTTAAGATAACTAATCAATGTAATGGCTAACATTATTACCAAGAAAGCCCACTATAGGGCATTACAGTTTTAACCTATAGCAATATTGTCTCCCTGAGATCCCAAACGGGCCACCCGTATAATATAGGGAGTCAACAGTGAGTAACAAAATACACAAGTATCAACAGAGATATGGGGCAGGGAGATAAGTGTCTCTTTCCACTGGAGTCACTACCAGGGCAAGAGTGAGGATGACTAACTGACTTTATATACATTTTTTGGGGGGGATCCCATTTGTTTTTTTACCTCCCTAGTTACCAAAAATCCCAACACCCTTTTCCCAGTATGGGAGGATTTAATCCCCCTCCCTAGGAGCCCAACCACCTCTGGAGGTCGTATACAACACTATGACCCACAAGGGCAACATCGATTTTGCCCCTCAAGTTGGAAGTCAGCATGTTTACCTCCCTATATAGGGAGTTGTAGATTAGCTGGCCCAGTTAGCCTCTGAAGCTGTGTCCATGAACAGGACTGAAGCTGATATATTTATTTATTTATTCATTAATTCATTCATTCAGTCAAGCGTTTCACCAGGAGGGCATACTGAGCAGAACTGTTAGATCTTACTTCGAGACACAGCTCTTGCAGCAGGTTACACCATTAGGACTGAAGCCGGCAGGCATCAGGACCCCACGGAAAAATTCTAGCTAGCTATCTTCAGTGGGGACCGCCCCCGATGTCGGTCCCGCCTCCGACGTCAGACGTAGTACATAAGGGGGTGGTCCCGCCCGATTCTCCAGTTCTTTCCCGCCGTCGACTTGCATGTCTCGACCCTTCGGTTCAGTCTCTAGTGCGCGACGCGTGGTAAAGTTTTTTCCTACGGGGAATTCGATTCTCTACAATCAAGTTCTTCGCTGATGTCCTCTCCGACCTCCGGTCACTCCTCGAAGTGTGCTTGTGGGAAGCAGATCCCCTTCAAGGACCCGCACTCGGCCTGCGTCCGGTGCCTAGGCCCAGACCACGACACCCGGTCCTGCTCCTTTTGCCAGGGGTTTAATAGCAGAACCCGGATCCGTCGCCAGAAGGCCCTTCAGGTATTCCTGCTAGAAGAAAAACTCAAGACCGTGTCTTCCAAGGGGGACTCTTCGCAGAAGGCCCACAAGCACGCTGAGAAGCATAGGGAGAAGGCCCCTTCCAGGTCCCCGTCTAGGGCCTCAGACTCGCGCAGCTCTGGTTCCAGGTCCGACCGCTCCCCTTCCCGGGCCAGCTCTCAGCCTCCCCCTGCTGCGGTTAGAAAGTCTTCATCCTCTTCCCAGGCCAAGACTCCCAGGCCTTCCTCGTCCTCCAAGGCCCTGGCCAAGTCGGGGAATCGCCATCATCACCATAAGTCGGGTTCCCGCCTTTCTGAACCCGACGTCAGGTCTGCTTCCTTGCCTCCTCGCAAGACCAAGGAGCTCACCTCTCTGAAGAGGCCGCAGGACCCAGCCTTGGGATGCGTCTGTCGTCCGACCTCTCGCCACAGGTCCCCGGAGCCGCCGTCCAGGCGACCATCGCCGCCAGGCCAGCGATCACCGACGCCGTAGGGGGACCGGCGCCTGCTCCTATTGAGAAGAGGACCCCGACGCCTCCGACCGACTGTCGGTCAGGAGACCATCACTGAGGAGGAGTTGACTCAGCCCGAGGACCAGACGGGTGACCCCGGTCCTGTCGAGACGCCCAGGGAACCCTCACCACTACCCGAGCCCCCTGTGGAGCCGACGCCGGGACCCGACGACCGTCCACCGGCGCCCAGACCGTCGTCGGGCCTTTCCATGTTAGAAGTGAAGGAGCTGTTTACTTACTGGTGGGACACCATAAAGAAGGACATGGTTCCCACTCCACCTCTTCCTCCTACACCGGTTACTCCTCCGGTTCCTGCGCCCCCCTCTCCACCGGGGTCGGCAGGCCGGCTACCTCCTCCCTGGGAGCACAGAACACCTCCAAGGGGGAGACCAGACAAATGGAGACCTCCGTTCAAATCCTCTTCCAGGTCACCCAGCCCTAAGAGACCCAGAAGGCGCCCGACGATCGCCTTGACGGAGGACACGGATCAGAGTTATCAACATCCAGATCCCCATCTCCCCTCTCCATCCCTTTTCCGGATCCACGCGAGATGCCAAAGTCTCCTCTGGATGACCCTTCATTCTCGGATATTATGAGACACATCCAAGAGAACATGGGATGGGATGCGGAAGAGCTAGACCCCGGAAGGCTACACCTTGCAAAGTATCTTCGACAGAAGGACCCCAAGCCTGTGGTGGTGCCACCCTTGGTAGACACTCGTGGACGTCACCAAGGCAGCGTAGAAGCGTCCACATTCGCTCCTGGCGATGCTGAAGAAAGCTGATCACTTGTACAAGGCTCCCAGGGAAGACCAGTACTTGACTCAGCATCCTCAGGCTGACTCTCTGGTCATAACAGCCTGTCATGACCGGTCCCAGTGACCGCAACATCTGAGCACCCTGCCACCGGACCCAGAGTCCAAACAGCTGGACGCCATGGGTAGGCGCACGTATGCTTCCGCTACCTGCCATCAGATCCTAATTATTTGACCCACATGGTGCAGTTCCAAAATGCCTTGTGGGAACAGGGTCTGGATGCGGCTGAGAAACTGCCGGAAGGTGAGCAGAAGGAGGAGATGCTTCAGCTCCTTCGTACGGGTTCGGACGTGGGAACCCAAGTGCTACGAGCCGCGTACGACTCCGCGGACTCCTCGGCCCGAGCAGCAGCTTCAGGCGTATGCATCCAGAGACACTCTTGGTTACGCGTCTCCGGTTTCACCCCGGACGTCCAGAAGAATATCATGGACGCCCCATTCGAGGGAGAAGTTTTGTTTGGTAAACCCTCAGAGAAGATAATTACCAGACTCCAAGAGGCCGGGAAGGCGGTGAGGTCGGTCCAGGCCATGTACCGACCCAAGCTTAGTTCCTTTCGCAGGAACCAAAGCCGTTTTCATGGACGGACGCAGAGACAACAGTCCTGCCCCGCTCCACAACAAAGGGGCTCCGGCTTTCGCAGAGCCCAGAGGAAAACCGCAGGCCGAAGCCAGCGTACTCCTAAGCCGGTCCAGCCAGCGGGACCCTTAGCCGCCACAGCCTGACTCCTTTCCGGCCCCCGCCCCTCAGGATCAACGGGAAATCATGGTCGGGGTCGCATTGTGAACTTCCTGCCGGGATGGCAGGCTATAACCACCGACAGGTGGGTTCTTCAGTTGGTCGGAAGAGGCCACTTTATAGGGTCGCAGAAAACCCCCGCTCGAGGCCTCCTTTGCTCTCCCGGTACCCGGGTCAGTACAAGTCACTGATCTGGCAAGAAATACTCGCGCTCTTGCAAAAGGGAGCGATAGAGTACGTCCCGCAGAACCAGAGAGGACAAGGATACTATTCCCACTTGTTCCTGGTTCCAAAGAAAACAGGGGACCTCCGTCCGATTCTGGACCTCAGCGACCTCAATGTGTCGGTCGCCTACAAGAGATTCCGCATGGTGACTCTTCCGGGTCTCATTCCCATGCTGAAGCAAGACGCCTTCTTAGCGTCTCTAGACATGCAGGATGCATACCTGCACATCCCTATAGCTCAGGCGCACAAGAGGTTCCTGCGCTTCGAGTTTCTCGACCACCACCTTCAGTTCCGAGCCCTCCCATTCTGACTGTCATCCGCACCCAGGGTCTTTACCAAATGCATGGCAGTCGTGGCAGCGTCTCTAAGGAGACAGGGCCATTATGTGTTCCCGTACCTGGACGATTGGCTTCTCATGGCCGCCTCCAGAGAGGCGTTGTTACCAGCGATCCAGAGCACCCAGGACCTGTTTAGATCTCTGGGCATCCCTAATCAACCAGAAGTCTCTCCTGGTACCACATGAAGCTGCAATTTATAGGCGCAGTACTGGACACTGTTCAGGAAGAGCATTTCTTCCAGGCGACAGAAGCGGGCGCGTTAGATCCCTCATCAAGGAGCTTTAGGTGAACAAGACCGTCCCAGCCAGGTCGGTCCTTCGCTTGCTCGGACACATGGCTGCGGCCATTCCTACCGTCCCTTTCACATGCGGGTAACTCAGTGGATGCTCAAGGTGCAGTGGGATCAAAGGCAAGACCACATGCAGCATCCGGTCAGAATCACGAACACCGTGATTCGAGACTGGCACTGGTGGCTAGACCCAAGGACACTCTCCACGGGCGTCCCATTTATAGCGCCGTCCCTGGAGGTAATCCTCACCACAGACGCCTCAGGTCTGGGGTGGGGAGCACACCTGGACAGGGTGATCCCAGGGTGCGTGGACCCCTCTGGAGGCCCACCTCCATATCAGCATCCTAGAGATGAGGGCGGTCCTTTATGCCCTGCAGGCCTTTCAGTCAGAAATCCCGCCGAGTACTCTCCTGCTTCAGACAGACAGCACGGCGGTGATGTATTACCTCAACAAACAAGGAGGCGCACCTCTTACCCCTTTGCAGGGAGGCCATGAGGGTGTGGGATTGGGTAATCCACCGCGCGAATCTGATCACAGTACATGTTCCCGGGTGGACAACACAATTGCAGATGGCCTGAGTCGCTCCCAGGCCAGAGTCCACGAGTGGGAACTTCTTCAAGAGGTAGCAGAGGATCTGTTTCTTCGATGGGGAACTCCAGAGTTGGACTTTTTCGCTTCCCCATCCAACGAAAAACTGCCCAATTTTTGCTTGCTAGATCCAGGGCCTGGTGTTTTCTGTCGAGACGCGTTGTCCCTCTCCTGGGTGGACAGATTCCTCTACGCTTTCCCTCCCTTCCCGTTGATCCAGAGAGTTTTTCTCAAATTGCGCAGGGAGCAAGCAACCATCATTCTTGTGGCCCCCTTCTGGCCCAGACAGATCTGGTTCCCTTTGCTGATTCATCTATCCCGGGAACCTCCACTCCCGTTGCCGTTCAGCTCCCATTACTTGTCTCAGGAAGAAGGTTCACTGGTCCACCCGGACTTACGCTCATTGAACCTGCATGCATGGCTCCTAGAGACATAGCCATCTTGCGTCACGGGGTCTCGCAAGAGGTTGCAGAAGTTCTTTCTGCAGCCAGAAAGCCGGCAACGAATGCGACGTGCGCCATGAAATGGCGCCGTTTTTGTTTATGGTCGCAAGCACGCGGCCTTTCCCCTTTAGGTTGCCCGGTGAGAGCGGTGTTAGACTACCTGCTCTCCCTTTTCCGTTCGGGCCTCGCCTACTCCTCTATCAAGGTGCACCTCTGTGCCATTTCAGCCTACCACCTTCCGGTGGGACAGTGCACAGTGGCACAATTAGATGCCTCTCGGGAATTTTTGAGAGGGGTGTTACATCTTAGGCCTCCCATTAAGGACCCAGTGCCTCCATGGGATTTGCTCTTTGTCCTGGAACAACTCACGCTGCCCCCTTTGAACCTGCCGCGGATTGCAAGCTGCGTTTTCTGTCATGGAAAACACTGTTTTTGGTTGCTGTTACGTCTGCGAGAAGAGTTTCTGAGCGTCACACTCTTATGTGCAAAGAGCCTTATTTAATTTTCCACCGGGACAGAGTATCCCTGAGGACAAATCCTAAATTTTTGCCTAAGGTGGTTTCTACACTCACTCTCAATCAGGATATTGACCTGCCGGTCTACTTCCCAAGTTACTCTAATAGAGGAGAGGCACTGCTCCACACCCTGGATGTTCACCGCAGCTTGAGGTATTACCTCAACAGAACTGAACAGCTTCGTAGTTCGGAGCAACTTTTCATTTCCTTTTCTGAAAGGATGATGGGCCAACCAGTATCCAAACAGTCCCTGTCTCGCTGGCTTGTCCAGTGCATCTCATACTGTTATGATATCAAACAAAAGCCCCTCCCGGGATCAGTCCGGGGTCATTCCACTAGGGGTGTGGCCACCTCCTTTGCAGCACTCCGAAACGTCTCCACCTCTGCCATATGTGCTGCAGCCACTTGGAGCTCTGTACATACATTTATCAGGCATTATAGCCTGGACATCGCTTCACGGCGAAGAGCCGGCTTCGGCCTGGCTGTGCTACAGGGTCTCCTGTCCTAGATTCAGGACCTGGAATGTAATTCCTAGTTTCCTCCTCCCAGAATGTTTGCAGCGTTACTGCTTGGGAATCAGTCCTAATGGTGTAACCTGCTGCAAGAGCTGTGTCTCGAAGTAAGATAGTACAGTTACGTAAGAACTTACCGTAACAGTAGATCTTCGAGAACAGCTCTTGCAGCAGGTACCTTCCCGCCCACCTTCCCCCTTGGAGGAGGCATGGCTTAGGCCTTTACTAACAGGGATTTTTCCTTTGACTTCTGACGGTGGATCCTCAGTCTCCCATTTCGATGTCAGCCTGCGGCCGGAAGTCTCTGGCGGGAGAACTGGGGAATCGGGCGGGACCGACCCCTTATGTACTACGTCTGACGTCGGAGGCGGGACCGACGTCGGGGGTGGTCCCCGCTGAAGATAGCTAGCTAGAATTTTTCCGTGGGGTCCTGATGCCTGCCGGCTTCAGTCCTAATGGTGTAACCTGCTGCAAGAGCTGTTCTCGAAGATCTACTGTTACGGTAAGTTCTTACATAACTGTACTTTTCCAGAAGCGTCCTCTGGGAAGGGAAACGGGAGTAGTGCAAATACAGAATCACAGGACTACAATGATAGTAGATGTACATAACAGGCAAACATTTCCAAATATACACCAACCTTTACAATAGTTACAACAAAAATAAATTAAAACACAGGCAGAATAAGTACATGGTAGATGTAGGTATGCATATTCAATCAATGGGTTTGGAGGCATGATGAGAAGGCGGCGAGTGAAGACAGGATGGAAGGATTTGGCAGGAGCAAGTAGGGGTTGTGTAGATACATAGTAGGGAGGAAAGAGAGAAGTGCAAAGTTGCATATTGGATGGGGGGGGGGGAGCATTCCACAGTTGAGGACAACAGAAGGAGAAGGAGGATTGGCCAGTGGTTGTAGCTCGGTGGGGGATAGTGAAGGATCTTAGGTCAGAGTTGCGGAAGGAGTAGGTGCATTGGGTGGAAGCAGAGATGGAGGGAAGGTTTCCAGTCCAGAATTTTGCCATGAAAGTGGCAGTATGGGACAGACGTCTAGACTCCAGTGATGGTAGAGATGGTGCTTTATACAGGTCACAATGATGAGTGTTTGGGGGTCAGGAGAGAATAAAGCGACAGAAGGAGTTGAAGAGGGTATTCAGCCTGGCCAGTGTAGTTTTAGGTGTCAGCATAGTCAAAGGTAGGGAGGATAATGTTCTGCATGATTGTCCGGTGGGCATCTCGTGGAATGCAATCCTTGTTCCTATAAAGAGCACCAAGCTTGGGGTGTAGGTTATTTAGGATAGCATTCATATGTGCTGAGAAGTCCAGGTGATGGTCAAGTCAGACCTCAAGGTATCTAAAGGTAGTGACATTTTCAATAGGTGTACCATCCAGGGCATGGAAGGCAGGGGTATTGGAGTTTAGATAGCCTCTGTCTAGTGCTGAAGGACATGGAGAATGTCTTTTGTTGGCATTTAGGAACAGCTATAATATGTATAATATACGGAATATTGTATGTGTGTGTGTGTATATATATATATATATATATATATATATATATATAAGTTCCTCAAGGGAAGAAATCTCCTCTCTTGTACAGTTCTGTTTTTCTATGTTCTGGTGTTCTGAATGGGGTGGGGGGGCACCACATGTTGTAAAGAATCACTGGTCACGAGGTTATTTAGTAAATCCAAGATGCATGGTACAAACAACGGTACAAGTAAAACGAAAAAATGAATAAAGGCAAGTAGAGAGAGAAGATGGCCTTGACAGCCTTCCCGAGGAGGTTGTGGGGTCAAAAACAGTGGTGGAATTCAAGCATGCATGGGACAGTCATAAGGCCATTCTAGGGGGTTGGGGTAGAAAGAAGTAGGCTGCTGGTTAATTAGGATCTAAAGAACAAAAGGAAGCAGGAGCACCAGGAATTGTGTAGTGCTATGTATTCCAAACGATCAATACATACAAATAAGCACCCACACAGCTTAAGGAATAAAGGCCAAACGCTATAGAAAATGTTAGCGTTTAATATCCAAAGTGCAGCAAATACAAAACGGAGGACAAACGGACAGATTAACGTTTCACCTAGTCTCTGCTAGGCTTCATCAGAATAAAATAGTGCCAAAATTTTAAACCATATAAGTACTATTTCATGTACAACCCTGTGACAAGAATAGGCTAATCACCATCATACATAATGTTAAATCCATTAACCCATTCATGATTGGCTTTTCAACTTGAATGGTATATGTGCAAACAATGCATATTTTAAAGTACATTTAAACAACATATATAAATATAAATAGAATGTTTCAGTAAGTTCAAAATATCTACCCCATGGCCATTATTACCAGATCACTATTCTTATATATACTTAATATTCTGTTTTATTTTCTAAATGAATATTTTTTTCTATTTATAAATAGCCAGTCTCATATTAGCCTAAATGGCCATAGCCACAATCTTATATGTATGTCATAATCAAAAAATGAATATTTTTTTTGTATTTATATATTTATTTGGGCAGAGATTTATCCCATATTATTCTTTAAACAAATTTACCAAAATGGCTATAGGCACAGAAAATGAACTTACAGGCACTTATCTTAAAAATTCACAGCATTGAGTGGCTATAATAATTGCCTGTTTAATACCAGGATGGGGAATAACACTAATACAAATAATGAAGGGAACCAACATTATATGTACAAAACACAACAAGAAGTGAATAAAATTAAATCCATTTACTTTAACTTTTATATTTTCGCAAAAATGCTGAGAGATCTATATTGTCATTGAGTCCCTTACCAGTACAAGCTCCTAGTGAATAAATCCAAAAACTTTCTCTCTGGCCTATTTTTTTGTTATCACCTCCCCGAGGGCCCATTTTAACTAATTCTAAACCAAAAAACTTAAAAGTGTGTTTATATGGCTGATTGATTAGCATGTGCTTGACAATGGCATAATTTATATCACCCTTGTCAACTGCTCTGACATGCTCACCAATTCTAACCGAAAATTTCCGTATAGTTCTACCAACATAGTAAGCTCCACATTCACATAACAGCAAATAAACCACCCCAGTACTATTGCAGGTACAACTTATTAGGACATTAAGGAATTGTACCGAATTACATGAATATGATAGGAACAAAAAGGAACAAGTACGTAGGTTTATAGAAAGAGGCTATAGCCACCATAGCATTGCAACTGCCATTCAACAGGTAGATGCTATGGACAGGAATCAAGTGTTGCAATATAAATCGAGGGAACCTAATAAAAGGAAGGAATTTGAGTGTCCCTTTGTTACTGACTTCTCTAGTCATGCTGATGGGATTAGAAATATTGTTATTAACAACTGGCCCATTTTACATTTGGACCTAGATTAAATGAGATAGTGGATAAGGGACCGAAAGTCATTTTTCGTAAATGTAAGAGCATTAGAGATCATGTAGTGTCTAATTGTACTGAAAGTGATCATGAAACGAAACAGACTCTTTTGGCTTCTAAGCCAATGGGCACATATAGATGTGGTAATTGTACCTACTGTGGTTATAGACATAGCAGTAAAAGTATACTATACCCAATTTCAGGAAAAGTAATAGCAACTAATGGCTTAATTTCCTGCAATAGTACTGGGGTGGTTTATTTGCTGTTATGTGAATGTGGAGCTTACTATGTTGGTAGAACTATACGGAAATTTAAGGTTAGAATTGGTGAGCATGTCAGAGCAGTTGACAAGGGTGATATAAATTATGCCATTGTCAAGCACATGCTAATCAATCAGCCATATAAACACACTTTTAAGTTTTTTGGTTTGGAATTAGTTAAAATGGGCCCTCGGGGAGGTGATATCAACAAAAAAGGCCAGAGTGAACGTTTTTGGATTTTTTCACTAGGAGCTTGTACTGGTAAGGGACTCAATGACAATATAGATCTCTCAGCATTTTTGCGAAAATATGAAAGTTAAAGTAAATGGATTTCGTTTTATTCACTTCTTGTTGTGTTTTGTACATATAATGTTGGTTCCCTTCATTATTTGTATTAGTGTTATTCCCCGTCCTGGTATTAAACAGGCAATTATTATAGCCACTCAATGCTGTGAATTTTTAAGATAAGTGCCTGTAAGTTCATTTTCTGTGCCTATAGCCATTTTGGTAAATTTGTTTAAAGAATAATATGGGATAAATCTCTGCCCAAATAAATATATAAATACAAAAAAATATTCATTTTTTGATTATGACATACATATAAGATTGTGGCTATGGCCATTTGGGCTAATATGAGACTGGCTATTTATAAATAGAACAAAATATTCATTTAGAAAATAAAATAGAATATTAAGTATATATAAGAATAGTGATCTGGTAATAATGGCCATGGGGTAGGTATTTTGAACTTACTGAAACATTCTATTTATATTTATATATGTTGTTTAAATGTATTTTAAAATATGCATTGTTTGCACATATACCATTCAAGTTGAAAAGCCAATCATGAATGGGTTAATGGATTTAACATTATGTATGATGGTGATTGACCTATTCTTGTCACAGGGTTGTACATGAAATAGTATTTAAATGGTTTAAAATTTTGGCACTATTTTATTCTGATGAAGCCTAGCAGAGACTAGGTGAAACGTTAATCTGTCCGTTTGTCCTCCGTTTTGTATTTGCTGCACTTTGGATATTAAACGCTAACATTTTCTATAGCGTTTGGCCTTTAAGCTGTGTGGGTCCTTATTTGTATGTATTAACTAGGATCTGCAGCTTATCCAGTAGGTAGGGAAATGGGCAGACTGGGTGGGCCAAGTGTTCCTTATCTGCCGTCAAATTCTATGTTTCTATGTAACTGCACTATCCCTACAGGCTGGAGAGAGGGGCAGTGGGGGAAGTGGGCTCAGGGCATACTATCACTTGAAAAGATGATGTCTAACTTCAGTATAATATCACACAATGTTAATGGTTTAACAGGTCCGATTAAAAGGTACAGAACTTTGAAGGCCTTAAAAAATTAAAACCAGATCTTTTGATACTCCAAGAGACCCACTTGAGCAAAGCAGAGCACCAAAAGCTTACATAGTTCTGTTTTGAGATGGTGATTGCCTCAGAATACTGAAGTGGGTAGCCATACTAGTCCCCAAACACACTGCTCATTTCAAGTGGATTCCAAACGGGTGGATAAGGAGGGATGCCTGGCAATGGCAATGGGAACACTAAACCACCAAGAAGTCACTATCTGTAAATTGTATGTGCCACCAGGCAGTAATGCATCCATTATGCAATAACTACAGACCAAATTTTGACTAAAGAGGGAAATTATGGCATTGGGAGGAGACTTCATTTGTCTACTTAACCCCTCCATGGATACCTCCAACCCTCGTCCCATACAGGGCACCTCCGGACAAAAACATCTCAGATGACTGCTAAGGGAGCTGGGAATGATAGACATGTGGTGCTATCAGCATCCACTGACACGTCAGTTTATGTTTTATTCTAACCCACGTAGACACTACGCCAGACTAGACTATCTCCTGCTAACAGGGGAACCCACGGACTGGTTAAATACAACAGTGATACACAGTATATCCCTGTCAGACCATGCTTCGGTGGAAATGACCCTGACCCTTCGGGGGGGAATGAAGAAACCCCCAATGGAGATTCAACTCCTTCCTATTAAGGGACGAAGAGTTTAAGGAGATGGTAAAGGAAAAAATCCCTAGAATAATAGCAGAGAATTAGAGGATACTTCACCTTAACTGTTACAGGATACCGTTAAAGTGGTGCTTTGAGGAGCAATTATAGCTTATGCCTACTGGGGGGGCACAGAGAGAGAGAGACAGCAACTGAGGGAACTGCAGGACAAATTAAACATCCTGCAGCTAGCACACATGCAGGGAGATCATTCGCTGCTCCCTATGCTTCAAAACACTCAGAACAAAATACAGAATATTCTAACGGTTATCTGGCCTATAAAACTGAACAAGTCCTATTCTGGCTTAGACAGAAATATTATGAGGGTGGAGCAAGAGCAGCTAAGAACTTGGCATGCTTGCTGAGAAAACAAAAGAACAGACGGTTATACGAAAATTAAAAGATAAGCAAACAGGCAAGTTTCAGAGCTCCACTACAGAAATATTAAGGATCTTCAAGACCTACTATACCAGGAGGAAGATAAACCCTGAGATGATCTAATACAGGGATTTTTGGGGGTACTGAAACTTCCCAAACTAACAGAAGCCCATAAAGAAACTATTAAACAGCCTATAACTAGTGAGGAATTATTGTCGGTGGCCAAGATGTTAAAAAAATGGAAAGAGCCCAGACCAGACGGTTATGGGGTTGAATTTTATAAAGCAAATATGACAGTAATACAAGATGTCCTGTTGGATACATTCCCAAATAGAAATGAAACCGGGATTTGCCCTACAACTTGGCTGCAGGCCTCAATTTCAGTTATCCTTAAGCCTCATAAACCAGCCCACATATGTGATTCGTACTGCCTAATCTGACTTCGAAGGTGGAGCTCTTGCAGCAGGTAATACCATTAGGACTGAAGCCGGCAGGCATCAGGACCTCATGGAAAACTTGCAGCTAGCAATCTGAGGGAGGGGACCGCCCCTGACGTCAGCTACATCAGACGTGGTATATAGGGGCAACTTCTGGCGCCTATCTCAGTTCTTTTCCCCGTCACGCCAGAAGTTCGCTCCTCAGACGCCTTCTTAGCAGTCGATGGCCAAAGAAAAGTCTTCATTATTTTTTCATTCTATCAGCAATTTCAGCTATTGCCTTGTGTGTGTCGTCGCTCTCCCCACTGCGGGGAAAAGCAAAGTGAGCGTGTGGGAAGCAGATCCTGGCTAAAGACGGCCACGTGGCCTGCCTCCTTTGCCTAGGCCCGGAACACTGGCCCGACGCCTGCACACATTGCCAGAAGTTTAACCAGAAGACATGTGCCAGGAGGGCCAATGCACTCAAGACCGTTCTGCTCAAAAAGAAGCTTGCGGCCATGTAGTGGGGATCAGGAGCCAGCTCATCCTCTCCCGCCAGGGATTCCCCACTGAAAGATAAGTCATCGGGGGGAAGCATCACCACAGGGACAAGGATTGGACCAGGTCTGAGTCCTGCCTGAAGTTGCTAGCTAAGCAGGCCTCATCTTCCTTGACCTCTGGTTCAGTTCCGGCCCAGTCGTTCAAAACTTCCTGTACATCCAAGTCCACTCCCGCCTCTTCTCAGGGCAAACATCGGGAGTCTGCCATGTCGGGACATCACACTTCCCTGGCCCATCAACCTCCCAAGCCTTCAGGGTCAACCCAGGAAAGCCTGTCCAAGGCTCAGGATAGGCCCAGTTCTTCAGACAAACGCAAGCGTTCAGAAGAACCCTCAGGTAAGCAGGAGGTCGCCCGTGCTCGGACGCCTCCCCCTCCTCTGGCTAAGGTGTGCCCTTCCCCAGATCAGCGCAAGTCTAGTTGGTCGCCTACTCCGTTGTCCCACTCCCCGACTCCTGACATGGGGTGGTCGGAGGATGAAAACCTGCCGTCCGCCCCTCCTCCAAGGGACCGGACGCCTGACAGTGCCACATTGGATGCTGGACCACAAGACGAAGGTGCTACTGGTCATCTGCCCACTGACGGGATCCCGGACCTGACGCCTGCCTCCAAGGAACCTGAGCTCCAGATGCCCGCGCCTCGCCCCTCAAACCTGCCGCTGGGCCCAGTGGTCGTCCCAGTAGCAGACATCGGGAGTCTCTTTATTTCCTAGTGGAATACAGTTAAAGGGGATCTTCTGTATAGACCCCCAGACACTGTCCCTACTCCGCCACCCATGGGTCCCCCCCCACCCTAGGGCCTCAGGGGTGCGGGTGAGCACCCATATTCTGACCCTAAGGGGAAGAGAAGGAAGCACCCTTCTTCTCCTTCTTCCCCCTCCTGTTGCGTCCTCCTCAGATGAGGGCGATGCTGAATCAGAGCCTGATTCAGATGGGAACTTTTCCTCCTCCCTCCCTCCCCAGGGCCTAAAGATTCCTCGCGTCCCCCGATGACCCTCTATTTTAGACATCATGAGGCACATCCAGGCTATATATGAGTGGGACATGGAGGGCATGGATCCAGAGCGCAAGCGCCTGGCCAAGTTCCTCAGAGAGAAGAAACCCAAACCTTTGGTTATTCCCCCGTTCATGGAACTGTTCCAGGATGTGACCTGCCTGACCTGGTGTACCCCGTCCTTCGTTCCCGCAGTCCCTCGAAAGGCGGACAAACTTTATAAACCTCCAAGGTCCGATCCTTTTCTAGCCGAACAACCGAAGGCCAACTCTTTGGTCCTTACAGCTGCTCACGGCAGAGGTTCCCAGCCAAAGCATTTGAGTTCCCAACCTCCAGACCCCATCTCTAAAAAGTTAGACGGTTGGAGCCGAAAAGTCTTCTCCTCAGCCACTGGAGCCATCAGGTCCTTGAACTTCACGGCCCACATGATTATATATCAAGAGTCGCTATGGCAGAAGACAGTGGATCTCGTCAACTCTATGCCAGACTCCGACTCGAAGCAATAAGTATTGGCATGTGCCTTGTCAGGATTAGAAGTTGAGGTGTTTTTATGACGCCGTAGATATGGCCTCCAGAGCAGCCGACTCCGGGTATGCATGAGGCAGCAGTCATGGCTTAGGCTCAGGGGCTTCCAGCCGGACTTACAAGAATCCATCCTGGATTCCCCTTTCAGGGTCCCATTTTGTTCGGCCCAGAAGTTGAAGGGATGGTCAAGCAACTCCAGGAGTTGGGGAAAGCGGTGGCCGACGTGCACCGGATGTATAAATCCCAGCCTCAGGAACCCCGCCGACGCCCTTTTCATTAAGGACAAGGGTAGGGACAGAGGAGCAAACAGTTCCATGGTAAGGGGTTCAAGAGGCGGGGTCACCCTGCTCCTCAAGGTTCCCATGGCCCCAAGCAGTAGTTCCAGGGCCCAGGCCCCCACCACCCCCTCGTCCTAACTACCTCTGCCCCCCCTTCTAGCAGAACGAGCAGGTAGGAGGGCAGTTTGAGCTTTACCCACTCGAATGTTCCAGTATTACAGCACACCAATGGGTGCTGGACACCATTCGAAAAGGGTACGCAGTAGAGTTCATCTCTATCCCGCTGGACAACCCCCCCCCCCATTCCGGCCTGTTGTCCACTGGCACACATTCCCCTTCTAGAAGCAGAGATCCAACAGCTCCTAGAAAAAGGGCCATCCAAAGGGTCTCACAGGCCCAGAAGGGAAAGGGTTATTACTCCTGCTTCTTCCTTGTCCCGAAGAAAATGGGAGACCTTCGTCCCATTCTGGATTTAAGCCAGCTCAATCTTTCGGTAAAATACCAGAGATTCTGGATGGTCGCTCTGGCAAGGGCTCTTCCCCTTGCTCCGTCAAGGGGACTGGCTGTGCTCCCTAGATATGCAAAACATGCATATCAAAGTCCTGAAGTCTCACAGAAGGTTTTTGCACTTCAGCTTCCAGGACGAGCACTATCAATTCAGGGTACTCCCCTTTGGCCTTTCATCTGCTCCCAGGGTCTTCACCAAGTGTCTAGCGGTGGTAGCAGTGGCCCTCTGAAAGTGAGGCCTCTTCGTCAAC
Source organism: Neoceratodus forsteri (assembly GCA_016271365.2). NCBI lineage: Eukaryota > Metazoa > Chordata > Ceratodontiformes > Ceratodontidae > Neoceratodus > Neoceratodus forsteri. The sequence goes on along the minus strand of CM028136.1, from coordinate 506,130,517 downwards.
CCTTACCTGGATGATTGGCTCCTCTCCGTTCAGTCAGAGGAGGAACTTCTAATCACCTTATGAGAGACACAGGATCTTTTTTCCTCTCTGGGGATCACAGTAAACTGGGGAAAATCACATCCTTGGCTGACACAAAGGCTGCAATTCATAGGGGCTATTCTGGACACCGAGCAGGGGAGAACTTTCCTGCCCCCAGACAGAGCAGACCACCTTCAGGATCTGGCCAGCAGGCTCCAAAAGGCCCCCTCTTCCCCTGCCTGGGTTGTTCTCCAACTCCTAGGCCATATGGCAGCTGCCATAACCACAGTACCCTTAGCCAGACTACATATGTGGATCCTCCAATGGCATCTCAAGGTCCAGTGGGACCAATCGGTGGATGATCTGGATCTTCGAATCCGGTTTTCTCGTACGGTACACTGCTCCCTCGAATGATGGCTCTGTCACAACAGTCTAGCGGGAGGGGTCCCATTCCAGAGCCCACCCTCTTCAGACTTTAACCACAGATGCCTCTGTCCGGTTGGGGGGTCTTAGGGATCACTGACCCGGGTCTTGACTGCCATAGAGAGCTCTCTGCATATAAATGTTCTGGAAATGAGAGCCGTGCTGAATGCACTTATTGCTTTCAGAGACCAATTCTCGACGGGTCCTCTCTTGGTGCAGACAGACAACACACCAGTGGTCTTCTACATCAACAAGCAAGGGGGGACTCACTCGTACCCCCTTTGCAGAGAGGCCATGAGAGTGTGGGATTGGGCAGTAGAACACCAACTGGTTTCTGCATATCGTGATCCCTTCGGAGATAGAACGCTGGCACAGCTCAATGTCTGTAAGACATTTCTAAGAGGGGTCTTACATACAAGACCTCCCAGGAGAGACATCGTTCCTCCTTGATACTTACTTTGTATCCTGGAGAAACTCGCTCTATCCCCCTTCGAGCCAGCAGCTTCCTGCGAGCTATGCTTCTTCTCATGGAAGACCCTCCTTTTGGTAGTTATTACCTCCGCTTGAAGGGTTTCAGAACTCCAGACCTTAATGTGTAAAGAACCTTGCATAGTTTTCCACAGGGACAGGGTGACCCTGTGCACGAACCCTAAATTCTTGCCGAAGGTGGTGTCCATGCTGACTCTTACTCAGGACATTAACCTTCCAGCTTATCAGGAATTTGTCAATCAAGGTGAAGCGCTGTTGCACACCTTGGACGTTCACAGGATTTTGAGGTATTACCTCTACAGGATGCGCTCCTCCCGACAGTCAGACCAGTTGTTAGTCTCATTTGCCAAACGAATGCTAGGGGCTCCTGTTTCCAAACAGTCACTAGCCAGTTGGCTGGTGCAATGTATTACTTTCTGCTACCAGCATCATAATAAACCACTTCTGGGAACAGTCAGGGGCCACTCTACCAGAGCAGCGGCCTTTTCCTTTGCAGCACTCAAAAATGTCTCTTCAGCAGATATTTGTGCTGCAACTACATGGAGTTCAGTCCACACTTTCATCAGGCATTACAGCCTGGATATTGCATCCAGAAGGAGAGCAGGTTTCGGACTAGCAGTCCTGCAGGGCCTCTGTTAAGTGCCTTTTTTTCAGCTTCAGCTGTTTCAGCATCTCTCCCTACCGCCCTCTAAGACCTGGATCTATCCTTGGGTGCTGCTTGAGACTCAGTCCTAATGGTATTACCTGCTGCAAGAGCTCCACCCTCGAAGTCAGATAGTACAGTTATGAAAGAACTTACCGTAACAGTAGATCTTCGAGAGGAGCTCTTGCAGCAGGTGGCTTTCCCTCCCTTCATCCACCAGGATTATTTGTTTTTTTATATCACCAGACCATGGTGGGGACTTACTGCTTGGTTCTCCAGTTTTCTTTCTAGCCAGGTCTCTGGCGGGAGAACTGAGATGGCGCCTGGGAACTGTCCCCTATATACCACATCTGACGTTGGACGTAGCCGACGTCGTGGGCTGCCCCCTGCCTCAGACTGCTAGCTACAAGTCTTCCGTGTGGTCCTGACACCTGCCAGCTTCAGTCCTAATGGTATAATCTGCTACAATAGCTCCTCTCGAAGATCTACTGTTACGGTAAGTTCTTATGGAACTGTGCTGTCTTGGTCCCTACCCAGGACTACAAGATCTACACCAGCATCGTGGCACACCGTCTGGACAATATCCTACCCGAAATAATATACCTTGATCAGTCAGGTTTCATTAGAAAAAGAAATACTACTGATAACATAAAATGCACCCTATACATAATTGAACACGCCAGTAAGAATTCCACACCCCTTCTGATTTTGAGCCTACATGCTTGAAAGGCTTTCAATGGCATGGCCCTACCTATATGCCACTCTTGCCAAATGTAACTTCTCAGACCTCTTTATTAATAGGTGTCCAGGGCATATGCCTTAACCCCCCCAGACAACGGCGAAGGCGGTGATCCCACTAGGATAGATTTCCACTGTAGAGAGAGACCTGACAGGGATGGCCCCCTCTCTCCCTACCTACCTACCTATTTATTTGAAATGTTTCACTAGGTAAGGCACACTGAGCTGCAATCGCTCATCTCCCGGTGCATCCTGGGGTGAAGGGAAAGTGGGTGTAGCAACAGTAAGTACAGAATTAGTCAAAGTTAACAAAAAGAAGTGGAAGAACCATAATGGGATGCACATAATTCACATTAAGCGAGTACATAACAGTATTGATATGCATACATCACATCACTAAAGTGCAAGCTAGGTACTTAACAATAGATATACACATATGCTAATTACAATTTTACAATATAAGTACAAACTTATTGTAGTCACTGTAAGAGCTAGGGTGAAAACTTGAGGATGACCATAGGAGAGATGGACAAAGGGAGAAGGGGGCTAGTGGGCCAGCCCTTCCTTTTGAGATGCATGAACCTCGCAAAGGGGAAGGCCGACGGGTTGAATGGGGAGCAAGGGAGGTGGAGTCAAGTAAGGGAACGGGGAGCACAAGGGACAGGAAGGGTAGGTAGAACAATTAGAGTCATAGAGAGGAGAAGAAAAAAGAGGAGTAGAACAGGTGGAGTACAGGAGGGGGGAGGGTGAGCGTGTAAGAAAGATAAAGTAGGGGAGGCGGGGCTCCTGCAGTTGCAGGATGGGGAAGTGTGAAGACGTAGGAGGTGGGATAGGGAACTGGGTGATCAGGCAGAACGAATATCTAAAGGAAGGGAATTCCAGATATGAGGGAAGCGATATAAGAAGGCAGATCTATCCGCAGTTGGGGCGGGGGCAACGTTCTTAAAGTGGAGTTGCGGAAAGCATAGTGGGGAGTAGGAGGGAGAGAGAGGGAGAAGGTAGGATGGCAGGGAGCCAAGCCAGAATTTGCCAGTCGGATAACCGCTGTGAGCAAGGTTTCTAGCACTAAGAGAGGGAAAGAAGAGAGAGGAGTAGAGGTCACAGTGGTGGGTACGGGGTGGGCAGTCAAGTGTAAAGCGGCAGAAGAAGTTAGAGAGTATCCAGCCTGGTAAGTATGGAGTTAGGGGTGGAACTGTATACAGTGTCTCCAAAATCAAAAATGGAGAGGATCATCTTTTGGATGATCTCCCGATGGGCAGGAAGGGGAAGGCAGTTGTGGTGTCGATACAGAGCACCGAGTTTGTGGAGTAGCTTTGCGTGGATAGCGTCCACATGCACAGCAAAGTTGAGGTTCTTGTCAAGCCATAAGCTGAGATATTTGAAGGAGGAGACCTCTTCAAGAGAGGAACCATCAAGGGTGTGGAAGAAGGGAGAAGCATCGAGCCTGACAAGCTTTTGCCTGGTGCCAAAGGTCATAGAGACCGTCTTTTTTGGCATTCAGTGAGAGTTGATTATCATGAAACCAGTGCTGAACATTGTTGAAATCCAGTTGAAGCTTGGTTTCGACAACCGAAGGGGAAGTACCGGAGACGAACAAGACTGTGTCATCTGCATACATGTGGATATAAATGGATGAATAGGTTTGTGGAAGGTCGTTAAGGAAAATTGAAGAAAGTATTGGGCTGAGTGTGGAACCTTGAGGGACACTAGTGTTTATTGGGGGGGACGGAGTTGCCAACCCTGACTGATTGGGACCTTCCCGTGAGGTAGGAATGGAACCAACGGGTGGTGGAATCAGATAGGCCGGCTGCCTTAAGTTTGCAGAGGAGAAGGGAGTAGGCAATAGTGTTGAAAACCTTGGCAAGGTCGACAAAGATGACAGAGGTGATGCATCTCTGATACATGCTAGAGAGAATGAAGTCAGTGAGCCGGAGTAAGAAGGTGGTGGTGGAATGGGCTTTCTGGAAACCAGACTGAAAGGGGGTGAAGAAGGAAGAGGAGTCGAGGAAAGCTGTGCCAGAGCCAGGTGCTCTTGTAATTTAGCAAGGATAGGGAGTAGAGATATTGGGCGGTAGTTGCCAGGGTTAAAAGAGTTGCCATTCTCATGAAGAGAGATGACAGTAGCATGCTTCCAGGCTTTAGGGGAGTGAAGCTAGAGAGTGGGATAGATTTAGGAGAATCGAGAGTGGGAGAGCAATAGCATGGGCAGATAGATGCAGGTGTTTGGGGTCAAGACCATCTGGGCTTTTTCCTTTGTGGGGATTAAGGGCTAACACAGCTTGAAGGGTGTCGGCAGGGGTGACAGGTTGGTAGGAGAAGTAGGAGGAGGAGGAGGAAGGTGCAGATGAAGCTGGGGGAGGCAAGAAGATTGGCAGTGCTGATGGTGAAGAAGTTCTTGAATTCCTCAGCAACTTCTGGGGGTCAGAGATATTAAGGTTTCCAACCTTGAGGATGGGGTGTTAGTGGGGGGGATAGGGCATGTACAACCTTCCAGAATGTGGAGGGGCTGTTCAGATTTTCTTGGAAGGTAGAACTGAAGTATTCTGCTTTTGCAAGATGGATGGCCCTGGTGCAGGAGTTCCGGAGGGTATGATATGTAATTAAGTCCCTGGGGGCACCAGATGCTTTGTAAGACGACCATGCTAAATCATGAGCACACTGGTTCGTCAGGAACTCAGCCAGTACCCAAGGGAGGTGGGAGCCGCAGACTCTAGTCTTTCCAAGAGGGGCATGCCTGTCCCAGGCATTTAAGAACTGATTATTAAAGTAGGACGGGGCGGAATCAATAGAGGTGGCATTGGCCATGGGGTCCAATCAGTACTGTGAATTCATTGTGCAAGGAGATAAATCTAGAGATCTAAAGGAGCTGAGGTAGAGTAGTTTAGGAAGGGCAGTTCGCCTGTGAATTTTTCCTCACAAAGTAGAACATATGGTAGTTACTGAGAGCGTCTGGGAGGATACCTGAGGAAATCACATGGTAGGGATGGGAAGTCAGAACCCAGTCCATCAGGATATGGTTACCTAACTTGAAGTTGAGACGCATAGGCTCAGTTATGAACTGTTGGAGATTTAAGGAGGAGATGGAGTTGTAGAGTTTAGAGTGATTTTTAGACAGCCAGTTGATGTTAAAATCACCAAGGATGTAGAGTTTCTCAGAAGAGAAGTAAGTGATAAGAGAGGAGATAAGTAGTAGTGGGGAAGAAGGGGCAAGGTTGGGGCAGCAGTAGACACCTCCTACAAAGATAAGGACGGAGCACGGTGGAGACAGATTTAATAACATAAGTTCGTAAGTGTAGAGGGAAGAGATGGAGAGGCAAATAGAGTATTGGAAGGGGAAGAAATGTAAATTGCTACTCCCCCACCCCTGTTAGGATGATCTTGCTGGATGAGGGAGTAATCGGGGATGAAGATGGCAGTCGGGGATTTTAGAGGTGAGCCAGGTCTCTGAGATAAGGACAGAGTGTTTCAAACTAACCATAATTGTTTGTACCAGATCGATCTTAGGGAGGAGACTCCTGATATTAATGTGGGCTATTTTCAGGCTTTTTGGGAGGGCAGTGGGGGCAGAGGGCGAAGGTCCAGGATTAGATTCAGCATCCCGAGGTGCTCTGGAGCCCGAGCAAGATGGCCACTTAATGGTAAGCTCTGCAGCTGGAAGGAACACTTTTAATCTTAAAAGTGCTCAAAACTACTTGCACTGGCCTAAAAACAGCAAAAGATTGTGTCAGAATCCCACTACAGTAACATGGGGAATCCACGTAAGGAACAGTTGCGGGGTGTGGGAGCTAATTCGGGGAATCCCCCTTTAGCTCCAGCCACAAGGTCTACACAGGCCCAAACAGACGATCTATTGGATGTGTCCTGAGAAGAAATGCTTCAATCAACTGGATTAAAACTCACCCGACTTATTGTATCTGTGGCTACTCTTTCAGATAAATTTGATGGGCTTACCAGATGAGTATTGACCCTGGAGAACGGCTTTGAACAGGTCCAGACTACGGTGGTAGCCGCCTTGAAGTGTGCAGACGCTGCAGTGGGGGCTGTGAGCACTGTACTCAAGGAGAGCTCTCATTGGAAGTCCTGCCTGGAAACTTTGGAGAATTGGGTCCTATTCCCAAACATCAGAATTCTGGGGATGCCCGAGGGCTGCGAGGGGGACCACCTTTTGTTTTTTCTGAAGGACTGATTCATGCAGCAGTTGGGGGAAGAAGTTACCCCCAAGGCCCAACTGTTTCAAAAGACCTACAGGGTGACACCTCGAGGCCGACCGGACAACCCAGAGGCTCCCAGAACTATTGTGGTGGTCACTGATGGAGCTGGTACCAGGGATTTTCTGCTGACCTTGGTACGTCGTCACAGAGGATCGCTTTTACAGGATGGTCAGAGGATCCAGCTATTCCCGGATATTAGGTATGCCATGCACCGGAAAGGCAAACACTTTGATGGAGTGAGGGCCATGCTGCGTGAGACTTCTATTCAGCATGGTACAATTTTTCCAGCTTGCCTTCAGATTGCACACAGTGGGAAGATTTGTTTGTTTAACGAACCTGGCGAGGTGATGAAGTGGTGTCGAGCCCATGCTCCGGTACATCCTGGGGTTGAATTGGTGGATCATTCATCTGAGGAAGAGGACACTTAAACTTTTCTCTGTTTTCCCCTTCTGTTCCCTTTTCATTAAGATGGGTGAGTGCCATGACCCTAGGTAAGAAGGCTTGTGGAGGAGTTACTTTCTTTCGAGGTAATTTTTAGCATACATGCCTCAACTTATCTTTAAACCTACCACATTATCTGTTTAGGACTTTAAAGTTTAATATTATGAGACCCTGGGGTTTTAGAAAGCACTGCACCCAAGAAGATTATGGGCAGTTTATTATGGACAGTTTCTCCATTATGCTGTAGTAGTATAATTTTCCCTGTTATTTCTCCTAATAAAAGCTGGGACTCTTTCAGTTTTGGAAGGGTCAGGAATAGCCCTCTTTATAATGGTTTTCTAAGGAAATTGTTCTAGCGTCAGTTGTCCAGTCTTATTGTTATTAACTAAGCTGCAGAAAGGCCTTTATCATACTGTAGTTTTACACATTTAGTGCACTAAAAATGGTAGAGCATGGTATTTTCTCTCCCTCTAGAGGGTTTGGATGTCGTGGACATTTTGTTCTGGACTTTTTGGACATTACACCATGCTGCTCATGGGATTCACTGCACAGGCATGTGTACACTTGGAGCATTTGTTTAATGATTTTCTGTGTCCCCCCGGACGTATCTGAAAACATTAGACGGACTGGGTGTGTATATTAAGAGGAGTGGCGCCCTCATGGATTATAGTGATGTATTTTTATATGTCTTTGATTGAAATTTCAAACTGTATGTTTGTATTTAGCAAAATAATAAACATAAAGTTTCAAAAGAAAAAAAAAGATCTTACTTCGAGAGGGAGCTCTTGCAGCAGATAACACCATAAGGACTATGCCACCAGGCACTAGGACCCCACGGAAAACTTCTAGCTAACAGTCCAAGGTGGGGGACCGTCCCCTGACGTTGGCCCCATCCCAACATCCCCTCTGGTATAAAGGGGGCGGTCCTCTAGCACCACCTTAGTCTTTTTCGTGCCATCGACCCACTAGTATCTGCTCCTCGGATGCCTCTATCGCAGTCGACTGCCATTTTGCACTCTGCGTAGCTACCGTTCATTTGAATTTCCTCGCTTTTAGTCTACATTCTGTTGCATGTTTTCTTCGTCTTTACAGCGGTGCAAGTCTAAGTGTGTGGGCAGCAAGCAGATCCCGGCACGAGACGGCCATTCGGCCTGCCTAATCTACCTAGGCCCAGATGTTTGCCCTCACTGCCAGAAATTTAATAAAAAGACTCTCATTCGCTGCCTCAAATCTTTAAAAGCTTGTCTTCTGGAACAGCAAGTTGCCGCGATGCAGAGGACCCAGTCTTAACAAAGCTCTTCTTCTTCAGCCAGGGACTTCTCTACCAGAGAGAAGAGATCAAGTGGGAAGCACCACCATAAGGACCGGGATCGAGCCAGGTCAGAGTCACGCCCTAGGTTCCCTCACAAGACCTCTGCATCCTCCACCTCTGTCGAGAGGTCGGAGTCGGTCCCCCCCTCGTGTTCTTAACCCTTCCTGGGGCGACCACCAAGAGGACCACTGCCTCTTCTGATCCACAGGGCAGAGTCTTCCACCCATGGGAGTTCGTCCGCCCATGTCACTGGCTCTAAGGCTCCATAAGCCGTTGCTTGGATCTAAGCCAGATAGACAGGCGTCCTCTTCGGGCCAGAAGTCGGATTCTTCCACCTGTAAGACTACTGGGTTGTCCAACATGCACAAAGGGTCTGGCGACTCCTCTGGATGTCAGGATGCCGAGTGCCCACAAAAACTTCCACTGCCCAAGGAAAGGGCGGCGTCTACCTCGGAAGGTCATCAGACCATGGGGCCTTCTGATTTGGCTTCAGAAACGGACCAGGCCCCCCCCACCTAAGCAGCTGTGTGCTCCTAAAGACCGGTCGACAGGCCATGCGCCTAAGGATCAGATGTCAAGGCCTGTCAACCGTGGGTCGAGCCCTTCATCCACCTCCTCCCAAGATGCTGGGCGTCCGTCCCCCGGAGGACAGGATACTGACAGGCCCGATGCCCGAGGGCAAAGAGCCTGGGGAAAAAGGCGATGGAACCAACTGCTCAGCTGAAATTGTCGCCAGAACCCTCTAAAGTCCCCACCCCACCACCAGCATAGCCAGTTGTTCCTCTCTTGGAGGTAGGGGCATTGTTTAATACCTGGTGGAATACTATTAAGGGGTACCTGTTGCCTAGACCACGGGAACCGTCCCCACCCCCTAGAAGACTCCCACCTCCGGCCCCTCCTAAGGAGCCCTCGCCTCAGGGACCAAAAAGACTGGCATCCGGGTATAATGACTGGGTGTCACCCGTCGTCCGTGCCCTCCTCAAAGGGATGTCTGCCCTCTTCTTCCGGGAAAGACGCAGGGGACTCCTCCTCGTATTACTCTTTTGAGGACGAGTTGTTCTTAACCCCACCGGTCTACAAAAAAAGACTCCCCCGGGTTGCCACCAGACGACCTATCCTTCCTGGATGTAATGCATCACATACAGGCACTCAACCAGTGGTACACAGAGGAGCTTGACCCTGAACGCCACCCGCTGGCCAAGTTCCTTGGTTCAAGCGACCCAAAACTCTTGGTCGTCCCTCCGCTTATAGAGCCATTTCAAGATTGGACGGTGCCGCTTTTCATGACCTGCCATTGGCTGCTTTTACTATTCTGTTTCTTGTGGTGTTTAGACTGCAAAGTGCAGCTTTTCGAGTCGGCTCCCCAAGCTGCAGTTTACCAGCCTTTTCCTGTCTGTATTTTTGTCCCACTGCCCCCACTCCAGCCCTGGCCACTATGAAATACGCTTAAGCACCACCCCCCTTTCCCTTCTCCCTTTCCTATTGGCTACTGGCTGCTTGTTATCTTAACTCAGGGATTTTTTTGGGTCAGCCACTTTGAGGGAGCTGTGCAACCTTGCTTCTTATTTCACTTCCCTAGCTCTAAGTACAAGCGGCAGTCTGTCTATAATGGATATACTCACCCTGAGTGCCTTTCCCCACCTTCTCATCCTCCTAATAATGCTCCAGCAGCCTGGAAATACTAACACCAACAGTGAAAACACTTTCTGTAAGGACCGCTGTGATAATCTCCACTACAACAAGGGCTGTATATCTGGGAATTTCTTCAGCATCAATAAGGGACCTTGGTATCCTTTCTTGGTCCATCCTTAACTTAGTGACTGGCCTACATATGGTGAGCGTTCTCATCTCTATGTCCTCCCTGATCTTACCATCCTCGTTGTATTAAGAAGTAAAAGGAAAAAACACCACTGCACCAAAAGGAATTTTAAACGTTTGTCAAAGCTACTAAGAGAGCACCTCCTTAGGATCACCCTCCTGCTACTTCTGCTATCAGGCAACATCCACCCTAATCCAGGACTGCCCGGCCAATCTACAAACAGGACTCCTCCTAAGCAGGGTGCTATTAACTTGGCCGCAGTTAACATTTGTAGTCTACTATGCACAATTGACACCCGCAAAGTCTGGGTGACACAGCACAACCCTGACATATTACCGGTCATAGAGACATAGTTGTCCCCCAAGATACCTGACACAGCAGTTACCATACCAGAGTATACTACATACAGACTGGATAGGCTGTCAAAACGTTGGGGGTGGCTGTGCCATCTATCTAAAAAATTCACTAATGGGCCTTGCTCTGCCAGTGATTGACCTTGGATGCACCACTCAGGCACTGCCAATAAAAGTGCTACTAGGGGCCCACTACAAAACTGTCACAGTACACTCAGTCTGCATACCACCCAAAGACCCAACTTCAGGTCTCCACAGCATTCTGGACTATCTCCGCTCCCAAAATCACCTCACAGAGACAGTTATTCTGGGTGACTTCATCATAAACTGGCTGTGGCCACCAAATGGTTCTATAAAGGATGCCTTCGCAGTTCTGCATCTCACTCAACTCGTCAGCTCACCTACCAGAATAAACTATAAAACCGGGACAAGCACCACCCTGGATTGGGTAATTTCAGATCACCCTGATCGCATCACTAATGTAATGGTTCACCCTGACCCCCTTAGTGATCATTCCCCAATCACCTGCAGCTGGTCCAACAAATTCCATACTCCCCCTCCACAAACTATCTACAACAGAGTACTAAAACGTGGTCACCTGGACCTTTTAAAACAACAACTATGTTATGAGGCGTGGACTCTGTTGGACTCCACTGATGACATTAACGCAGCACTTGAGCACTTCATTAAGGTCTTCAGTACAGCCTGTGATATACATGCCTCATGTAAAAAGATGAAGGTTCAAGGCACAGTGAATCCATGGATCACTCCTGAACTCATTACCAGTATGAAACAACAGGAGCATCTATGGCACTGCGCTAAAGCCTCTGGTAAACAGCAGGATCTGCAAGCCTATAAAGGCACTAGAAATGCCTGCACACGAGCTATTCACCAGGCGAAAAATAACCACCACATGGAGATGTTGACCAACGCCTGGGGAGATCGCTGAAAATTTTGGTCAGACATCAATGATATCACTGGTAAAGATCCTAAGGTATCTCCTACAGTGCCAAACCTTGATGGCCCACGCTGGACCTGCTTAAAATTGCAAACACTTTATGATGCTTTCACCAATTTGAGCAGTGTACTTTCCGCAAGGTTTCTTTGAAGATAACTCTGCAAATGCAACAAGTCACTATGAGGTGAAGAAGCCGGAGCACCCTCCTTTCTACTTTAAGACTGCTAACTAAAGTGTTGGGAAAATTGAGACATAGTGGAGATTCTCTAGACCTCAAACTTATCGCACTCACCCTAGAGGATGTACTCCTACTCATAGCTAAGATACTAAACCTCTCACTAACCCTGTCACAGTTCCCGCAAGTGTGGTAAACTGCCCTGGTTATCCCAGTTCATAAATCTGGTGATTGTTCCCTGCATAGCAGCTATAGGCCAATATAATTCTCCTTCCCCTGTCCTAAGTGCTAGAACGAATTGTTGCCAGCCAGCTTGTGGATTACCTCGAAACTAACTCCATCCAATGCCCGCAACAGCATGGTTTTAGAAAAGTGCACAGCACTACCACAGCATTGCTAGAATTTACCGGCTTCATTCAACAATCCATTGACCAAGGCAATCTTATAGATTTAACTAAGGCTTTCGACACTGTGAATCACCCATTCCTACTTGGACAGCTCACACAAAAATTGATCTCTTACTAAACACGTTGAAATGATTCAGAAGCTACCTTGGGGATAGATCACAGAGGGTGAAGATACAGTATCTAATATCGTCTCAGAACAGAGGGCTGTCCGGTCTGGTGTACCGCAAGGGTCAGTCCTGGGTCCTCCTGTTCAGTGTCTTCCTTAACAACTTGCCATCTGCTTGTCATCGACAGAACCTCCTCTATGCAGATGACGTTGTCATCTTTGCAAGCCACCTGGATCCCAACATACTTAAAAGCAACCTACAGCTTGGATTCATGGAAGTTGAGAAATGGCTTAATACTTATAAATTGGTGCTAAACTACAAAAAACAAAACAAAAGTGCTTTAGATTTCATCCTCTCGCTGTAAGTACAGGACACATGCTCTCACAGTTAGAAATAACCAAGGAGCCCCTCTTGAACAATTACAGCACTTTAAGTACTTTGGTGTAACGCTGGACAGTTGCCTCACATAGAGAATGTCGCTAGGAATGTTAACACCAGGATTGGGCTCCTCTACGGATACAGACAGTGTCTGACTCCAGAAGCTCTGAAGCTTGCAATCTACAGATCTTACTTCAAGTGGGAGCTCTTGCAGCAGGCTATAACCATTAGAACCAATGTCACAGGCTTTAGGACCCAGCGAAAAAAATATTTGCTAGCAGTACCCAGCAGGCGCCGCACCCCTGACGTCGGCTCCACCCCAACGTTGGTCACAGTACAAAAGGGTGCGGACCCAGCTCCACCCCAGGTCTTTTCCCGCTGCGACCCGCTCATGTTGGGGAAGTTCCTGGCTATTCAGCTAACCAGCAAAAAAGAAAATAAAGTAGAAATTGTTCCTAGTTTTCTCTCCTCCGACTTCAGTCTGGCGCATGTCGTCGCCATCGTCTGTCTCTTCCTCCGGCCCCAAGAGGAATAAGTGTGACTGTGGCTGCCAGATACTTTCAAAAGACAGCCGCAGCAAGTGTTTGCCTGGGCCCAGACCACGACAGCGTACTAAAATCTCTGCGAGGGAGTCCACGAGCAGGACAAGGATTAGATGCCTGAAGGCCCTAAAAGCCCATCTCTTGGAGCAGAAAATGGATGTCCTGCACACCTTGGGGGGCACCGGGGCAAGGCTCGGAAGCACTAGTCCCATCATTGCTCCCGGTCCCGCGCTCACTCCTCCCCCAAGAAGTCCTCTTCCTCCTCAGGCTCGGGGGATCATCACATGTACCCAGAAGACTCTAGAGTGCCGAGCCCTCCCACTAAGAAACCAACACTGGCCAAGGCGGGAAGGTCAAAGGAGAAACCGGCAAAACCAAAGGTGGTTCTGCTACGGGTTACCCCCAGGCCTCTTCCGCACAAGCTGTGGCCCTGCCTAAGAGGGTCTCGGCCTTGCCCGATGTGGGCAAGCTGACGAGCGAGAAAATTACCCCGGCACTGCCTCCTGCAAAGCCGATGTCGGACACCGCACCGACACTGGTAGAGGCTACTCTAGTGGAAGACACACTCACGGCAGGGGTGACCTCAGTGACTCCCAGGTCTTCCACTTCTCAGGGCTCTGTGGGGGGGGTTCTCCCTCCCATGTCCTACTGGATCTTCCGGCTTCCCCGGCTCCCTTTCCTGGTTCTGCAGCCATGGTTTTTAACAAGGAGGAACTGCAGGAGCTTTTCACCTTCTGGTGGAGTCAGGTGAAAAAAGAGCAGTCTCCATTGAAGCCGGACCCGACGCCGGATACTGGCTGGCCAGACAACCTTGAATCCGAGGGCCTTCCCGCTCCTTTTTTGCAGAAGACCCCTCAGCAACTGCAACCTCGCCCGCCCTCGAAGGTTTGTTTCTGGTCCCGGTCTGAGGACCGTCGTCAGCTCCCTTCTCAATTGAGCAGCCGTCGTCGGTCCCAGTCTCGGCCCAGGAGCCGATCCCGCTCCCACTCCCGACGCCGGTCCCGTAGCCGTCACCGGTCCTTGGACTGACGGTCCGGTAGCTACCGCGCTCGAGTGGGCGGAGTCTTAGATGCAGCTCAGGCCATTCTAGGCCCAGTAACAGGTTGTCTGCTATTCCTTCGGGGGTCGGGGGGGGGGTTCCCCGGGGGAGAAGGACCAACCCCGCTCACCTCCTGATGATCCGACCTTTATGGATGTTGTGAGGCACATCCAGGCCTCAAATGCATGGGAGACAGAGGACCTGGATCCGGAACGCCATTGACTGACCTGTTACCTGAGGCAAAAGGAGCCCAAGCCTCTAGTGGTGCCGCCTTTAGTGGACATCTTCCAAGATCTCACCAGGATAACTTGGAAGCATCCAGCCTCATTGCTGGCTGTTCCGAAAAAGTCAGATGGGCTGTATAGAGGGATGAGCCTTTCCTGGCGAAACTCCCTCAGGCGGAGGCATCGGTCATTCAAACAACTTGAAGTCTTGCTGTATTCTGACATATTGCAGTGATGTCCAATCTTTGAACTGCCTCGGAGATGAAAGAGTTAACTTTCCATGCCAGGCATGGAACGCTGAGCTCGAGCTCGGTTGAGACTCTGTGTGTTGCTGTTTGAACTCAAACCGTCAGATTCTTTACTCCGCCTCACTGAACAGTCGCTCCCGGAGATTTCTCCTTTGCTCGCTTCAAGTTTGTTGGTTAAAGTGCCGTTTTTCTCGGTTTTCGACCAAATTTAATCCGTTAACCTGTTGGTTCAGTCTCTGTCTGTGGTATCGTGAGTACTAGATAGGTTTATTTTCTTGTTCTTCTGTGTGGAACTTGTAAACGTGGGATCAGTTCGGTTTGAACCGATCAACTTTTAGAGTGTGGTAACCGGTCCTTATCAGTTTAAAAAAAAAAAAACAGATTTCATTATGTTTTTTTCCACGACCCGTAACACGGTCAGGAACCAATAAGGGTGTCTTGCCTGGCGGATTGCCGAAAAAAGGGTAAGTTTTGTCAGGACTGGCCATCTCAGAAACCCAAAAGAAAAACCGGGCCCACTGGGTTTCAACACTGTAGTGTGTGTAGGGAAACCTTTGCTAAGGTTGATCCCCACACACCACCTGTGTTTATTGTTTGGGGTTTGACCACCTCGATTCAGACTGCCAGATTTGCAAGAATTTTCCTGCAGCTACCCTGGAAAAGACAGTTGGTAGGCTCAGGGAAAGGGAGGCCAAGAAGTCCGCTGACCCGGATGGCTAGCCTGGTTCGGTTCCAACCGAACCAGGAGGAGTGCCCTCTGACCAGGGCGAAACTTATTTGGGCCAAAGGAGAACCGACTCCGAGGAGTCTGTTCCGGTTAAAAGACAAAGAAGGGATAAATCAGCCGGGGGCGGATCCACAAATTCTTTCTCCGACCGCTGATGAAATAGCCAAAGCGATAAGGATTGTTCAGTCGCTAACCCCGGTTCTGACCAAACCGGCACTATCAGGAAGGGGCTCGGTTCGGTCGGTTCCCCCGGTTCCAGATTATAATTTAGAAGATTTTTATGAACCGGAGGAGGAGGAAGGAGAGTACGAGGATAGTGATGGTGATTACGAAAGTCTGGATGACCCGGACATCTCCCCAGACAGACCTTCAGGGGTTTCTCCTCCTAGGCTTTCTGAGTCCCCTTCCCATTTTATGTTCTACAAAAAAGTGGCTGAAACTCTTCAGCTTCCTATGGAAGAAGCTGTGAACAACCAGGAGGAGCCTGGCTATGTTGAAATGATGGATATCCCAGAGTTCAGGAGGCTGTCTATTCCCCTTCATAAGTCCTTTGGGAAACAGACAATACAAATTTTAAAGACTCCTAATTCTATACCTCCTGTGGACAAGAGAATGGACAATGCTGCAGTGGACTCCAATGATGTTTCATCTAGAGTCATGGCTACATCTGTGGCCCTTCATAGGATGGCTTGGCTCAGATGTACTAGCCTGTCTCAGGATACCCAGACTAAGGCCATGGATTTTCCTGTTGTGGGTAATTCTCTGTTTGGGGTGCAAACAGAGAACTACATGAAAAAAATGGATGAATACAGGACCACCTATAGGAGTGCTCAGGCCAAGGAAAGGCAAGCCACTCCCCAGAGGCAGCATTCCAGGGGCAGGGGCAGGCCTTTTCATAGGCCTTTCTACCAAGCCCAGGCCTCCTCTTCTGCTTATGCTCAAAGGGGGTTCTGCAGAGGTAGAGGCAGACCGGGTACAAGCAAGCCTGCTTCCACCCCTCAGCCTAAAGCCCCTGCCAAACAGGCACCCTGATGGGTTTGCCAGGGCTGATTCTCCACCACCTGTAGGGGCAGGCTGGCTTACTTTGTCCAGTACTGAATGTCTTTAACATCAGACAAATGGGTCCTGGAAGTAGTAAGCCAGGGACTGGTTCTCAGCTTCAAAAAATTTCCAAAGATGAGAACCAGATCCTTTCTACCTGCAAATCCTTCCAAAGCACTTGCCCTAGAGGCAGAGGTCTCTTCCCTCTTGTCTCAGAGAGCCACAGAAAAAGTTCCACCCCTACACAAAGAAAAAGGATTGTACACCAGGTACTTCCTAACCCCCAAAAAGACAGGAGAATGGCGGCCCATCCTGGATCTCAGATATCTAAACAAGCACCTTTTAAAGCCAAAGTTCAAAATGGTGACTCTGGGAATAATTCTACCCTTTCTAAGGCCAGGGGACTGGCTAGTTTCCCTGGACCTCAAGGATGCCTATTTCCATATTCTCATCAGAAGCTCCCACCGAAAGTACCTCAGGTTTGAGCTGCCCTCAGGCCATTGCCCATTCAGAGCAGTACCCTTCAGCCTAACTTCTGTTCCAAGGGTGTTCGCAAAATGCCTGGCAGTAGTAGTTGCCTTCCTAAGGAGAAAAAGGATCTCCATCTTTCCATACCTAGATGACTGGCTCATAGTAGGCCAGTCTCCAGACCAAGTCAAGTTACACCTACAGATGACTCAGCAGCTGCTCACTTCTCTAGGTTTCCTTCTGAATCGTTCACAGTCAGTTCTAGAGCCTGTGCAGCTCCTCACCTTCATAGGGGCAGAGCTGGATACAGTAAAGGCAAGAGCCTTCCTTCCCCTGAACAGGGCAAGGACCCTTATCTCACTAGCCTCTTCATTCACCCTCCAGGTGTCTCGACCAGCAAGGCATTTTCTGCAGCTCCTGGGGCACATGGCTGCCTCTACAGTAGTGGTTCAGGGAGCAAGATTCCAAATGAGGGACATTCAGTTCCACTTGAGAGCCTTCTGGTCTCAGAAAAAGGATCCTCTGACCAAACTAATCCCAGTGACTCGAACCCTGATCCAGGCGTTACAGTAGTGGCAGGATCAGGACAATCTAAGACAGGGAGTTCCTTTTGTCACTCAGTCTCATTCTCTAATCCTTACTACAGATGCCTCCCTCTTGAGGTGGGGAGCCCACTTGGGGGACCTGACCACCCAAGGGTTGTGGTCTCCTCAGGAATCTCTGCTTCACATCAATCTATTAGAACTAAGAGCAGTGTTTCTAGCACTTCAAGCTTTTTCCAAGTCTGTTCAGAACAAAGTAGTTCAGATCAGGACAGACAATATCACCACAATGTGGTATATCAACAAGCAAGGGGGCACTCGGTCTACGGCCTTGTGCACAGAGGCAATGAAGTTATGGTCTCTGGCCTATTTCCTGAACACCTCTCTTACAGCAGTACACCTCCCAGGCAAGGACAATGTTCTGGCAGATGCTCTCAGCAGGATATCTCAGGGCCATCACGAATGGTCTCTCTATCCCCTGGTTTTGAAGGTGATTTTCTCCAGATGGGGCACCCCACAGATAGATCTTTTTGCAGCCCCAGACAATCATCAGCTTCCTCTCTTTTGCTGCAGGCCCCCAGTGTTGGGCTCAGTCCCCCTGGATGCCCTAGTTCTCAATTGGGAAGGGAAGTTCCTGTATGCTTTTCCCCCCTTCCCTCTCCTGTTCAAGGTGCTAGTCAAAATCGGGTCTCAACCCTGCAGGGTGATTCTGATTGCTCCAGACTGGGCCAGACAGCCCTGGTACCCTCTCTTGTTGTCCTTAGCAGTCCACCTTCCCCTGTCTCTTCCCAGGAATTGCAGCCTGTTAACATGTGCTCATGGGAGGGTTTGGTATCCGAATCTCAAATCTCTCAATCTCAAGGCCTGGCTCTTGAAGAGTTAGAGTTTGCTGATTTGCACCTCTCTCAAGGTGTTCTGGATATCTTAAAGGCTTCTCGGAAGCCTTCCACCAGAAACACTTACAACTCCCAAGTGGAAAAGATTTTCTGTATGGTGCTCTGGGAAGCATATTTCTCCAGAGTCTTCTGGCCTGCCCACAGTCCTTGACTATGTGGTTCATCTTAATAGCTCGGGACTCAGACCATCTACACTAAGAGTGCATCTGGCAGCTGTCTCTGCCTTTCTCTCAGCAGGCAAGCACTCTTCCCTTTCAGCTCATCCTGTATTTTCTAAATTTTTCAAGGGATTGCTTCATACCAGTCCTCCCTTCAGAGACCCTGCCCCTGCTTGGGACCTTAATGTTTGCATTGCTCAGCTTATGCAATCCCGTTTTGAGACTTTGTCCTCAGCAGAGCTTAAGTACTTGACTTGGAAAACTGTTTTCTTGGTGGCCATCACTTCTGCCAGACCCATAAGTGAGTTACAGGCCCTGTCAGTAGAGCCTGATTTTATCTCTTTCTATAGAGATAAAGTGGTCCTCAGGACTAATAGGAAGTTTTTACCTAAGGTGGTTTCAGATATCCATCTTAACCAGTCTATGTCTCTTCCTGTTTTCTTCACTGACCATTCCTCCTCTGGGGAGAGGAGGCTGCACAATTTGGATGTGAAAAGGGCCCTTAGTTACTACATAGAACGCACCAAGGGTCACAGGTATGACTCCCTTCAACTGTTCCTCACTTATGGTGAGGTTGGTAAGAGAAAACCTGCCACTAAGAGATCTATTGCCAGGTGGATTGTCTCTTGCATTCAATTTTGCTACGAAAAACTAGGTAGGATCCCACCCTCAGGCCTGAGGGCTCACTCTACCAGAGGTACAGCTGCTTCCCTGGCTGCTGCCAGGGGATATTCCTATCTTAGAGATTTGTCAAGCAGCCACCTGGAAAACAGTACACACTTTTACCAAGCATTACTCTCTGGATATCCAGGCTAGGAGTGATGCTCGGTTTGGCACAGCAGTGCTTCAGAGCCTATTTCCTAAGTAGGTTCTGTCCCTCCTCCATGGAGGTACTGCTTGGTAGTCTGCAATATGTCAGAATACAGCAAGACTTCATGTTGTTTGAAGAAAAAATTACTTACCTTAGTAATGTTGTTTCTTCTAATGGAGTCTTTCTGTATTCTGACCTCCCCCCTGCCTCCCCTCTCAGAACCTTGGTTTTTGGGATGTGGGTGGGCAGTAGCAGTGTTGGCACTCGGGAGGTGCCCCCACCCCTTCTTTTCTCACCCCTTTAGCTTGGGTGTGTGGGTGTTGTGTTTTATTTTATGTTTTGGATTTCCTGACTTGAGTCTTTGTTTTGGGACCAAAAAAATCTTTTTATTATATTTAGTAGCCAGTTGGCTAGTGTAAGTTTACAGTTTCCACACAGGACACCCAGTGAGTATAGCTCGTAAAGATCTGACGGTTTGAATTCAAACAGCAACAGACAGAGTCTCAACTGAGCTCAAGCTCACCGTTCCATGCCTGGCATGGAAAGTTAACTCTTTCATCTCCAGGGCAGTTCAAAGGTTGGACATCACTGCAATATGTCAGAATACAGCAAGACTCCATTAGAAGAAACAACATTACTAAGGTGAGTAATTTTTTCTTACGGCTGCTCACAAGTCCAAGCAGCCTAAGCACCTAAGCTCCCAGCCTGCTGACCCAGAATACCGCTACTTGGACCAGGTGGGCAAGAAGGTCTACTCTGCCTTCACCTGCTCTATTAGATCCCTCAACTTCCTCATGCATATGGTCCAGTACCAGAATGCGTTATGGGAGAGAGGGCAGGAACTAGCCAATGCCTTGCCAGACTCCTCACAAAAGACGGAGCTTCTGCACATCTTAAAATCGGGCTTGGACGTAGGCACGCATGTTTTCCGTGCCTCGTACGGCACTGCAGATACGGTGGCCAGAGCGTCAGCATCAGGTGTCTGCCTCCGGGGCCATGCCTGGTTGAGAGTCTCAGGTTTTCACCAGGATTTGCAGTCTGGAGTACAGGATCTCCCGTTCCAGGGTTCCGTCCTTTTTTGGGCAGGAGACTGAGTCTCTTATCTCCTGTCTCCAGGAGTCAGGCAAATCTATCTGGTCCGTCAGGCAAATGTACAGAGGGGACCAGAAACGAGTGAGACAAAAACCATTTCGTAAGCCCTCAGGTGCTCAAGACTGTGGAAACCAACAAGGCCAGAGGGGTGGCTTCAAAAGGAAAGCCGGCAACCAGCAACCTGGAGGCGCTCCTTTTCGAGGTCCCAAGTCCTTCCAAGTGTGTCTGTTCCCTCCTGGCTCTGCCCAGTGACTCCCTCCTGACCCCCCTCCTCCAGAGGAGGTACCAGGGGAGGCAGTAGGGGGTCACTTCTCCGTTCACCTGAAGGGTTGGTGCTCTATTACAGCGGACCAGTGGGTCCTAGACATTATAAGGAGGGGACATATTGTGGAGTTCACCGAAATTCCCCCAGATACTCCACCAAGGTCCTCAAGATATTCTCCTTCTCACATACCTTGCATAGAAGGAGAGATTCAGGCCCTCTTGCGAAAAAGGGCGATAGAACCAATTCCTCTGCAGCAACAGGGAAAGGAATATTACTCCAATTTTTTCCTAGTTCCAAAAAAGACGCAAAATCTTTGGCCCATCCTGGACTTCAGCTCCTTAAACAACTATATAGAGTACCAAAGGTTCAGGATGGCGACCCTCCCAGGTCTTATTCCTCTGCTGCACCAAGGAGACTGGCTCTGCTCCTTAGACATGCAAGATGCGTACATGCACATCGGGGTCCACCCCCCACGGGAAGTACCTGAGGTTCCACATCCATGGGGGCATTATCAGTTCTGGGCTCTTCCGTTTGGCCTCTCCTCTGCTCCTCGAGTCTTCACCAAATGCTTGGCAGTAGTAGCTGCATCTCTAAGGAGTCAGGGGTATTATGTCGTCCCTCACCTCGACAATTGGCTGCTTGAGGCCCCATCAAGAACACACCTCCTTCAGGCTCTCGGAGACACCTATACTCTGTTTTGAGAGGTGGGGATCACCCTGAACCTTCCAAAGTCTTTACCAAAGCCCAGCCAAAGACTCATCTTCATAGGGGCGTTCCTGGACTCAATCCAGGGCATGGCTTTTTTACCTCTAGAGAGGGGCGATCGCCTGCAGAAAATAGCCAGATCGGTCTTAGTAACCCCTCAGTTCCGGGCCAGGACCTTCCTCAGACTTCTGGGGCCCTCAGGGGGTAGCATAAGGCACAGGGCCATCCCTGTTACTCCTTTGGCCCGCCTCCACATGAGAGTCCTACAGTGGATGCTCAGGGTGCAGTGGGATCAATGCTCAGACGACTTACATTACATGGTCAAAGTCGGCGAGCCGGTCAGGAGTACTCTACTTTGGTGGCTGGACCCTCCAATCTAGAGAAAGGGGTCCCTTTCCATCAGGAGCCCCCAAATGAGATCCTAACAATTGATGCGTCAGATTAGGGATGGGGGCACACCTAGGGGCCCGCCAAACACAATGGGTTTGGACCCCAGAGGAGCGCGACCTCCACATCAATGTCCTGGAGATGCGAGCGGTCCTCAATGTGCTGCATGCCTTCCGAGAGGACCTTGTCCCAGGCTCTCTCCTAATTCAGACAGACAACATGGCGGTCGTCTTTTACATCAACAAGCAAGGGGGAACGCACTCCTACCCGCTGTGCAGGGAGGTGATGAGAGTCTGGTACTGGGTGCTGGAGCATTGCATCTCTCTGTCCGCAGTGCATGTTCCGGGCATCCTAAACGACCTGGCAGACAGCCTAAGCAGGTCTCAGTCCAAGTCGCATGAGTGGGAGTTACTACAATCAGTAGCGGACAAGCTCTTCGACAGTTGGGGTTGTCCAGAGCTGGACATCTTTGCATCCCCACGCAGTGCCAAACTGCCAACTTTCTGCTCACGAGAGCTCGTGCTTGGTGCTTTCTGGCCAGATGTGTTGTTCCTTTGTTGGGCAAGGAGGTTCCTTTATGCCTTCCCTCTGATTCAGAGAGTACTGTTGAAGATGCAGGCCAAGAGGGCTCGGATGATTATAATCGTCGCATTGTGGCCTCGGCAGAATTGGTTCCCACTACTTCAGTGGTTGTCCTCGGAAGCTCCAGTCCTGCTGCCAGTATGCTCACAGTTGCTGTCCCAGGATCAGGGCAAGCTGGTCCATCCAGATCTCAGGCCTTTGCACCTTCATGCTTGGCTCCTGCAGACATAGCAAAATCCAGTTATGGGGTCTCCCAGGAGGTGGCGGACATCCCCGTCTCTGTATGGAAGCCCTCTACTCGCTCCACTTATGCTATGAAGTGGAAGCGTTTCTGCTTATGGGCATTGTCTTACCGTCTGGACCCCCTTACCTGTCTGGTGAACTCAGCATTGTAGTATCTCCTCTCCTTATACCAACAAGACTTGAGCTACTCTTTGATAAAGGTGCACATGTGGGCTATCTCTGCATATCATGTCCTCTTGGGGGAAAGAACCTTAGCCCAACTGGACGTGGCCTGCACCTTTTTACGGGGTATTCTGCATATGAGACCTCCCATTAGGGATGCTGTCCCTCCCTGGGACCTCCTGTTTGTGTTGGAGAAGCTCACTCTCCCCCCTTTTGAGCCAGCGGCTGATTGCGAGCTGCGTTACCTTTCCTGGAAGGTTTTTTTTTTCAGTAGCTGTTACTTCAGAAGAGTTTCTGAGCTCCAGGCTCTGATGTGTAAAGAGCCTTATTTGGTTTTTCACAGGGAAAGGATTTCCCTTCGAACAAATCCCAAGTTCCTTCCTAAAGTGGTCTTGGAGTTGACCCTCAACCAGTTGGTTGACCTTCCAGTTTATTTTTCTTCTCCTTCCAATAGGGAGAAGTCCTTCACACACTGGATCTTCAGAGGGCAGAGATAGTAGCCACCTCAAGCTACAGACCAGAATTGAGCAACTGTTTGTGGCCTTCGCGCCACAACACTTGGGCAAACCAGTGTCTAAGCAAACTATTTCTAACTGGCTTGTCCACTGTATTATGTTTTCTTACGAGAAGTACAGTAAACCCCTTCTGGGCCCGGTTAGGGGTCACTCCACCAGGGGAGTCTCAGCTTCCTTTGCTGCCTTAAAAAATGTCTCTATAAGAGACATTTGTGCAGCAGTCACCTGGAACTCTGTCCACACTTTTGTGAAGCGCTACAGCCTGGACATTGCATCCAGACGCTGTGTCGGTTTCAGCTTGACAGTCCTGTCAGACGAATCTAATAGATTTCTTTGACTGGGTGACCAAAGTAATAGACCAGGGAGGGGCTGTGGATATGGTCTAGCTAGACTTTAGCAAGGCATTTGACATAGTCCCTCACAAAAGATTAATAATCAAGTTAGCCAGCCTGGGAGTGGGTCCCAGGGTGGTAGCCTGGGTAGCAAACTGGTTGCAAAACAGCACACAGAAGGTAATAGTGAATGGAACACATTCCGAAGAAAGGGGGGTCACTAGTGGAGTACCTCAGGGCTCAGTACTGGGTCCAGTCGTCTTTAACATCTTTATAGGTGATATTGCAGAGGGTCTGGAGGGAAAGGTATGCCTCTTTGCAGATGACACAAAGATCTGTATCAGAGTTGATGCACAAGGGGAGTAGAAAGGATGAGAAGGGACTTGGCAAGGTTGGAGGAATGGTCAGACATATGGCAACTTAGATTCAATGCAAAGAAGTGCAAAGTAATGCACCTGGGAACAAAAACCCTGGAGAAGAGCACACAATAGCAGGGGAGGTACTAACAACAACAAAAATGGAAAGGGACCTGGGGGTAGTCATATCAGATGATCTAAAGGTTGGTAAGCAATGTGAGAAGTCAGTAAGGAGAGCCAGGGGGATACTGGGATGCATAGGAAAGGGCATCACAAGTAGAAAAGGGAAGTGGTTATCCCTCTGTACAGACAGTTGGTGAGACCCCATCTGGAGTACTGTGTGCAGTTTTGGAGACCTCATCTACGCAAGGACAGAGACAGGATGGAAGCAGTCCAGAGGAGGGCAACTAAAATGGTGCAGGGTCTGCATCAGAAACCATATGAAGAGAGACTGAGAGAGCTTAATATGTATACCCTTGATGAAAGGAGGGACGGGGGGACATGATAGAAACGTTCAAGTACCTGAAGGGAATCAACAAAGTCCAGGAGGGTAGCATCTTTCAGAAAAAGAGATGTGTAAGAACAAGGGGCACAATTTAAAGATAGAGGGGGGACGGCTCAGGGGTAACGTGAGGAAATTTTTTTTCACGGAGAGAGTGGTGGATGCATGGAACCGCCTTCCTGGGGAGGTTGTTGTAACTAAAACAGTGGGGGAATTCAAACATGCATGGGACAGACACAAGGCAATTGTAGTGGGGGGTGGCAGGAAGTAGGCTGTTGGTTAACTAGAATCTGCAGCTTATCCAGTAGGTAGGGAAATGGGCAGACTGGGTGGGCCAAGTGGTCCTTATCTGCTGTCAAAGTCTATGTTTCTGTGTTTCAGGGACTCCTGTCCTGACTTGCTGTTTTGTCAGCTTTATTACCATCCTTCATCCTCCTGGGGTAAGGCACCTTTTTGGCATGAGACTGCTTGGGATTCAGTCCTAATGGTTATAGCCTGCTGCAGGAGCTCCCACTCGAAGTAAGATAGTACAGTTATGTAAGAACCTACCATAACAGTAGATCTTGGAGAGGAGCTCTTGCAGCAGGCACTGCTTTCTCTCCCTCCATCCCCCGGTGAGGTGTTCTGCATGTCTTCTTCAGGTTTCACTCGGTTCTCTTGCCAGGATCCATTTGCAGGTCTTAGAGGGGTAACTGGGGTGGAGCTGGGTCCGCCCCCTTTTGTACTGTGACTGACGTCTGGGTGGAGCCGACGTCAGGGGGCGGTCCTTGCTGGGTACTGCTAGCTAAGAATTTTTCTGGTGGGTCCTAAGGCCTGCAATGGTAGTACTAATGGTTATAGCCAAGGCCCCTGGAATTCTGCGGTTCTGCGGTTGAGGAATTTGCCGCAGAATTTGCATCATGCCGCAGAATATATATAGTGCCACAGAATTCATTGTTTTTTGTAAATTTTCATATAAGTATACTGTTTTTCCATAGTGTCAGGCTTTCTTTCCCACCTCATTTATCCTGAAGCCCCTCCTCTATGCTCAGCATATGATGTCATCAATGCTATCACATCATATTTAGCCAATGACAGGACTGCATTCTGCCAGAGAAATGAATAAATCATGCCGCAGAAATCAGGAAATGCTGCTGCAGAAGTCAAGGAGCCCTGCCGCAGAAATCAGAAAATTCTGCCGCAGAACACCAGGGGCCCTGGTTATAGCCTGCTACAAGAACTCCTCTTGAAGATCTACTGTTACGGTAAGTTGTTACGTAACTGTACGTTCGGTTCTATTGGTTATTGATTATGGCCTAGTCATATATGGAGCTGCCTCAACCACATCACTCAAAAGGTTAACTGTTGCTTTGAACAAAGCTTGTAGACTAATCAAGGGTGCTGCCAGTCTCACCCACACCTGTGAGCTCTATGCCCAAACTGGATGGCTTCAGCTAAGTGGTAGAATCAAATACCAAATGTGCCTCCTGACCAAAAAAGTGCTCCTTGGGCTCTTGCCACCGGGCGTTGGATGCCTGTTGAATAAACCCCTCAAGACCCAGCACACTTGCACCTCAGAAGCTGAACACCTCCTCATCCCACGGTGTCTGACTGCTCAGTACCAAAGATCCTTTCTGTACAGAGCCCCACTTTGGTTCAGTGGTCTGTAGAGTGAATTGGCCAGTCTTACTGAGCTCACACAGTTTAAGCATTTGCTCCGACAGCATCTCATAACTGAAGGCGCCTGCGGTTGTACCACCTAATCCTAGTTACCTCTTCTGTCTGCCTCTCCCTTGCTCTATGGCACCCTGACCACACACCCATTAGCACTTACAAGGCCTTGGTTGCCTCCTTCTCCCCTTGCCCATGCACCTCCCACAATCCTCCTACCTCCTGCCTACCCCATTTTACAATACTGACAAAGCCCCTGGCTACTACCCCTCCTTTCTGGTCAATATAGAAATACTTCTACTGTCCTCTGTGCCCCTCTATCTTAATTCCCTACTGCTTCCTTCACTTTGTCTGGCGCTGTATATTATGGATGTATTGAATTGTCTCTGTAAGTTGTAACATAAGTTGTTCGCTCATCCTTTGTTTGACTGCTTCCTTCACTTGTTTATTCACTATTTATTTTCGATGTATTATGAATTGACTCGGTATGTTGTTACATACATACATACTGTACTGTATTTTTACACATAATCTTTTGTATGCATATATGTTGTACCTCTATTCCTGACTCTAGATCCTTTGCAAATAGGCACATGCCTGTTGGAGCTATTTTCAAAAGCTTGACATATCTTCTTGTAACATAATTTGTTAATTAATCCTTTGTCTAACTGTAACCCCTCCCCCACTGGCGTGGAACCTTTGTAAATGAGCTGCCTGGTGCTCAAAGGTACTTGTAATCTGAGATTGAATAAATAAATAAATAAGATGTTACCAAGTTAGCTTGGAAATATCCATCTATCTCCTTGGCCATCCCTAGGAAGGCGGACCGCCTGTACAAAACGCCCAAAGGGAGGCTCACTTCAGTGAGAAACCAAAAGCTGACTCCATGGTACTCATTCCAGCACATGGCAGGGTGCTACAGCCGAAACACATGAGTTCTTAGCCCTCATACCCTGAATCTAAGAAGCTGGACCAAATGGGCAAAAATGTTTACTCATCGGCCACCTGCACAGTCAGATCATTAAATTTTCTGGCTCACATGGTTATGTACCAACCATCCCTGTAGGGCAAGGCCTTAGATCTCATCAAGGCCCAGCCTGATTCTGAGAGTAAATCCAAACTCATGGCGGCTCTGCAGTCTGGCAGTGACGTAAGCAGACATGTCTTGAGAAGTTCCTACGACTCGGCAGACACAGCTGCCAGAGCAATGGCCACTGGAGTATGTATGAGTTGACACGACTGGCTGCGAGTCTCAGGGTTCCAGCAAGACCTACAGGATGCCATCCTGGATGCACCTTTTGAAGGGCCAGTCCTCTTTGGCCAAGAAACTGAAAAATTGATTCTAGGGATGTGGATATGTTGTTTATCCACACTTTTTGGCATGTCCCTTTTCCCTTCAATTCTTGCTGGACGGTCTTCAAGCTGGCTCCTCCCACCCACCCGGGTGGTATAACCCTTGGCTCTGCCCCATGACGCCAGATCTTCCTTTCCGCTTGAAGATACAGGTTGCCTCCTCTCTGCTACCACGTTTTGTAGGCCCTGGCTTTAAATTTTTCGGATCCTCTGAAGATTAGGCTCGTTCGAGCTAGTGGTTGCAATTTGTGCGATTCGATCATGGAAGACAAATCTTCCCCCCAGGTTTCGCCGGTGCCTGTGTGGCCAGAAAATGTCTCGCATTGATCCTCATACCGCGTGCATGTACTCCTTTGGTGTCGACCATGACCCCCAGGCTTGCGAGATGTGGCTCACTTTTCATCTGAACGTCCTCGACGATCATTTTGCACGCTTCAAGTTGGGCAGGCCCGAGAAATGTAATCCTCCAGTGAAATCCAGAGAAGCCCAGTCGGCGGTCTCTGCGGCTGCGGGGTCTGCTGAGAAGTTAGAACAAATGCAGGCCTTCGAGGAAGAAGCGGCGTGGGCTGTGGAGCTCTCCTCTCGGCTGATTTTGGTTCATCTGGCCTGGGCTCAACGGTCTCGGGTTCCTTTCGGGATTTGTGCCAGTCTCTCCCCACTAAGGGCAAGGGACCTTTGGGCTCTCATATCTCCCGGTCCCGTAAAAAGGACAAGGAACCAAGAGATTCTTCATCTCAGTGGAGACCATTCTTGGGATCGTGAGCGATCTAGGTCCCAGGAAACTGCAGTCTCCACTTCAGTCGAAATCGCTTCCTCAGCTGCCTGGCTTCTCGGCCTTGCCGTCTGATCAGTCGGCCGAGGCCTCGATCAACGATGTGGTTGAGATCACTCTCGATCTTGTCGATCTGTTGTCACCCGAGGCCGACAACTCTTTGACTAGGACCCCGGTTCTGCCTCTTCCTGATGAGGAGGCCCAGCCAGCTGGGAATCCCATCGAGGAACTGGTCCCTGATCGGGGAAATCACCGGTTCCCCCGAGTGACCAACTCTGCCGGTCTGACTGAAGTCTAGATCTTGGACCCTCTTGACCGACAGGCCGAGAAAAGCGCATAAACGTGCTAAAAAGAGGCGACGCCACCGTTCATCCTCGTCCTCCTTGGATGAGGATAGGCTTTGGCGGAAACTCTGTCGACGCTACGAGAATTCAATGTGGCAACAGCTGATTCTGTCCAGACAGAAGCCTGCTTTGGTTTCCAGCCCGGTCATTAATTGACTTTTGCCTCCTAGGCCAAAGCTTAAGCCACTAGAACCGATTAAATCAGTTCCCCCATCTGTGGAGCTGGCTAAACCTGCCCCATTTTGGCCAGAATCGGTCTTTCCACCAAATGTGGTGGAGCTGCTGCCTAAACAACCTTCGGGAGGGGCTCCTGTGATAAGTGCTCGGAGGGTTCCTGGTCTTCCACATAGGTTATTGGTCACCCTTACGCCTGACCACCCCAGGCATGTAGAGGGGGACCTCGGTGACCGACCGATTTATCCAGATTTGGACGACACCAACCTCTACTCTCATCCACTGGATGATGAGTCCATTGGTAGTCTGTCGACTGAGGAGGGCCCCTCGTCATTTTTGGGATTCTACTCCTTATCTCTGAATCTACAAGGATGCCCTGGAACCTGTCTAGAAAAGGGCGGAGTGCCCTCTTACAGATATTCTTAAAAGAGGGGTTACCCCCACGGAAGCCTTCCCAGTGGCCAAGGCCATTGTTGGCCTGGCTTTGGAGCTATGGCAACATCCTGCCTCCTGCCTAGCACTGTCTGCCTGGGTGGCCCGAAAGTATGCGGTGCCCCTTGGGTCCCTCTCTGGGTTCACGAAACATCCCTCGGCGGAGGGGTTAGTGACTGCTTCTCTGTTCAGACACAGAGGCAGCTCTGCTGACACTGATAGACCTCCCAGACGAGGAGTCTTAAAAAAACTGGACCACACTGCCATGAAGGTCTGTGCAGCCTCCTCTTTAGGCCTCCATCAGGCAAGCTCAGCCATCATCATGGTGCACTTCTCCCATGCCCGCCTGGGCTCCTTGGACAGAGTTCTCCCACACCTCCCCACGGACCTTCAGACTACGGTCAAGCAGGTCTGGGACCAGGGCCGAGCCGTTGCCAAGCAGCAACTTCAGACGGCCTTGGATCTCGGGGACTCTTGCACCCATTCAGTGGTAGCCGCGGTTGCCATGCGCCGCAGGGCTTGGCTGAGGCTTTCCACCTTTATGGCAGATACCCAACATAAATTCACGGATATTCCTTCCCTGGGTACCGATATCTTCAGCCCAGGTGTGGATGGTCACCTTCAGCAAATCGAGCAGTCCAGTGCCACCTTGGACTCAGCTACTTCTGCCCAAAAAGACGCCCCTGGCTCTAAAAAGCAGCAGAAGAAGAAGCCTTTTCAAACAACATGAAGTCTTGCTATATTATGACATATGCAGTGAGTCCCAACCTTCTAACTGCTCCAGAGGTGAAAGAGTTAACTCTGCAGGCATGGAATGCTGAGCTCGAGCTCGGTTGAATCTCTGTCTGTTGTTCTTCAAACTCAAACCGTCAGATTCTTTACTCCGCCTCACTGAACAGTCGCTCCGGAGATTTCTCCTTCTGCTCGGTTCATTTTGTCGGCTAAAGTATTGTTTTTCTCGGTTTTCGACCGACTTTAAACCGCAACCGGTCGGTTCAGACTCTCTGTGGTATTTGTGAGTACTAGATAGGTTTTACATTAATTTCTATTCTGTGTGGAACTTGTAAACGGTTTATCGGTTCGGTTTGAACCGATCAGGTTGTGTAAAATATCTTAATCTGTCTTTTAGAGTGTGGTTACCGGTTTTTATCGGTTGTAAAAAAAAAACGGATTTTATTACGTTTTTTTCCACGACCCGTGACACGGTTGGGAACCGATAAGGGGGTCTTACCTGGCGGATTGCCATAAACGGGTAAGTTTGGTTAGGACTGGCACTATGTCTGAGAAACCCAAAAGAAAAACTGGGCCCACTGGGTTTCAACACTGCAGTGTGTGTGGGGAAGTCTTTGCCAAGGCTGACCCCCACACCACCTGTGTTTATTGTCTGGGGTTTGACCACCTCAATGCAGACTGCCAGATTTGTAAAAGCTTTACTGCAGCTACCCTAGAAAAGAGAGTTGGTAGGCTCAGGGAAAGGGAGGCCAAAAAGTCCGCTGAACCGGATGGCCAGCCCGGTTCGGTTCCAACCGAACCAGAGGGAGTGCCCTCTGACCAGGGCGAGACTTCCTCGGGCAAAAGGAGATCCGACTCTGAGGAGTCGGGTCCAGCAAAAAGGACTAGGAAATCAGCTGGTGTGGAGCCAAAACTTTCCTCTGCAACCGCTGAAGAAATAGCCAAAGCGATAAAAATTGTCCAGTCGCTTTCCCCAGTTCCGACCGAACCGGCACCATCGGGTAAGCGTCCGGTTCGGCCGGTTCCACCGGTTCAGGGGTATGATTTAGAGGAGTATTATGAACCGGAGGGGGGGGAAGAGGAGTATGAGGAGAGTGAATGTGGATTTGAAAGTCTGGATGTGCCCATTGACCCGGACATCTCCCCAGACAGACCTTCAGGAGTGTCTCCTCCTAGGCTTTCTGAGTCCCCTTCTCATTTTATATTTTATAAAAAGTGCGGTTGAACCCTCCAGCTTCCTATGGAGGAAGCTGTGGATGATCAAGAGGAGCCTGACTATGTGGAAATGATGGATATCCCAGAGTCTAGGAGACTGTCTATTCCCTTGCACAAATCTTTTGGGAAACAGACTTTTAAAATTTTAAAAGCTCCTCACACTATACCTCCTGTTGATAAGAGACTGGACAAGAGGTACACATTGTCAGGCTCTGATATGGAGTTCCTTATACAACAATGCAGCCATGTTGGGGTAGTGCAGGCTGCAGCCTGTGACAAGGCAAATATTCCCTTGGCTTCACAGCCCCGGACAAGGACTCCAGGAGGATTGATGCTATGGCAAAGAAACAGTACATGGCAGCATCCTTGGGACTCAGACAGGCAAATTATATGGCTTATGTTGCTAGATATCAGAAATCCAGATGGGATACTGTTATGGCTCTAGCAAAACAGGTCCCTAGCCAGCTTGCCAAGAGCTGGAACAGGTGGCTGCTGATAGTATTGAGGCATCAAGGTGCAATTCCATGCTGCAGTGGACTCTAATGATGTGTCATCAAGAGTCATGGCTACATCTGTGGCACTTCCCAGATTCGCTTGGCTCAGATGTACTAGCCTGTCACAGGATACCCAGACTAAGGCCATGGATTTTCCTGTTGTGGGTAATTCTCTGTTTGGGGAGCAGACAGAGAATTACATGAAGAAAATGGATGAGTATAGGACCACCTATGGGAGTGCACAGGGGTAGGGGCAGGCCTTTTTCATAGGCCTTTTTACCAAGCCCAGGCCTCCTCTTCTGCTTATGCCCAGAGGGGGTTCTTTAGAGGGAGAGGCAGACGGGGTACAAGCAGGCCTGCTTCCACCCCTCAGCCCAAAGCCCCTGCCAAACAGGCACCCTGATGGGGTTGCCAGGGCCGATTCTCAGCTACCTGTAGGGGGCAGGCTGGCTTACTTTGTCCAGGACTGGAAGTCTCTGACATCAGACAAGTGGGTCCTGGAAGTAGTAAGCCAGGGACTGGTTCTCAGCTTCAAAAAATTTCCAAAGATGAGAACCAGATCCTTTCCACCTGCAAATCCACCAGAGTCACTTGCCCTAGAGGCAGAGGTCTCTTCCCTCCTGGCTCTCAGAGCTGTGGAAAGGGTTCCACCCCTATACCAGGGCAAAGGCTTGTACTCCAGGTACTTCCTTACCCCAAAAAAGACAGGAGAATGGCGGCCCATCCTGGATCTCAGATATTTAAACAAGCACCTTTTAAAACCAAAATTCAAAATGGTGACTCTGGGAATTATTCTACCCTCTCTAAGGCCAGGGGACTGGCTAGTGTCCCTGGACCTCAAGGATGCCTACTTCTATATTCTCATCAGAAGCTCCCATTGAAAGTCTGCCCTCAGGCCATTACCAGTTCAGAGCAATGCCCTTTGGCCTCACCTCTGCTCTAAGGGTATTCACAAAATGCCTGGCAGTAGCAGTTGCTTCCCTAAGAAGGCAAAAAATTGCCATCTTCCCTTACCTGGACGACTGGCTCATAGTAGGCCAGTCTCCAGACCAAGTCAAGTTACATCTACAGATAACTCAGCAACTGCTCACCTCTCTAGGTTTCCTTCTGAATCTTTCAAAGTCAATTCTAGAGCCTGTCCAGCACCTCACCTTCATAGGCGCAGAGCTGAACACAGAGAAAGCCAGAGCCTTCCTTCCTTTGGACAGGGCAAGGACCCTGGTCTCTCTGGCCTCCTCATTCACCCTGCAGGTCTCTCGACCAGCAAGGCATTTTCTACAGCTCATGGGGCACATGGCTGCTTCTACAGCAGTAGTGCAGGGAGCAAGATTTCAGATGAGGGACATCCAGTTCCATTTGAGAGCCTTTTGGTCTCGAAGGAAAGACCCTCTAACCAAATTGATCCCAGTGACTCGAAGCCTGATCCAAGCCCTTCAGTGGTGGCAGGATCAGAGCAATCTGAGACAAGGGGTTCCTTTTGTTCCTCAGTCTCACTCCTTAATCCTTACTACAGATGCATCCCTCTTGGGGTGGGGAGCTCACATGGGCAACCTCACTACCCAGGGATTGTGGTCCCCTCAGGAATCTCTGCTCCACATCAATCTGTTGGAACTCAGAGCAGTTTTTCTAGCACTTCAAGCTTTTTCCTAGTCTGTTCAGAACAAAGTTGTACAGGTCAGAACAGATAACACCACCACAATGTGGCACATCAGCAAGGGGGCACCTGTCTCACGGCCTTGTGCAATCAAGCAATGAGTTGTGGTCTCTGGCTTACTCCCTGAACACCTCCCTTATGGCAGTTTACCTCCCAGGCAAGGACAATGTCCTGGCAGATGCTCTCAGCAGGATTTCCCAGGGCCATCACGAATGGTCACTGGACCCCTGGTCTTGGAGGTGATATTTGCCAGATGGGGCACCCTAGATAGATCTTTTGCAGCCCCAGACAATCACCAACTTCCTTGCTGCAGGCCCCTGTGTTGAGCTCAGTCCCTCTGGATGCCTTAGTTCTCAATTGGGAAGGAAGTTTCAAACAACATGAAGTCTTGCTATATTATGACTTCTTGCAGTTAGCCACAGCACTTGAACTGCTCCGAGAGGAAAGAGTTAACTCCATAATGAATGGAGTTCTCAGCCGCAGCGCTTTACTGAAAGCTCTATCTGGCTAGTTTCAAACTGAAACTGTCAGATTCTTTACTCCCATCACTGAACAGTCGCTCCGAGACTCTCCTTCAGCTCGGTTCATTTCTCGTTAAAACAGTAATTCTCGGTTTAAATAAACCGGGAAAAGTATTTATTTTACCACGTTCGGTTCAAAGCTCTATCTAGTAAACCGTAAGTACAGGTCTTTAGTCTGTGTGGAAAATATATTTATCGGTTCGTTTTGAACCGATCGGTTTGGTTAAAAAGACGTTTTAAAGTATTGTATGGACATTTAGAGGCGGTTCCGGTTCTTATCGGTTCTAAAAACCAAACTTTTAATTTGGTTTTTCAAATACCAGTGACAGTTAGGAACCGATAAGGTGTCTTGCCTGGCACTGCCATTAAAAGGGCAAGTTTTTGGTTAGGCTGACATTATGTCTGAGAAACCAAAAGAAAACCTGGCCATTGGGTTTCAACACTGTGATGCTTTGTGGGAAGCTTTGCTCATGCTGACCCACACACCACATGTGTTTATTGTCTGGGGTTTGACCACCTGCAGTCAGACTGCCAGATTTGCAAGAATTTTCCTGCAGCCACCCTGGAAAAAAGATTGGGCAGGCTCAGGGAACGAAAGGCCATAAGTCCGCTGACCCGGATGGCCAGCCCAGTCCAGTGCCCACTGGACCAGAGGGAGTGCCCTCTGACCAGGGCGAGACTTCCTCAGGCAAAAGAAAAGCTGGTTCTGAGGAACCAGCCCCAGTAAAAAAGTCTAAAAAATCAGCAGGTCTGGAGTACAAAATTGCCTCTCCAACTGCTGCAGAGATAGCAAAAGCCATACAAATTGTCCAGTCATTGTCTCAGGGACCGTCGAACCACCACTAGCTGGTAAAAGGTTGGTTCGTCCGGTCCCAGTGGTTCAGGAGTATGATGTTGAAGAATTTATGAACCACAGGAGGGGAGGAGGATTATGAGCAGTATGTATGTGGCTGGGAGGCTGGATGTGCCCATTGAACGACATCTCTCCAGACAGACCATTGGAATCTCCCCCTATGCTGTCTGAGTCCCCATCTCATTTATTTTTTTATAAGAAAGTTAATGAAACCCTCCAGCTTCCTTTAGAAGAGGCTGTGGATGAGCAAGAGGAGCCTGATTATGTTGAGATGATGGATATTCCAGAGTCTAGGAGATTGTCTATTCCTTGCATAAGTCATTTAGGAGGCAAACAATGAAAATTTTAAAAATCCAATTCTCTGCCTCCTGTCGATAAAAGATGGACAGGAGGTATGCCTATCAGGCCCTGATACAGACTTCCTTTCTGAGCAGTGTAGTCATGTAGGAGTGGTACAGGCTGCAGCCTGTGACAAGGCTAACATTCCCCTGGCTTCACATCCTCCTGATAAAGATTCTAGGAAGATTGATGCCATGGCAAAAAAGCAGTATATGGCAGCCTCTTTGGGACTCAGGCAGGCAAATTATATGGCTTATGTAGCTAGATATCAGAAATCTAGATGGGATACAGTTATGCAGTTAGCCAAGCAGGCCCATGGCCAGCTGGCTAGTGAATTGGAACAGGTGGCTGCTGATGGCATTGAAGCCTCTAAAGTTCAATTTCATGCTGCTGTTGATGTTAATGATGTTTCCTCTAGGGTCATGGCCACTTCTGTAGCTTTCCGTAGGTTGGCATGGCTCAGGTGCACTAATCCGTCACAGGACACTCAGTCAAAAGCTATGGATTTTCTGTGTAGGAAATTCTGCTCTGGAGCAGACAGAGAACTGTATGAAAAAGATGGATGAATACAGAACTACCTACAAAAGTGCCAGGCCAAGGGAGCGCATGCCACTCCACAGAGGCTGCAGCCCAGAGGTAGGGGCAGGCCTTCCACAGGCCTTTATCAATCCCAAGCTTCCTCTGCTTATGCTCAGAGGGTTTTTTCAGAGGCAGAGGCAGACAGGGCGCAGGCAAGCTGTCCCCACCCTCAGCCTAAAGCATCTGCCAAGCAGGCACCTGATGGGGCCCAGGCCGATTCTCCTGTACCAGTAGGGGCAGATTGGCTTGCTTCAGTCAGAACTGGGTGTCCGTAACCTCGGACAAATGGGTTCTGGAAGTGGTAAGCCAGGGTCTGGTTCTCAGCTTCAAACATTTTCCAAAGATGAAGGCCAGACACTTTCCACCTGCAAGCCCCGCTAGAGGCCCTTGCCCTGGAGGCAGAGGTCTCTGCCCTGTTAAAGTGCAAAGCAGTGGAAAGGGTTCCTCCCTTTCACCAGGGCAAGGGTCTGTACTCCAGATACTTCCTTACACCAAAAAAGACAGGAGAAATGCGCCCATCCTAGACTTAAGGTAATTTGAACAAACACCTTTGAAACCAGTTCAAATGTTAACTTTGGCAATGATTTTGCCCTCACTGAGGCCAGGGACTGGCTAGCCTCCCTGGACCTCAAGGATGCTTATTTTCATGTCTTAATCAGGCCTTCTCACCAGAAAGTACCTCAGGTTCGAACTGCCCTCAGGCCACTACCAGTTCAGGGCAATGCCCTTGGTCTTACCTCTGCTCCAAGGGTATTCACAAAATGTCTAGCCGTGGCAGTGGCTCATTTAAGAAGGCAAGGGTTTGCTGTTTTTCCTACCTGGACGACTGGCTCATTGCTGGACAGTCTCCAGAACAGGTGAAATCCCACTTGCAAGCCACCCAGCAGCTTCTCACCTCCCTGGGATTCTGCTAAACCTACCAAAGTCAGTTCTAGAACCAGTCCAGGTACTTACTTCATAGGTGCTGAATTGAATACTAAGCTGGCCAGGCCTTCCTCCCTTGGAAAGGTAGAGAAGTTGATCGCCTGGCCTCCTCTTTCACCCTGCAGGTCTCTCGACCAGCAAGACACTTTTGCAGCTTCTAGGGCACATGGCTGCCTCCACAGCTGTAGTGCAGGGAGCAAGATTCCAGATGAGAGACATTCAGTTTCATTTGAGGCGTTGGTCCCAAAGGAGGGACCCCTTGCCAAACTGGTTCCTGTGACCCGAACTCTGATCCTAGCTCTTCAGTGGAGGCAGGATCAGAGCAATTTAAGACAGGGGTCCCTTCATTCGTATTTCCCACCCTCACCCTCACTCACGGATGCCTCCCTCCTGGGTGGGAGCACACTTGGCGACCTCTCCACACAGGAGTGTGGTCCCCTCAGGAATCTCTGCTCCACATCAACTTGCTGGAACTCAGAGCTGTCCTTTAGCTCTTCAAGCTTTTTCTGCATCTGTCCAGAACAAAGTAGTCCAGGTCAGAACAGACAATACCACAACAATGTGGTACATCAACAAGCAAGGGCACTTACGGTCGCTGGCCCTGTGCACCGAGGGCAATGAAGTTGTGGTCTCTGGCCTACTCCCTGAACACTTCTCTAATAGCAGTTCATCTGTCAGGGAAGGACAATGTCCTAACGGATGCCCTCAGCAGGATTTCTCAGGGCCATCACGAATGGTCCCTGAATCCCCGAGTGCTGAGAACAGTCTTTGCCAGATGGGGCACCCCTCAGATAGATCTTTTTGCAGCCCCAGACAACCACCAACTTCCACTGTTCTGCTGCAGGCCCCCAGTGATGGGCTCAGTCCCCCTGGATGCCCTTCTGTTGGATTGGGAAGGGAAGTTCCTGTATGCCTTCCCCCTTCCTCTTCTTTTCAAGGTGTTAGTAAAATCAGATCCCAACCTTGCAAAGTGATTCTGATTGCACCAGACTGGGCCAGAGGCAACCGTGGTACCCACTCCTGCTATCACTGACAGTCCACCTTCCCAGGATTCACAATCTGCTGACCTGTGCCCAGGGAGAGTATGGTATCCGAACCTCAAATCCCTCAACCTCAAGGCTTGGCTCTTGAAGAGTTAGAATTTGCTGATTTACACCTTTCTCAAGGTGTCCTTGATATTTTAAAGGCCTCTAGGAAACCTTCCACTAGAGCCACTTATAATTCCAAGTGGAAAAGGTTTTCCATCTGGTGTTCTGATAAGCATATTGTCCCAGAATCTGCTGATTTGCCCACTTTACTGGACTACATGGTCCATCTTAATTCTTTGGGCCTCAGGCCAGCTACCTTAAGAGTCCACTTGGCAGCTGTCTCTGCTTTTATCTCAGCAGGAAAGCCTTCCTCCCTTTCTTCTCACCCTGTGTTTTCCAAGTTTTTTAAGGGGTTACTTCATACTAGCCTCCTTTTCGGGACCCAGCCCCTGCCTGGGACCTTAATGTTGCATTGCTCAGTTAATGCAACCCTTTTGAACCCCTGTCTTCGGCAGACCTTAAGTTCTTAACTTGGAAAACTGTATTTTTAGTGGCCATCACTTCTGCTAGACGCATAAGTGAGTTACAAGCCCTTTCAGTAGAAAATGATTTTATTTCTTTTCACAGGGATAAGGTAGTCCTCAGGACTAACAGAAAGTTTTTACCTAAAGTGGTTTTGGATTTCCATCTTAACCAATCCATCTCCCTTCCAGTATTTTTCACTGAGTACCCTTCCTCTGGTGAAAGGAGACTGCACAGTTTGGATGTTAAGAGGGCATTGAGTTATTATCTGGAACGCACCAAGGGTCACAGGTTCGAATCCCACCAACTGTTTCTCACCTATGGTGAGGTCGGCAAAGGAAAACCTGCCACTAAGAGGACAGTTGCCAGGTGGATTGTCTCTTGTATCCAATTTTGCTACCAAAAACTGGGTAGAGAACCCTCCTCAGGATTGAGGGCCCATTCTACCAGGGGTACAGCTGCATCTGTAGCGGCTGCTAGAGATATTCCTATTTTGGAAATCTGTCAAGCTGCAACCTGGAAAACAGTTCACACTTTCACCATGCATTACTCCCTGGATATCCAGGCCAGGAGAGATGCTCGGTTTGGCACAGCCGTGCTTCAGAGCCTATTCCCTAAGTAGGTTCTGGCCCTCCTCCATGGAGGTACTGCTGTGTAATCTGCAAGAAGTCATAATATAGCAAGACTTCATGTTGTTTGAAGAAAAAATTACTCACCTTAGTAATTGTTTTACTTCTAATGGAGTCTTGCTATATTATGACCACCCCCCAACCTGCCCCTCTCAGAACTTCTACTTGGGTAGGGTGTGGGCAAATTAGTGCAAGCACTGTGTCATGCCATTATAGGTGGT
Organism: Neoceratodus forsteri; assembly: GCA_016271365.2. Lineage (NCBI taxonomy): Eukaryota > Metazoa > Chordata > Ceratodontiformes > Ceratodontidae > Neoceratodus > Neoceratodus forsteri. The sequence continues at coordinate 506,091,772 of CM028136.1, read as the reverse complement.
TCCCCCTCCCCCCTTTTCTTTTAGGATTGGGGAAATTAGGTACTACTATTATTGATTTGTGTGTTGGCCCCCCTCCTGGACTTGAGTCTTTGGGGAGGGGTCTAGTAGTGCTTGTCAGGGTGATATTTGTTGTTGTTGTTGTTGTTATTGTAGTTGTTGTTACTAGTAGGTAGCCATTTGGCTAGCGTGAGGGTACTTTCACACAGACTTTTAGTGAGTGTTGGCTCAGTAAAGATCTGACAGTTTCAGTTTGAAACTAGCCAGATAGAGCTTTCAGTAAAGCGCTCGCTCTGAGAACTCCATTCATTATGGAGTTAACTCTTTCCTCTCCGGGGCAGTTCAAGTGCTGTGGCTAACTGCAAGAAGTCATAATATAGCAAGACTCCATCAGAAGAAAAACAATTACTAAGGTGAGTAATTTTTTCTTCTCTATGCTTCCCTCCCCTTCCTCTCCTGTTCAAAGTGCTAGTCAAAATCAGATCTCAACCCTGCAAGATGATCCTGATTGCCCCAGATTGGGCCAGACAACCCTGGTATCCACTCCTACTGTCCTTAGCAGTCCATCTTCCCCTGTGTCTTCCCAGGAATCACAACCTGTTAACCTGTGCTCAGGGAAGGGTTTGGTACCCGAACCTCAAATCTCTCAATCTCAAGGCCTGGCTCTTGAAGAGTTAAAGTTTGCTGATTTACACCTCTCCCAAGGTGTAATGGATATCCTGAAGGCTTCTAGGAAACCTTCCAGCAGGGCTACTTATAATTCCAAATGGAAGAGGTTTTCCATATGGTGCTCTGGAAAGCTTATTTCCCCAGAATCTGCTGATTTACCCACAGTCCTGGATTATATGGTCCACTTAAATACCTTGGGGCTGAGACCAGCTACCCTAAAAGTGCATCTGGCAGCTGTGTCTGCTTTTATTTCAGCAGGTAAGCCCTCTTCTCTTTCAGCTCATCCTGTATTCTCCAAGTTTTTCAAGGGATTGCTTCACACCAACCCTCCATTCAGGGACCCTGCCCCTGCCTGGGATCTTAATGTTTGCATTGCTCAGCTTATGCAACCCCCTTTGAGCCTTTGTCTTCAGCAGAGCTTAAGTACTTGACTTGGAAAACTGTGTTTCTGGTAGCCATCACTTCTGCCAGGACGCATATGAATTACAAGCTTTGTCAGTGGAGCCTGATTTTATCTCCTTTCATAGAGATAAGGTGGTCCTCAGGACTAACAGGAAGTTCTTGCCTAAGGTGGTTTCAGATTTCCACCTTAATCAATCTATATCTTTTCCAGTATACTTCACTGACCATTCTTCCTCTGGCGAGAGGAGGCTGCACAGCTTAGATGTGAAGAGAGCCCTAGTTACTACATAGAGCGTACCAAGGGTCACAGGTTTGACTCCCTCCAACTGTTCCTCACTTATGGTGAGGTTGGTAAAGGGAAACCTGCCACTAAAAGATCCATTGCCAGGTGGATTGTCTCTTGTATCCATTTCTGTTATGAAAAGCGGGGTAAGGTTCCTCCCTCAGGCCTGAGGGCTCACTCTACCAGAGGTACAGCTGCTTCCCTGGCTGCTGCCAGGGACATCCCTATTCTAGAGATATGTCAAGCAGCTACCTGGAAAACAGTGCGCACTTTTACCAAGCATTACTCCCTCGACATCCAGGCTAGGAGTGATGCTCGATTTGGCACAGCTGTGCTTCAGAGCCTATTTCCTAAGTAGGTTCTGTCCCTCCTCCATGGAGGTACTGCTGTGTAGTCTGCATATGTCATAATATAGCAAGACTTCATGTTGTTTGAATCAAAATTACTCACCTTAGTAATGTTGTTTTTCTAATGGAGTCTTGCTATATTATGACCCCCCCCCACCTGCCCCTCTCAGAACCTCTGTTTTTGGGATGTGGGTGGGCAGTGCAGTGTTGGCACTTAGTAGATGCCCACCTTGTTGTTTTCACCCTCCCTTTTTGGGGTGACTTGGTTTTGTGTTTTCATTTTTTGGGTCTCCTGACTTGAGTCTTTGTTTTGGGACCAAAAAATGTGTTCTTATGTTTAGTAGCCAGTCGGCTAGTGCAGGTTTACAGCTTCCACACAGGGCCTCAATGAGTTTAGCTCATAAAGATCTGTCGGTTTGAGTTTGAAGAACAACAGACAGAGTTTCAACCGAGCTCGAGCTCAGCATTCCATGCCTGGCATTGAAAGTTAACTCTTTCACCTCCGGAGCAGTTAGAAGGTTGGGACTCACTGCATATGTCATAATATAGCAAGACTCCATTAGAAGAAAGAAACATTACTAAGGTGAGTAATTTTTTCTTCTGTACCCTGCTCCTGCAGCGAAGCAGCCCTCCTTTCACGGTGGGCAGCAACAGCAGGCACAGACTCAGCGTCGTTGGCTTAAGCTCGGGCCTTCACCAGCCTGCGGATAAGAAGGTCAGGGTTCAGGCGGTCCAGTCTGTACCCTCTTCCTCCAAGCCTGCCCAGTGATGGGATAGGGGCTGCCATCCCTATCCTCATCACGCCAGCTCTGGGTCCTCCCGTGGGGGGTTGGCTCCGTCACTTCCTTTCCACCTGGTCTGCTGTTACCACAGACAGGTGGGTCTTAGAAGTGTTTGGCCAGGGTCTGCCTCTAGAGTTCGAGCAGTATCTTCTCAGCCGAGCCTGCACCTCATGGGAGGAGTGAGTATCAGCCCAAACTCGGTCGGCTCTGAGAGACACCATAGCCCAACTCCTCCTCAAGGAGGCAGTGGTTTGAGTGGCAGATCTTCCAGTCAACCCAGGGTTCGTTTCCAGGTACTTCCTGGTCCCGAAGTGGACAGGGGGCTGGCGCCCCATTCTAGATCTGCACGACCTGAATCAGTATCTCAAGCCATGCACCTTACTGATGGTAACTCTATCCCAGATCATACCATCCCTGGAGCAAAACATGTGGTTCTGCTCACTGGATCTACAGGACATGTTCTTTCACGTCCCAATTTGTCCGTCCCACCAGCGTTTCCTCCACTTCAGAACAGAGAGAACCTTATATGAGTTCTGAGCCATGCCATTCGGCCTGTCATTTGCCCCATGGGTCTTCACCAAATTCATTGCAGTGGTGGCAGCCCATCTCAGGCATTGAGGGGTCAGAGTGTATCTGTACCTCGACGATGGGCTCTTAGCAGGTTCCACCCAGCAAGAGGTGGTGTGGTCCAGGAACTTGGCCCTCCAAACCTGTTCTCAACTTGGCCTCCACTTCAGAACAGAGAGTACCCTATATGAGTTCCGAGCCATGCCATTCGGCCTGTCATCGGCCCCACGGGTCTTCACCAAATACATTGCAGTGGTGGCAGCCCATCTCAGGCACTGAGAGGTCAGAGTGTATCCGTACCTCGACGATGGGCTCTTAGCAGGTGGCGAGGTCCAGGGACCTGGCCCTCCAAACCTGCTGTCAACCTGGCTTCCTGACCAACGAGGCCAAGTCGGAGGTCGTGCCATCTCAGGTGATATGCTTCCTTGGGACAGAGTTCTGCTCTTGCCGAGCCAGAGCACGGCTCCTGGCGGACGGGACGGAAGTTCTCTCCTCCTTTGCCCAGTCATTTCTGGTTGGGCACTGGCGCCCTGACTGGGACTTTCTGCGCCTTTTGGGTTACATGGCAGCCTGTACCACCATGGTCCGTTGGGCCTGGTGACATATGCCCTTCAGTTGGAGCTGGCCGCCCAGAGGACTCGGTGCCTAGGTCATTTCGACCAGCTGATCACTGTGATCCCGAAGATGTGGGATGCTCTCCAGTGGTGGACCGTCCTAGACCATCTGCAGGAAGGGATCCCGTTTGTCCACCCCGAGTCGGTCGTCCTCATGAGCAGTGCCTCTCTCATGGGCTGGGAAGCTCACATGGGGAACAGCAAAGCACATGGGTTTTGGACTCCTGAGGAATCCCGACACCGTATCAACTTGTTGGACCTCAGAGTTGTCAGACTGGTGTTGTCAGCATTTGCTCAGCAGCTTCGGGGTCAAGTGGTTCAAGTCCAGATGGACAATACCACGACCATGTACTTCATCAACAGACAGGGCAGCATGCATTCCCAGCTGCTGTGCAGGGAAACGCTCTGCATCTGGACACTCTTGAGCCGACTGGAGGCAGATCACATAGCCATCCATGTGGCAGGAGCCTCAAATCAACTGGCGGATGCCCTCAGCCGCGTAGGCGAGACATCCCACGAGTGATCTCTCCATCCAGAGGTAGCTCACAGCCTGTTCTGCCACTGGGGCAAACCGTTGGTGGACCTGTTTGTCTCCAGGGAAAACACCAAGTTAAGGCTGTTTCATGCCCGCCCCCCTCAGCGGGGAGCATTGCAGGGGGATGCCTTCTCGAGGCCGTGGACCCAGGCCTCTTCTATGCCTTCTCTCTCTTTCCCTTGATCCACAAGGCGCAGGTGATCCTTGTAGCCCCAGATTGGCCCTGCCAGTTCTGGTACCCAGATCTCCTCAGCCTCAGAAACAGGCTCCCGAGGAGTCTTCCAGCACGCCCGGACCCGATATCTGTCAGTCAAGGGAAGGCATTCCATCTGGACCTTCAATCCCTGCACCTGACCGCCTGGTACCTGAGTGGCTAGAGTTCCAGGCTTTGGGTCTGTCTTGAGGATGTACTCACAGTAGTGGAAGCATTCAGGAAGGAGTCGACCAGAAAGTGCTATGCCTTCAAATGGAAAAGAATTTCCATTTGGTGTCAGAGCAAGGGCCTGGACCGTCTGTCCTGTGGCTAGCTTTTTAGACTACCTTTGGTCTCTGTCCATAGGGGGTCTTCGGTCTTCGACCCTTAAGGTGCACCTGGCAGCCATCTCCGCTTACCAGGTGCTGGACGGTCAGCAGTCGGTGGCACAGGAGAAGATGGTCTAGTGCTTTTTCAAGGGCCTAGATCACATATCCCCTCCAGCATGTGAACCTCCACCTCTGTGGGATTTACTGCTGGTCTTGGCTAAACTTATGGGCAAGCCATTCGAACCAATGCACAAGTGTGAGCTATCAGACTTGTGGAAGACGGCCTTCCTGGTGGCTATCACGTCAGCCAGAAGGACTGGGAAGCTGTAGGCGCTTTCGGTGGAGTCTCTTTATCTGGTCTTCCACAGGGACAAAGTTGTCCTGCGCCCCCACCTAAAATTCCTCCCGAAGGTGGTGTCAGAGTTTCACCTTAATCAGGTGTTGACTGTGCCTTTGTTCTACCTGAACTACACCTCTGATGTCAGTACAGGCTCCATACCTTGGACCTGAGACGAGCTCTCTTCTATTACAAGGAGAGAATGGCAGAAATTCGGGGAGAGGTTCGCCAGCTGTTTACCTACACTGAAGCCGCTTCTCGCAGACTTGCAGCAAAGCAGACGATTTGCAGATGGATTACATATTGCATTGATCTCTGCTATAGATTGGTGGCTAGGGAACCTCCTGTAGGGCTAAGGGCTCATTCTACCCACCATACAGCTGCATTGGTGGCTGCTTCTAGAGACATTGCTATCCAGGAACTCTGATGGGCTGCTACCTGGAAGATAGCAAACACCTTCATCACTCACTACCACATCGACCTTGAGTGACGCCGGGATGCTGGTTTTGAAGCCTCAGTTCTCCAGTCTCTGTTCCCTAAGTAGGGGGTGTACACCTTGCCTCCCTCCTCCTGGAGAACTGCTAGGAGTCTGCCAAGAAGTGTGGATGAACAACATATCCACGTCCCTAGAAAAACAGGTTACTGACCTGCAACAGTAGTTCTAGGAGTGGTATATGTTGTTCATCCACACTGACCCACCCGACCTCCCCGGCTTCGACGCACAAACCTGGTTTCCAGCGGGCTAAGATCTGGTGTTATGGGGTGGAGCTGAGGGTTATACCACCCGGGTGAGTGAGACAAGCCAGCTTGAAGACCTTATGGCAAGAATTAAAGGGGAAAGGGGCATGTCAAGAGGTGTGGATGAACAACATATACCACTCCTAGAACAACTGTTACAGGTGAGTAACCTGTTTTTACAGGACTTCAGGACTCTGGGAAGGCAGTCTCCGATGTCCATAGCCTGTACAGATTGGAGCCGCCTAAACACCAGGGTAACCAAGGAAAGCGTCAACAGCCACAAAAAAGAGATTTTAAGTGAAGCGGCCTCCCCACTGCCTTCCGGCTCTCAGGGCCCAAAAAGTGCTAAAACCGCCAGAGCTTCCTTGCCTGCGCCCTCCACCTCAGCATGACTCCTGGCTAAGCTCCCCTCATCAGGCGGAGGCTTGGGGAGGCAGTAGGAGGGAGATTCTCCCTCTATCTCAGAGGATGGTCCAACATCACTACGGATCAGTGGGTACTCCAGATCATCAAAAGAGGATATGCTCTGGAGTTCACACAGATTCTACTGGACAACGCACCCATTCCCTCTCACTGCTTCCCATCCCACGCAGCTCTGATAAGGGCAGAAATACAGGCCCTGCTCAAAAAAAGGGCAATTCAGGCAGTACCCCCGTCAGAGGGACAGGAGATACTATTCCCACTTCTTGGTTCCGAAGAAGACAAGGGACTTTTGTCCCATCCTCGATCTGAGCCAACTGAACATCTTTGAGTACAGAAGGTTCAGGATGGTGTCACTGCGTGGTCTGTTACCCATGGTCCACCAAAGGGGATTTGCTCTGCTCCCTGGACATGCAAGATGCTGATATGCATATAAAGATCTTGCCGTCCCACAGGAGGTACCTCTGCTTCACCTTCCAGAAGGAACACTATCAGTTCAGGGTGCTGCCATTCGGCTTCCCATCGGCACCAATAGTATTTAGCAAGTGTCTGGCTGTAGTGGCAGCAACCTGCAGGAGAAGGGGACACAATATCTACCCCTACCTGGGTGACTGGCTTCTCACAGCCTCGTTGGACCAGCTGTATCAGTCAATAAAGGAGAGCTTTGAGCTCTTTGAAGACTGGGACATCACCCTGACTCTCCGCAAGTCATGCCCCTGGCTTACCTAATGGCTGCAGTACATAGGAGCAGTCCTGGACACCGTCCAAGGCCTTTCTCCTGGGAGACAGAGCAGACAAGTTGAGCGCAGTTGCTTGAAGAATAATGACAACCAATCCAGTACCAGCCAGAGTGGTGCCTCAGCTTTTAGGCCACATGGCCACAGCCATTGCAATGTTCGCCTTGCACGCCTGAATATGAGGGTATTGCAGTGGGATGAAAGCACAGATGATCTAGATCATCCGATTCGATCCTCCAATTCAGTTATTAGATCACTGGAATGGTGGATCACCCCCTCTCATCTGGACATTGGGGTTCCTTTTCAGCACCTCAGCTCTCAGCAGATTCTAACCACAGACGCTTCAGGGCTAGGCTGGGGCGCACACCCGATCTCCCACCAGACGAGGGGCTCTTGGACTTTGGCAGAACGTGCTCTCCATATTAACATCCCTCCAGCAGAATCTCCCTTGTTCTTCATCCGCGTCTAACCCACCTTGATGTGTACACCCTCACACTACTGAATCCCAACACCTGCTCCCATTCCTCTGTCCCAACACCCTTCCCTACTTTCCTGCTTTGGTGCTTCCCCTCCAACCCCCACCTCACCCCTGAACACCCTTACTTCTCCCAACTACCCCTACCCCTCTTCTACCTATCTCTGTACTCCCTTATCGCAACGCTACCCTGAAAAGGCATTTCTGGGGCTGTAATTTGGTACTTCTCACTGTCGTTATCGACTCTTGTTGGTAAGGATCACTTACGCTTACAAGCCTTGTATTGTGCTAGTCAGTTGTATATTTTACTTGTAAACAGTGTATGTCTGTATCCTAAATAATTGTAAAATTGTATGTTTTGTAATGTCTGTACTGTTTCTTATGAGGTGGAACCTTTGTAAAAGAGTTCATACTCGGAGGTTATTTCTGAATATTCAAAATAAAATAAATACTGGAGATGAGAGCAGTCCTTTATGCCTTGTAGGCCTTGCAAGGAATTCAAGAAATGCTCTTGCCAGGTCCACTGTTGGTTCAGTCAGACAGCACTCCAGTAGTCTTCTGTCTCAACAAGCAAGGGGGCACTCGCTCTTAACCCCTATGCAGAGAGGCCATGAGAGTTTGGCATTGGGCAGTGGATCACAACCTGGACATCAGTGGTCCACATACCACGGATTCACAACATCCTTGCAGACAGTCTAAGCCGCTCTTGGTCTCAGAATCACAAATGGGAGCTACTGCAGGAAGTTGTAAACAACCTCTTTGAAAATGGGGTCAGCCAGAGCTGGACCTCTTTGCGTCCCCACTCAGTGCCAAACTACCCAGTGTTTGCTCGCTAGATCCAGGGTCTGGTGTTTTCTGGCGCAACGTATTGTCCCTCTCTTGGACAGGGAGGTTTCTGTATGCCTTCCCTCCCTTTCCACTTCCGCAGAAGGTTCTGCTCAAACTGCAGGCAGAAGGTGCTCGCATGATCCTAATAGCACCCTTCTGGCCTCGACAAATCTGGTTCCTGATGCTACAACAGCTAGCATTGGAGCCACAGTTTCCACTTACCCCTGTCCACTCATTTGCTCTCTCACGAGCAAAGGACACTAGTGCATCCCAAGCTGAGGTCTCTGCATCTGCATGCATGGCTCCTGCAGACCTGATTAGAGACAGATTTGCGGTATCCCCTAGGGTGGCAGAGGTGCTTGTGGCAGCGAGAAAACCCTCTACCAGTGCAGCATATGCCATGAAGTGGAAGCGCTTTTGTTTGTGGGCTTCCCCCCGTTCCTTGGCTCCTTTCCACTGTGCGGTGGAATCGGTGCTGGAGTACCTGCTTTCCCTTTCCATTCTGGGTCTCAGCTACTCATCCCTTAAGGTGCATCTCTCTGCACTTTCAGCTTATCATGCACCTCAGGAGGGGAAAGCTCTGGCACAAATGGACTTGTGAAAGACCTTTTTAAGAGGCATCCTGCACATCAAACTACCCAGGAGGGACCTTGTGCCTCCTTGGGACCTTCTTTTTGTCTTGGAGAAACTTACTTTGCCTCCCTTTGAACCAGCCGCAAGTTGCGAGCTCCGCTTTCTCTCTTGGAAAGCATTATTTTTAGTTGCCATTACTTCTGCTCGGAGGATTTCCGAGTTGCAGGCTCTGATGTGTAAAGAGCCTTGTCTGTTTTTTCACAGGGACAGGGTTGCCCTGCATGCAAATCCTGAGTTCCTTCTGAAGGTAGTCTCTGAAGTCACCTTAAATCAGGACATTCAACTGTCTGTTTAGTACCCAGAGTACTCAAACCGAGGGTAGGCCTTGTTACTTACCCTGAATGTACATAGAATCCTCCGTTACTATATAGAACGGACCAGTTCGACAAGAAAGACAGACCAGTTGTTTGTCTCCATTGCCCAAAGGATGTTAGGGGTTTGTGACCAAGCAGACATTGGCCAAATGGTTGGTCAGTTGCATCTCTTTCTGTTACCAGAAGTACGACAAACCCTTGCCGGGAGCGGTCAAGGGTCATTCCACTAGAGGGGTTGCAACATAGTTTGCGTCCCTCAAATATGTGTCAGCAGCAGATCTTTGTGCAGCTGCTACTTGGAGTTCAGTCCCTACCTTCATTAGACACTACATTCTGAACTTTGCTTCCAGAAGGAGAGCAGGTTTTGGCCTTGCAGTCCTCCAGGGACTTCTCTCCTAAGGAGTGCCAAGCACTCAGTATTGCTATTAGTCTTCCACCCTTCTGACTTGGGTCTCTATTTGTACTGCTTGAGACTCAGTCCTTATGGTGTTACCTGCTGCAAGAGCTCTCTCTTGAAGTAAGATAGTACAGTTACGTAAGAACTTAACATAACAGTAGATCTTCGAGAGGAGCTCTTGCAGCAGGTGGTTTTCCCACCCACCTACCCCCGGGTTTACGTAACTGTACTTCTGTCTGGGGGATGGAAGATCCTCTTTGTTTCCCCATCCTGCATATCAGCCGGGCCTCCGATGAGGTGGTGCCGGGGGACTGCCCCCTTTATGCCAGAGGGGACGTCGAGGTGGGGCCGACGTCAAGGGGTGGTCCCCCACCTTGGACTGCTAGCTAGAAGTTTTCCATCGGGTCCTAGTGCCTGGTGGCATAGTCCTTATGGTGTTACCTGCTGCAAGAGCTCCTCTCGAAAATCTACTGTTACGGTAAGTTCTTATGTAACTGTACTATTCAACATCCTCGTCAGAAAGTAGCAATGCTAGGATTAGGAGCTTGGAAGGGAAGGATGTACATTTCCAAAGATATGTGGGAGAGCGGGGTAGTGGGGAGGGGGTTAGCCTTGAGGACTGGGAATGGGGGAACGAGAAAAATGAAGTGAAGCTAAATGAACTCCGGAAGAATGGAGGAGGGAAGCACATGGGTGCCAGGGTGAGGTGAGAAGTGACAGGAGGCAAGAAGTAGAAAGAGTGGGGAACAAGAAGATAGGACAGGAGGTAGATATTAGATGGGATGGGAGGGAGGTGGGAGGAAGAGATGAGGAGACTAGGAGAGGGAAGATAGCAAGGGCAAAGAGGAGCATGATGGGAGTGAGTCAGGGAGAATAGGAGAGAGAGAGAGAGAGAGAAAGAAAAGCAGAGCTGATAGGAACAAGGGAGAGAAAATAAGAGGCTGATAATTTAGGAAGATAAAGAGATACAGGAGGGAGTAGAGAGTAACACAGAAAGGGCTGTGGAAGCAGGATGAAGAAAAATGCAGGAGAAAGGTCAGCAGATATGCAGTGCACAATAGTAGGGAAAATAATTTCCTGACAAGATATTTGCCCTATATGCGGAACCATTGGCACAATATCTTAGAAACAACATTCAAATAGAAGGATATGACAAGGAAGGACGCACTCATAAAATGGCGTACTACGTTGATGATTCACTAGTATACGTCACAAACCCTGAGCATTCTTTTCCAGCTCTGGTGGAGAGCCTCCAGGTAATAGTAAGTGGCTGGATACAAAATAAACACCCAAAAAACAGATCCTCTGGGTATAGGATTTGATCCTTTAGGACATCTTAAAAAAAGATTCCCATTTAAGTGGAATAATACACAGATAAGATACCTGGGGGTTAGTCTCACCAGAGAAAAATCGCAGCTCCATACCAGGAATCTGACCCCATTGGCCACACAAATAGCCATTGATCTGGGCTCATGGACTCATCTACCTATCCCACTAAACCAAAGAATTCAAATGATACAGATGAACATTTTGCCCAGGTTTTTGTACCTATTCCAGAATGTCCCAATACATCCCCTGAAGAAAGACAAACCAAAATGGGACAAAATGATAGCAAAATTTCTATGGCAGGGCTCCAGGCCAAGAGTGGCATATACACAATTACTGCTACCTGAAGCGCAAGTAGGCTTAGCCTTGCCAAAAGTATCATTATATGCTATGGCAACCCTCCTCTATCATACTAGCCAGTGGACCCTCCCCCCAGTCAGAATCACCACAATGGGTGAAGACTGAGTGGAATTTAACACCAAATCTACTAGATGTCAAAACGATATTTCAACCCACACGAACTGACTCAATAAGAGAGAGAGTTCATACTACACCCAAAATATACTATAAGCCTGGAGGGCATACCTGATGCTACCAGAATATAAAAGGGGAGCAAGGTGGATGGTAGTCCCAGCTCTGTCCCCGTCTCTTCCACCAGCTAGAGTAGACCATAGATTTAACACCTGGATAAGGATGGGCTTAATTCATACGTTCCAGTTTTATACTGGAGGTGTTTTGTCATCTTTTGAACAAATGTCAGTAGAGTTCCCATTGGCTAGAACAGACTTCTTCAGATACCTCCATATCAGACACTTTCATAAGCAAACACTGGGGCTGTGGGTGGATATGAGCCAGATCCCACCAATAATAGTTTTTTTTTTGTATTATCTTTTTATTCCCTGAACCAGTCCAGCCACCTACTCCCTTCTGGCAGCCAGCTTGCATCCCACCACTCTTCCCTTTCCGCCGTCTGCCGCTCCCTCATCTGCCGCCCGACTATCCCCGACATATCCCTTCATCGGGGGGAGGGGGGGCGGCCCCTACCCATGATGGCTACCGGGAGACGAGATTGAGGTGCCTGTCAGCAACTCCTTGCATCTGCATCCAGTGGCAAGGGGAGGCTCGGAGGCTTTGCGGCAAGGGGAGGCGGGCTGCCATCATCCATCCAGCATGGGTGGCCATTTTTTTCTGAATGTGCTCTCCCCACTCCACTGGGATGCACACTGCTGCGTTTTCGCACTCGCACATACGGCGTGTGGTCACCCACGCCGCAAAGCGCGATGCCAAGCCTGGTCACGAGGAGCCACCAATGGGCGATACATCATTGACCCCCCCCTCCCCGGGAGGAGAGCGTCCAGAGGGCACTCTTGAACCCTCTCTGGATAATAGTTTTTTTTTAACACAGGTGAGGATCTCCCTAGATGCGACACAGATCATCTCCAGATGCTACCAGGCGTTGATCAATATACAAACAAACCTTATGAAAACAGCTCAGAACAGGAGGGAGTCTGAGATGCAGGTGGTGGATCCTGAGAAACAGTGGTCCAGGATATGGACATGTCAGCATAAAGTAACAATTTCACATATTTGACAAGAGTACTGCTGGAAAATTACTAGCAGATTCTTCCATACAGCCAAATATTCAACTATGCACACGGCCAACTGCTTGTGACAGTGCGGTGCTGTGCTAGCCACACATACCCATATAATATGGGAAAGCCCAGTACTAACTGACTACTGGAAATCAGTGGACGAGACGCTACAGGAGTTGATCCCTGAACTACTGACCTGGGGCAGGAGACCTCCTCATGCACTTCTTCCCACCACAACTGAAGCAGAAAACAAGATTTTTGTGGCTGGCATACTTTTAACAGCAGCCAAAAACACTGTCACAAAGATGTGGCTGCCAAATACTGCACCCCAGACTTCCACATGTGAGGATATAATATATTGTATCTACAGACTAGAGTGGATGACCACTCAATTACAGAATACCCTACCAAGGCTGAATAACAGATAAACAATCTGGTTAATGTATATAATAAACCGTAGAATCAATATGATACCATAGGTAGAGGAGGGGGGAGAGAATGGTTGGAAAAAGGTAGAAGGGAGGAATGAAAGAACTGAGACCTGAGAACCCTTAAGCATGTAAAAGAAAAGAGACAACAACAGAAAACAGGGACGCTTGCTAAAATCACAATCAGAGTAGCACCTAAGTTCCCTCATCCATCATACAGTGTTAAATGTAAACTATAAATCCAAGCAAAATTTAAACACTACTATACCAAGAATGTAAAAACTAATTGATATGTAAATACACTGAAAATGTAATAACAGAATGTAATGTGATGACGCAATGGTGTAACCCATAGAAAATCAATAAAATACAAGTTTTAAAGCAAAAGAGTTGTTCTTTTCTGCTAATCTTTGCTCTGTTTTATCTCCCTGTATCATAATGTCATCTGTGCCTTATTCTGTGTAGCACTGTGTGATTTTATTAAGCTCTTTGGTTCCTCCAGGTAACTGTATTTGCCTTGTATGTTCTGTGTCTATAGATCAGAACTATTAAGGTACTCAAAAGGAGCTGTGCACTTGGGGGTGGAGCGGCGAAGCAGAGGAGTTGGACCGGGGGCTCGCAGTCAGCGGAGCGCAAGCTGCCAGCGTAGGTCCTTTTGGGGTTGCATTCGGCAGCCCTAAAGGTGCGGCGAGCTTCTGGAGAGGAGGATCTGCCAGCCAATCGGGCCTGCTGCACAGAAGGAGGAGGAAAGGGGCCAGTGGTGAAAGATAGGAGTTTGCAACCAGGCCTTAAAATTCGGATGGCCGGGATGCTACTCCAGATCTTGCAAATGGATCTGTGCAGTTGGGGGTGGAGCGACCAGTGGCCAAAGCAGAGGAGTTGGACCAGGGGCTTGCAGTTGGTGGCCCTGAGTGGAGCGGCGAGTGGCTGCAGTGGAGGTCCTTGGGTGGGGGGGCTCGCATTTGGTGGCCTTGAAGGTGTGGCCAACTCCGTGAGAGGATGACCCGCCAGCTAATCATGTCTGCTGCATAGAAGGAGGAGGAAAGGATTTTCATCCCACTCACCTTCCCCAACCGCTATTAAATGCGGAAGGTGGGAGGAGCTTGCAGTCTGGAGGCCTGTGGGTGGTCCAAGGGACCTGAACCAAAATAATCTCAAAAGGGACCGCCGCTGGGACGAGAGAGGATTGAGCTTCAGGATCCACAGAAGGGCAGCACTCCTGGTAAAAAAAAATGGCTTTTTCTCCTAAAACTTTTCAGATCTTGGGATACTTCAGTTAGTAACTTTTAAAAATTGTATTACTTAAACTTACTCTCTGCAGACTGCCTTTGACTTTTAAAACTTTGGGAACCTTCAATTATTAACTTCTAAAAAATTGCAAGCCCTAAACTAACTGCGGTAGATTCCGGGGTTGGGAGAGTTGGTTTTGTGTTTTTTATGCTTTGATGCAAATGTGCTTGAACCTGTTATGGTTAACTGCCACATGTTTGTATGTTGAAGGGATGGGGGCTTGTTGCTTCCAGGGCTGCAGGTGCTGGGTTTGGGTAAAACCTGTCAAGGCTAACTGGTCTCGTTGTTTATTGAAGGAGTGAGGGCTTGTTGCTTATAGGGCTGCAGGCACTGGGTTTAGGCATAACCTGTCAAGGCTACCTATCCTCATTGTATGTTTATTGAAGGGTTGAGCTTGTTGCTACTAAGGCTGCAGACACTGTGTTTGGGCACTTTATTAGTGCAGGGATGGGGGATTGTTGATGCCAAGGCCAGGGTCATTGTGTTGCCTTCTCTTTTCAGGACAGGGGCTTGAAATCGATGAGTAGGGGTTCTGGTTAGGAACAGGGTGACACCTTGGGTTCTGAGTGGGCATCTGAGCAGCCAGGCAAGCAACATATTTACAATCCTTGGCTGTTCACATATCATAGCAGTGCAGTGGGGGAGGTGGGGTTGGCAAAATCACAGGGGGAAGCAGGGGCAGGATGACTGGAAGCAGTTGTGGTAGAGTGGGAGGAAATTGGTATAGGGTGGAGAGGAACAGTATGAGGTGCCTGGCAGAGTAGGCTGGGCTGAGATGGGTCATGAGCGGATTCGGGGGGTCGGTCGGGTATAGGTTGGGGAAGACCAGGTTGGTGGGTTGTAGTGGCTGTGGAGCTGCAATAGCCATGAGTACCCTGTGAAGGCTAGGGCACTGTCCTATTTCTAATAGGTTAATGGGCTTGAAGGCTGAGCTGAGCAGACTCTTGTGTCCTGAACAGTTGGGTGAAGGGTATGAATATAAGGGCATGGAGACAAGCATCTTGGGGTGGGAGTGAGTCCTACAGTTGGATGAGGGAAGGACACAAGAACGGGGGGGGGCTTGAATCTGGGGTTGGGAGAGCATCAGTAAATGTGGGTGTAGAGGGAGTGAGAGAGAGAGAGAGAAGAATGGGGGACCAACAGAACTCATGCTAGAGTGGACCATCCCTGAGGGTAGACCTAGGGGAAGGGGGCCAGGGGACTGTGCGGGGGACAGAGCGGTTGAGGGCAGAGCAAAGGAGCTATAGGCAGTGGGAAGGAGGCTGCAGATGTGGGTGTATTAGGAAGGGGAACCAGCAGAACCCATGCTACGGATGACTGGTCCTGGGGGCAGATAAGGGGGAAGGGTTTAGGGGGACTGCAGGGGGGTCAGGGCTGGGGAGAGAAATGGATGGGAGCTACAGGCAGCTGGGCATCAGGAACTCATAGGTTCATGGCAAGGGGACTCGCATCACAGGAGGGGAGCACTGTTCTGCAGAAAATTGAAGGGATTCTGGTCTCGAACAGCTACTCACCATTGGATTGACTCCAAGGAGGAGGGGGGAAGCGGTCAGCAGTGGCAGGATGGCTGATGCAGTCTGCAGTGGAAGGAAGGTTAATGATGAGGTAAGGGAGTAAGAGATAGGGAGGGATGGTCCTGGGACTAAGGAAGTAGCTGGAGTTGGCTCTAGTTGCGGATCTGGGGGCTGGGAGCAACAGGCAGGGAAAGATGATGAGGTGGTAAGGAGGGAGCAAGATGCCCAGAGGGAAAGGGGACAGCAGGGACCCAGTACAGGGGGTATAGGGAACAGGGCACGGTGAGGGTAGTATGAGGGGCACCTGTGGTGATTGAGGGGCCACAGGTGCAGGGTGTAGCCAAGGGGGTGGACCCAGATGGAGCCAGGGATGGCGGTGACCCTGGTGGGGACAGGGCAGACAGTGGGCAGAACCTAGAAAGGGGGAGTATGGCAACCGGGGTGGTGGGAGAAGAAAATAGTTGGAGGGGCCAGACAAAAGGAACTGGTGGCGAGGGGGGACACATGATACAGGGAAGGGGTCAAAAGATAAGGAGGATGTCAGGGTGCTCCTGCTGGGGGATTCCATGATAAGGGGTATTAGGTGGGGAGGGGAAGGGCTGCGCCGTTAGGGTCAAGAGTATATCTGGCCTGACTGTTTACAAGGCAAAGCACCTAGTTTACACCCTAGTGAAGGACTGCGGGGGTTCCCTAATATCTTAGTACACCAGGGCACGAACTACATTGAGGGGAACAGTGTGCTTGAGATCCAGGCAAGGTTCCAGGAGCAAGCCATGATATGTCACACTGTGAAGTGCTCAGTCTCCTTTTCTGAGCTCCTACCAGTGCCTAGAGCCAGTGTGGGTAACAAACAGAAAATTAGAGTTGTTAATGAATGGCTGAGATTGTGGTGTGAGACAAGTGGGAAAGAGGTTCTAAAGCTGAATTTGTCCAAATTCCTTGAGTCTACATGGGGTTTAAACTTGTGGGGGATTGGGGTTGGAGGCATGGCCCACCCGAGGTAGACAGGGGGTGCCCAGAGGAGGCATCTGACTGTGTGATAGGGGACAGGGGGGCAGGCAAGCAGGTGGGGGGTTCAGGGGCTGAGGGGGCAGGTGATGGCAGGGGGAAGGGATAGAGAGTGGTCCTGATGAATGTCAGGAGCATGTGCAATAAGATGACTGAGCTGCAAGCTTTGCTAACAGATGGGGAGGTGGACATAGCAGCAGTTACAGAAACGTGGGCCACGCCAAAGCATGACTGGGACCTCAGCTTGGTGGGTTACTTGGTGTACAGGAAGGACAGAACTGTGGGTAGGGAAGGGGGGGCAGCATTCATCATTAGGAATGGCATTGATGTATTCAGGGTGGAGTGGGCCGAGGGGCAAGTTGAGGCAGTATGGGTTACCTTGCAAGAACTTGGGGGTAAGAGGGTGAAGTTGGGGATCTTATATAGGCCACCCTTGCAGGCAGATGATCTGGAGGAAGAATTGATGGAGAATCTCAGGGAGCATTGTGGTCAGGGGGAGGGAAGAACGGTGGTGCTGGGGGACCTTAACTTACCTGGGTGTAAGTTGGTAATAAATTACCTTTTACAGGTTCTTGGTGGAACGGCACATAGGAAGAGACAACAGACAAGTGGTATTCATGTAATAAATGAAATTTATTACAGGCAGATCATACAGGCTTATTACCAACAGTGAAATCACTGGGAGAGCTTTCAGTTTTCCTTACATAGGTATGCAGTCTCTTGTCTCAAAGAAGCTATGTGCTACACAGGGTCTTATACTCCGATAATCAGTATGGTTACTTCTAAGGAAGATACATAAAATGTGTATAATTGGCCAAAAACTGGTGGCCTGACTGCTTAGCTTGCATAGATACAATGAACAATGAAATCTCTAAAAGTCCCCAGGTCACTTGCAATTACAGTGGTGCACAAGCACTAAAGATGGCACTGTTGCCTTACTTATCCTAATACAGTAAAAATAGAGTTAAAATCATCTCTTATTGCAATAAAACCTAGTGGAGCATAATATGCTTTAGTAAAATACCTTAGAACACAGATCCTGACACTTATGCTTATATGATAAGTGTTTTTGCCCTAAGGTTAGTACAAATACAGTCATACAATCAAGCCATACAAAGGCAAGAGTATTGGACTTCAGGAGGGCTGACTTTGGGGAAAATGAGAGAGTGCCTTACAAAAGTTCTAGCAAACAGGCAAGAAGAAGGGGTGGAGGAACAATGGGGAGTAATCAAAACAGCCATCACAGAGGCAACAAGCCTTTGTGTAAAGCAAATCAATAAAACACAACGAAGGAAAAAAACGCTATGGTTCTCAAAAGAGGTGGCAGGGAAGGTTAAGGAGAAAAGGATAGCATTCAGGAAATATAAAGAAACACAGAAGGAGCAGGACAGAAAACTTTATCAGTTAAAGCAGAAAGAGGCTGGGAAGGCAGTCAGAATAGCAAAGGCCCAAATCGAGGAGAGGATAGCCAATTCTGTTAAGAAGGGGGATAAGACCTTTATAGGTACATTAGGGAGCTAAGAAAGACCAAAGGAGGGATACTGAGGCTTAATAAAGGGAGGGAATGTGGTAGAGGGGACAGTGAAAGCAGGATACTGAACTAATATTTCTGCCTCAGTAGTCACAAAGGAAGAGGAGGGAGAGGCACCTAAACCATACAAGAGAAACACCTGAAGACGGGGTCGATACCAGTCCATTGACAGAAGAAGGGGCTGAAAGAACTAATAAAATTGAAGGTGGACAAAGCAATGTGGCCTGATGGAGATTCACCCAAGAATTCTAAAAGAACTAAGGGTAGAACTAGTGACACCGCTGACTACTCTCTTTAACAAATCATGGGAGTATGGGTGGTACCTGAGGACTGGAGGAGGGCAGATGTGATTCCTCTTCACAAAAGTGGGAGCAGGACAGAGGCAGGAAACTACAGACCAGTTAGTTTGACCTCAGTGGTAGGGAAAATGATGGAATCACTTCTGAAGGAAAGAATTGTTGAGTACCTAGAGGCCAGTGGGGCACAGGACCCAAGGCAGCATGGATTCACAATGGGAAGGTCGTCAGACTAATCTAATAGATTTCTTTGACTGGGTGACCAAAGTAGTAGACCAGGGAGGGGCTGTGACATGGCCTACCTAGATTTTAGCAAGGCATTTGATACAGTCCTTACATAAAAGATTAATACATATGTTAGCCAGCCTTTGAGTGGCCCCAAGGTGGTAGCCTGATAAAAATTGGCTAGACAACAGAACGCTAACGGGTAGTAGTAAATGGAGTAATACAGTGAAGAAAGGAGGGTTACTAGCAGGGTACCGCAGGGTTCAGTACTGGGACCGGTCCTTTTTAATGTCTTTATAAGTGACATTGCAGAGGAACTGGAAGGAAAAGTATGTCTCTTTGAAGACGACACAAAGATCTGCACCAGGGTTGACACACAAGATGGAGTGGAAAGGATGAGAAGGGACTTGGCAAGGTTGGAGGAATAGTCAAATGTGTGGCAGCTCAGATTCAATGCAAGGAAGTGCAAGGTAATGCTCATGGGAAACAAAAACCCAGGGGAAGAGTACACAATGGGGGTGAGATACTGACAACAGTAAAAATGGAAAGGAACCTGGGGGTAATTATATCAGATGACCTAAAGGTGGGCAAGCAATGTGAGAAGGCAGTAAGGAAGGCTGGGGGATACTGGGATGCACAGGAAGATGCATCAGTAGTAGAAAAAGGGAAGTTGTTATCCCTCTCTACAGACAGTTAGTGAGACCCCATCTGGAGTACTGTGTGCAGTTCTGGAGACCCCATCTCCACAAAGACATAGACAGAGTGGAGGCTGTCCAGAGGAGGGCAACCAAAATGGTGCAGGGTCTGCACCAGAAGACATACGAAGAAAGACTAAAGGAGCTTTGTATGTATACCCTTGAGGAAAGAAGGGAGAGAGGCGACATGATAGAAACTTTCAAGTACCTCAAGGGAATCAACAAAGTCCAAGAGGGTAGCATCTTTTAGAAAAAGATATGTGCAAGAACAATGGGGACAATTTGAAGATAGAGGGGGATGTCTCAGAGGTAATGTGAGGAAGTATTTTTTCACGGAGAGGGTTGTGGATGCATGGAACAGCCTCCCTGAGGAGGTCGTGGAGTCAAGAACAGTGGGGGAATTCAAGAATGCATGGGACAGACATAAGGCATTCCTAGTGGGGGGTAGGAGGAAGTAGGCTGTTGGTTAACTAGGATCTGCAGCTTATCTGTTAGGTAGGAAAATGGGCACACTAGGTGGGCCAAGCGGTCCTTATCTGCCGTCAAATTCTATGTTTCTGTGTTTCTATGTACCTACATATATGTTGCTGTCCATGAGGTGGGAGTACAATCAGTGGAGCTGGACCATGGATAACATCCCCCCCTTGTTGCTTTCAGAAGAAGAAAAGGCAACAACCACAGGAAAGGGGATGGTGCTACAAAAGTCGTTTACAAGCCTGACATACGAGCCTTGTAAAGGAATTCGAGTTGTTCTCGGTGTTGTCTTAGTAAAGTATGTCGTAGAAGGCAAAGGGTTAGTATCAGAAAAACAATCAAGAATGCTTGAATAATAACAAAAGCTGTAAAAGGGATTTCTAACCAAGTATTGGATAGAACAGTGCTTAAATCGCCATCATGAATAAGACCAAGAGCATCACTAGCCTTAGAAATATTATTGCTAATATAAATCAAACGTGAATCTTTTCTAGCTAAGAGAGATTTCAAAGAAAGAGTCAAAGGGTCAATGTGCATGTTAAACATGGGCAAATATTGAGACAAGGCAAGAAAGTATTGCGGATTGGTATCAATAACATCTGGTTCAGGGAGTGGAACAGTTTCGGAAGCCACTCGTGAGGGAGCAGTCTTAGACCTTATACTCTCAAATGGGGACAGTGAGAGGATCTCAGATCTAGAAGTGGGTTGCCATCTGGGAACAAGTGACCATCAAACAGTGTGGTTCACGTTAAACTCAGCTACAGAGTCAAGTCATACGAAAGTGAGGGTACTGGACTTCAGCAGGGCTGACTTTGGCAAGATGGGAGAGTGCCTTAGAAAAACACTAGCAAACCGGCTAGAAGAAGGGGTAGATCAACAATGGGGAATCATCAAAACTGCCATCACAGAGACAACACGCCTTTGTGTGAAGCAAATAAACAAATCAAAACAAAAGAAAAAGCCACTATGGTTCTCAAAAGAGGTGTCTGGGAAAGTCAGAGAGAAAAAGATAGCATTCAGGAAGTATAAGGAAACAGAGAAGGAGCAGGACTGAGAGCTGTACCAGTTAAGGCAGAAGGAAGCAGGGAGGGAAGTCAGAACAGCAAAGGCCCAAACTGAGGAAAAGATAGCCAACTCGGTTAAGAAGGGGATAAAACCTTTTATAGGTACATCAGGGAGCATAGAAAGACAAAGGGAGGGATAGTGAGGCTGAATAGAATGGATGGTGGGTGGGCAGAGGGGGACAGTGAAAAAGCAGGGATACTGATCGGATATTTCTGCTTAGCATTCACAAAAGAGGAGGGGAGGTGCCAAATCCAATTAAGAGAAACACTCTTGATAAGGGGGTCGATCCCAGTCCTGTCACAGAAGAAAGGGTTCTGCAAGAACTCCTAAAACTGAAGGTGGACAAAGCAATGGGGCCTGATGGAATTCACCCCAGAATTCTAAAACAATTACAGTAAGTGGAGAACTAGTGAAACCACTGACTACCCTTTTTAACAAATCATGGGAGGATGGTGTGGTACCAGAGGACTGGAGGAAGGCGGATGTGATTCCCCTTCACAAAAGTAGGACCAAGACAGAGGCAGGAAACTACAGACCTGTCAGTTTGACCTCTGTGGTAGGGAAAGTGATGGAATCACTTCTGAAGGAAAGAATAGTTGAGTACCTAGAGGCCAGTGGGGCACAGGACCCAAGGCAGCATGGGTTCACAGCAGGAAGGTCATGTCAGATGAATCTAATTGATTTCTTTGACTGGGTGACTAAAGTAGTAGACCAGGGAGGGGCTGTGGACATGGGCTACCTAGACTTTAGCAAGGCATTTGACGGGGTCCCACACAAAAGATTAATAGTCAAATTAGCCAGCCTGGGAGTGGGTCCCAGGGTGGTAGCCTGTCTTTATAAGTGACATTGCAGAGGGACTGGAAGGAAAATTATGCCTCTTTGCAGATGACACAAAGATCTGCAACAGGGTTGATACACAAGGAGGCGTGGAAAGGATGAGAAGGGTCTTGGCAAGGTTAGAGAATGGTCGGAAGTATGGCAGATATGATTCAATGCAAAGAAGTGCAAAATAATGCATCTGGGAAACAAAAACCCAGGGGAAGATTACACAGTGGGGGGAGGTAGTAACAACAACAAAAAAGGAAAGGGAGCTGGGGGTAATCATATCAGAGGACCTTAAGGTTAGCAAGCAATGTGAGAAGTCAGTAGGGAGGGCTGGGGGTATACTGGGATGCATAGGGAGAGGCATCAGCAGCAGAAAACAGGAAGTTGTTATCCCTCTGTACAGACAGTTGGTGAGACCCCATCTGGAGTACTGCGTCCAGTTCTGGAGACCCCATCTCCGCAAGGACATAGACAGGATAGAGGCAGTCCAGAGGAGGGCAACTAAAATGGTGCAGGGTCTGCAAGTGAAGCCATACAAGGAGAGACTAAAGGAGATTAATATGTATACCCTTGAGGAAAGGAGGGAGAGGGAGACATGATAGAAACTTTTAAGTACCTCAGTGGAATCGGCAAAGTCCAAGAGGGTAGCATCTTTCAGAAAAAAAGACGTGCAAGAACAAGGGTACACAATTTGGAGGGAGAGCGGTTCAGGGGCAATGAGAGGAAGTATTTTTCCACAGAGAGGGTGGTAGATGCATGGAATAGCCTTCCTGAGGAGGTTGTGGGGTCTAAATCTGTGGGAGAATTCAAGAATGCATGGGACAGACATAAGGCAATTCTTGTGGGGGGTAGGAAGAAATAGGCTGTTGGTTAACTAGGATCTGCGGCTTATCCTGTAGGTAGGGAAATGGGCAGACTAGGTGGGCCAAGCGGTCCTTATCTGCCATCAAAGTCTGTGTTTCTATGATCACAGTGTGACCAATTACTGTTTTCTTCTGTGGAGTAAAACAGAAGTTAGGAACTGAGATATCACAAGTTTTTTCACCATAAGCAAAAGATTTATGATTTGTCACTACACAATACTGCCCGTCGGTATTGTAGGTAACTCGTACAGTTGGAATCTTTCTTTACTGTAGACACGTATGGGACATGCAAAGGACTGGTTGATGAGCCGTGAAGTGAAGCAATGTACCTCTTCCAGGTAGCTTCGGTATGCAGCTGTTTCGGAATCGTGCTGAATATGTAGTTTGCAGAGATTTGGATTCATCATCCTCATCTGTGTCACTCAGGTTGTACGGCAGATCACCACCCAAGGTAAAGGCCCAGTCAAGATATGCCGGAGAATATCCACAGACAGGTTTAATAATGTCCAATACGTCACAGCGGCAATGGTAGTAATATCCCTTTTTGGCGTAACTGTTCGTGTGTGGCGCCACCCAGGCTTGGAGAACAGAGTGGAAGATCAGGAGGGAGGGCAGATCAGTTCTTTCTCGAGGGGTTAGTGTCTCCAAATGTTTAGGGATTTCTAATACCATGGCAAGAATGGATAGATGTTGTCATCCAGATGTCTGATGGATATACCTTATCCATAGCACTGTGCCAGACCTATGGAAATCTGCAAGAGTAACGCCTGTCTTTAAAAAAGGTGACCCAAAGGACATGGCCAGTTACAGACCTATAGCAATTCTCTCTGTCCTTAACAAGATCCTAGAGAAAATAGTTGCATCGCAGACCATTGACTACCTTACACGCTACAATCTCCTCTCAGACACTCAGTATGGTTTCAGAAAAGGTCATAGCACCACCACGGCTCTTGTTCAACTAACTACTGATATTCTGTCCAACATGGACTCTGGAAAACTCACAGGTGCCATCTTCATTGACCTCACTAAGGCTTTCACCTTGTTGACCATCCCTGCTTCTCCACTTCCATAAATTCCATTTCTTACCCCTGTTGTGGACTGGTTTGTAGCTACCTGTCAAACAGGTCGCAGCTGTCAAATTTAACTCCTCCCTGTCCAACATGTCTGATATCAACCTTGGGGTCCCCAGGGCTCTATCCTTGGGCCCCTGTTCTCAATTTTATCAACAATGCAGCTGAGGTCCTGGAATCCTGCTCAGCTATTCTCTCGCTGATGACCTGATCATCTACACTAGTTCTTCTAGTATTGCCTGCATAAACACATCACTTACTTCAGACTTCAATAAGGTCTTAGACTGGCTACTAGACCGTAAGCTTGTACTAAATGAAAAGAAAACGAAAGCCATGCTCCTAGGTTCTGCAATCAAGATTAAGACCTGTTCTAGTTTGCTGAGTGTCTTCACCCAGGAGGATTTCCACTTGAAAATGTTACTTCCTTCAAGTACCTTGGGATCCTCCTGGACCAGTCCCTGGATTTTAATCTTCACATTCAGTCCTCGTGCAAAGCTGTAAACTCGAAACTAGGAGTAGCTTACAAAGCGAGCTACATGCTTACACCTCGGCTAAATTAGCAATTGTCCGAGGTATTCTGCCCCAACCCTACTCCATGGTGCCTCTATTCTTACCTCTGCCCATAAAACCTCCCTACTAAAATGGGACGAACTTATAACAATATATGTTTATTTGCCCTTCGCCACCTCGACTCAAACATCACTGCCTTCTTTATAAGGATCTAAATTGGCTCTCACCCTCTGCCAGTAGACAATACTACCTTGGATCACTAATGGACTCGATCATCCGGGGAAAAAAACCCGTCCCAGCTGGCGGCGTTGCTGGTCCCTCAACCATCCTCCCATGGCCTGTGATCAGCTGACAAATTCTTGCTCTATGTTCCGAGATGTCGGACGACTAAAGGCACAGGGGCCTTCCAATTCTCTGCTCCCAGGCTATGGAATGCTCTTCCACTCAACCTCCGGCTGTCTCAGTCTCACTTTGGATTTAAAAGTGAATATCGTCGTTATCTATCCTTAGCTGATGCTTGTACATGCTTTGACCCAACCTGAAGCTCCTGAGACTTACCAGTAATGTCACCCCTGCTCTAATCCAGCTCCAAGACTGTCTCCTCTTCTGCTCCCCATACTTTTCCTTCTCTTTGTAAATAACTTCTTGACTACTAGCTCTCTTTCTTCTTGAACCTTGTTGCTGACCATCCACTGTTGTTTTGCCAGTTACCACCCCTGACCTTCTTTCTGTCAGTCTTTCTTGTTATATTTGAACATTCCTCACATTTCTCTCTATATAACCTTACTATGTTATTAACCCTTTCGCTCCACAGGTCGGGTCCATGGTTTCTGCACTTATTATATATCTTACTGCCATTATCTGTATAATGCTTGCCATTATTTTTTGTTGTTTCTACCCATTGTATTTTTGTAGCACTGCTGTACTGTTCCTCTATTTGTACTATTGTACCCATGTTGCTGTTGTTCAACTGTTCTCCTTTTGTTGTACTCTCCCGGGTCGTGCCTGAAAATAGTCATTTTATGGCTAGTGCACCTACCCGGTTAACAAAAACTAAATAAATAAAAAAATAAAAAATAAAATAATAGCAGCCAATCTGTCAAAAACAGAAGTTTGTGGATCGAAGCGGGGCAGTGACACAGTGAAAGTAATAAACATATTGTCTTGGACTGAGCCTTTCTTACTAAAGTAAGAAGGTGCTTGGTTTGGATATCGTGAGACATACTTAAGATTTCTAGCAGTAGACATAGAAATATTAACAGATTTTGACACACACACACACACACAGTAATGTATGCATTAGACGTGCAATGAGGACAATACCATTTAGACATTCGTCTATCATGAATAATATCAAGAATGCGTCCTGTTTCCAAATCCCTGATGAGATTGTTAATAGTGGCCATAACATGTGACCCATAGGTGGAGCATAAAAGTTCATGGGCAATATATTGCTTGTCTGCCTCCTTGTTATTTTGAAAAATCAGTTAATTAATCTTATTCTTAGTTTCACTGAACCCTTTGGCAATTTTCTGCATGTTATATACAGTAAAACATTTTTCTTGATATAAACCATCTACACCATGTAACAGTGGGGGTGGAATATCATGTTTAACAGCTTGCTGAAAATTAAGTATTTGTACTTTAATAGCAGCTATATCTGCTCTATTCCTGATAGACATGGCTGAGCCAAAAAGGCCAGAGATGGTGGCTGCTGCACCAGTAACATCTGCAGTGTCACGCCTAGTGCGTGGTCTAGCTTTAGCATTAGGTGTGGGTCTAAAAACTCCTACATAATCAGTGGCATGAGGTCCACTAACTGGATCATTTGTGTATTTGTAAGCAGCTACAATGTCTAGAGGCATCATACTGAAAAATTTAGAAGTGTTGGTCATGTGACAGAGCCCAAACTCAGCCCTATTCCAATGTGTAAGATTGAAAATAACTGGGACATGCATGAATTGTACATTATTAATCGGGGCTCGTGGAAGGGAAGTGGCAGTCAGACCACTAAGAGGACCAGGCTCCTGGGGAGGACATTCAGTCATTTCTTCTCCAGTGGGTGGGACTACAGAATGGAACAGGGCTTCAGTAGCCACATAGTTGTGAAGACAGAAAGCACGTGTCTCCTCAGAGGTGAGGCGATCACAAAAGGTAGGATCTATTAAAGTAGTCAAGTTATAATGATCAGTATGTCTAGAAGAAGCTTGTTGAATAGAGTGTGTACCATTCTGTGCAATGCCGATGTTGGACCATCCATGGAATGTACCTTTGGATAGATGAGCTACAGGAAGTTTGCCTGTGTGGTAATAATTTGGCGTTTCTTTTCACCGAAATTGGGTTGTTCTGGGCACACACTACGCAGTTGTCCACATACTGCTCTACATCTTTGGCCATGCCAGGCCACCAGACGACAATTTTAAGTCTCTGGAGGGTGTTGCCTAACCCCTGGTGTCCACCATTGGGGGGTCTCATGAACCATATGGATGAATTCGATTTGCAAAAATTGTGGTGCAATCCACAGTTTGTCACCTGTATCTTCTTTTCGATACCAGATGAGCTTCTGATCACTAGATACAGTAAGTGTATATTGTCTGAGTATCTCTCTTGTATGGACTACCAGCTGGTAGTTCTGTTCAATCCCTTTGTCTAGAAATTTGAACACATCTTTTAGTTCTGGGTCAGATTTCTGTGCAGCAGAAAGCTCCAGTGGAGGTTCTAGTACTGGTTTCTGCCTGGTATTAGCGGCTAAGAAAATAGCTGCCACAGCTACTGGGTGAGTCATTGTCCATGTCTCTCCCCCCCGAGCACCTGCTTTGCAAGCGAGTCCACACAATGGTTGTATTCATGGTAAGGGTCCGATTTCAGTGAGCCTTTACCTTGTGGATGTACAGTTTATGAGTAAACTGTTGCGTCAGAGTGTATATACACAAACAAATCCCTGTTCTTGACAGGTGTGCCATCAGAGGATGTAAAGTTATTTTTCTCTCAGAATGGTAGAAACTCAGTCAGGGATGAGCAGACCAAGTTAGAGTCTGCAAAGATGATGACATCCTTGTCACCATGGGGCATGACCTCTAAAGCACAGGCCACAGCTGCCAGTTAAGCATACTGTAAGGAGACAGTGCATTTCCTGAACATGCGCCTGAAATCGCCATCTTGATCTAATATGAGCACACCAAATCCTGCTATCTGCTCTCCATCTACATAGGAGGCGGAGCTGTCTGTAAAGCCGCGATACATGATGGTATCTTCTAAAACATCTGGTGTAGCCAGTAACAATGGCCCCAGCTCAGGTAAGTCAGGAGATTGGAGTGCAGAGTCATGGGGCCTACCTGCGTAGAGTAGACCATGGGTCAAGATGGATGGCATTTTTGCAGGTAGTACTTTGATATCCCCGTTCTGCAAAAGCATAGATCATTGGGTGAGTCTGGTATTGGAAACTTGAACCATCTTTTACTTTGTCTGAAAGCAAGAAGTTGGTTGGGATGTGGCAGGTATGCCAGACAATAGGTGCATACCCAATGATGTGCATAAAATGTTTGACAGCCCAGTAGGTTGCCGAGAGTGTTCTTTCACAGAGACTGTATTTTCCCTCTGCTGGGGATAGCATCTGAGATGCATAGGCAATGGGCCTAAAGTACCCATTACAATTTTGTGCCAGCACTGCAGTCATGGCCACATCAGAAGTGGCAGTTTCCAAATGGAATGGGAGATTCGGGTTAGGATTGATCAGTACTGGGGCTGAGGCTAATGCCTGCTTGATCTGTGTGACAGCTTCAGTATGAGTGGGACCCCATGTCCAGGGGATGTCATTTTTCAGAAGTTCATATAAGGGAGCAGCCTTCAAGGCAAAATCTGGGATAAAATCCCTGGAGTAGTTTACCATTCCTAAGAAGCGTCTGAGTGTTGCCCCGCTAGTAGGAAGTGGCAGATCTAGTCAGGCCTGGATCTTCTTGACAGCTGGGCTTCTGCCTTGGTCTGTAATACATAGGCCAAGGAAGATGACCTCTTTTTCACACAGTTGTGCCTTAGAGGGGTTGCACTTGAGGCCTGCTCTCTTGAGGAGAGACAGAAGTTCATCTAGAAGGGACAAATGATCTTCTTTCATAGTGATTGCTAGAAGCAAATCATCCACATACTGCAGGAGACACTGAGGTGTGGAGAACCCCTGCAGAGCATCCATCATGTGTAGCTGGAAGAGGGAGGGGCTATTTTGAAAGCCCTGAGGAAGGCATGTCCAGGTTTACTGGCATCCATCGAAGGTGAAAGCAAATTTGTATTGGCTTTCCTGTGCTAATAGGAGTGACCAGAACCCATTAGAGAATGTCAAGGGCTGTGAACCACTTTTTGTTAGGTGTCAACAACTTGAGCACATCAGGTGCTGATACTACTGTTGGTGTGCAACTAGGGGTAACTTGATTATGTTTCCTGTAATCAGTTGTGAGTCTCCAAGCTCCGTTTGGCTTTTTCACAGGCCAAATAGGTGAATTAACAGTGGAGACACAGGTCCTAATTACTCCTTGCTGTAGTAGTAATTGGATGGTCTCCCTCAGTGATGGCAAGCCTTCAGTAGGGAATGGGTACTGCTTCTGCCTCACAGGGTCGGGCCCTGTGATTTCAGTGGTAGTGTGAATCCTGCCACAGTCATGCTTGTTGGTGGCAAACACGTCAAGGTGTTTTTGCAGCAAGGGTACAAGCTCAGAAAACAGGTAATGAGTTTTGAACAAAGCCTTGACGTCATACTCGTTGTTATGGGAGATGACTGCCACCACATGAGAGTCTGGAATTGGTGACAGCATGACATTGTCCTTTGATCTGAAGAAGTAGTATATTGGCTAGGTCCACTACACAGCCATGTAGTGCTAGGAAGTCAGTTCCCAATATGCTGGGGTCATGACGTAATAAACCATGAGGTCGAAAGCAAAATCAGTTCTGAGGTGGCCTACCACCACAGGTAGAGGAACAGATTGGTAGGTGTGTAGCTGGGTACCATCTACACCCTGGGCACTGGTCTTCCAGCCAGTAGACCAGTCAGATGAGACTGGGTTCTTATCATGGAGGACTGACATGGCTGCTCCGGTATCCAGAAGCATGGTAAATTGGCGGCCCCTGACCGTGGCCTTTACACAAGGTCGTCCATTTATGTCAACAATCAAGTCGCTCACAATCCAGACTGGGGCCTGTAATTGTCGATCAGTATTTTCAGAATCATCATCACCCTCCTGTTCCTGGAATCTGAGGCCTGCTGGATCTTTCAAGGCCTCCTGTATGTCCTGCATAGAATACAAGTGTACCTGTGACGTCACAGGCACTGCGACGGCCTGCATGCATGGTTCCTACTTGGTTGTCGCATTGGCCTGGCCTGTAACTGGTGCCAAAAAAGGATTCTTCCCTCGGCTGTTCGTCTTGTTCCCCTGGCCATGTGGTTGTCCAGCAGCCGGAGCAAGGGTCACTATAGTGCATGTACCTTTAGCTTCCCTCTCAGCACTGATCTCCTCCAACAGCTTGTGTAGGGTCTGTTTTTCATCTTTGATCTGTCAGTAGCTAGGACCGTTGCAGTTCTGGCTATTCTGTTGGGCATTTGGATTTTTCCAATTGCTTCTGTCTCTGTTTCTGTAGTTCTGGTCCCCCCCCCCTTGTGACTGCTTGTCATCAGAAGGGGTGTCGTTTTTCTGGTTGTTTCCCTCCACGGTGTAGTGGGTAGGGGTCTTGGGGTGGACTGCATTGCATCCACTTTGTTGGATTCACCGGAAGCAAGGTTACGGAGGTAGACCTGGTAGACCCGCTCCGTCTTGGTGAGAATATTCGCAAAAGTATTGGTACTTGGGTAAACATTAAGCGCAACCTTTTCCCGCTGGGCTGGAGTCATGTTCCGGATGTACAAATCCCTGTACTCAATTTGGTCTTGGTCTGCGAGTTCGCCTGCAATGCCTTTGCCAGTGTTGTATGCGAGCCATAACAATTGGTGGTAGGCCGCAGGGCTTTCCTTCACATTCTGCTTAACCTTGTAGGCGAAGCGACCTCCAGTGACACTCAGAAAATTGGCAACTATAGGGCTGCAGAAATGTTGTCAGAGACAAGAGTGTTGGAGTTGCGCACCATCTCTGGGAGCGGGGCCCAGAGGGTAGGTTCAGTTATCTGTCACAAGACTTGAACCTGGTACTCGGGTTGGAGAGAAAGCCTCTCGCAAAGGGAGAGCACTTTCTCCAAGTGGCAACTGAGATTGTCAGTTTGGCCCATTTGTCCAATACTCTGGGCAATCTGCTGGACAGAGTGAGCGACTTGCAGGGGGTTTGAGGTGTGCATTGATGCACAGAGTTCATCACAGTCCAGAGCTCTGTGAAGCACAGCTTCTGCTGCCACATTGACAGTAGCTCTATACGTGTGGTCCTGATTGACCGATTCTCTGAGAATTTTCTCAATTTGTTCCCGGATGGCTTTCTTTTGATCCTCCGGGACAGTGATTCTTCTCATAGCTTCACTAATTATGCTGCGGATCTCTGACTCCTCTCCCCTGGTGAGAAGAGTGATCAGAGACGCACCACGGAATAGAGGCCCTCCGCCTGTGTCATGGGGGCCGCCTTCTTGGCAGTGTACATAGCTTCCGTCATGTTTGTGTAAATGTGGCAACACAGAATGCGTGCCGATGTAGGTGCCGTCTTGAGAATGGCTGGCAGAAGTTGCTCCACCACTGGGGTTGGACTTGCATGTGATGTGGCATACCTTGTCATCAGGCAGTCATCATCTCTGGATGACGCAGTCTCAATGGGCATATAACGTAACCTATTCATGACCTTAACATGGCCGGCAAGAACCTCCCGTTGATGGTGCAGCTTCGCCATCTTTTCTCTACACTTCTTGTGACAAACTGTTGCAGTACCCTGTTCAATACCTTTTTCAACCTCACACTGCAATACTGTATAGGCGGCGCCAAATTTGACGTTTTCCCTAAGTTCTTACTCCAACTCGCGACTCACACGCTCATGCTCCTCTTTCAGCTCAGCATTCTCCCCTCTCAACCCCTCATTCGTACTCGCTTAAAATATCATTCAGATATGCTGTTTCTTGGCACATTTCAGCCTTTCACAATCATCTCTCAACAAGCAAATTTCACGCTCAGTGTCTTGAGCAGTACAGTGCAACAGTCTGTTATTGGCATCATGGACTGACTATGTCTCCTCTGCTAGTTTCTGTTCCTTTTTCTGTAACTCCGATGCCTGCAAGCCCATTTCTGTTTTGAGAGATGCAGTTTGCAGTTCAATGGAGGCACACCTCACTGTGAAACTCTCAACAGCGGTATATAGAGCCACAACCAAAAGACGTTTAAGGTTGTATTTCTTGGTTATGTGTTTGGACTCTAATTAGTGATCAAATAATAGCAGCAATGGTTTGTCTGCAGATTTTGTGTCCAGCGCGAAATCTGTCCATCCGCCATGAGATGTGAGGTAGTTTGAGATATCGAGCCTCGGTTCTGTGCAAAGTTCAGACATGACAAATAAGGGGTAGACAAAGAAGCAGTTAGAAAACTGGGATGGCTGGGTTTATACTGGGATGTATAGGGAGAGGCATCACTAGTAGAAAACAGAAAGTTCTCTCTGTACAGACAGTTGGTGAGACCCCATCTGGATTACTGCGTCCAGTTCTGGTGACCCCCATCTCCATAAGGACATAGACAAGGTGGAGGCAGTCCAGAGGAGGGCAACTAAAATGGTGCAGGGTCTGCAACAGAAGCCATATGAGGAGAGACTAAAGAAGCTTAATATGTATAGCCTTGAGGAAAGGAGGTAGAAGAGGGACATGATAGAAACTTTTAAGTACCTCAAGGGAATCCACAAAGTCCAAGAGGGTAGCATCTTTCAGAAAAGAGATGTACAAGAACAAGGGGACACAATTTGAAGAAAGGGGGGACGGCTAAGGGGCGATGTGGGGAAGTATTTTTTTCACAGACAGGGTGGTGGATGCATGGAACAGCCTTCCTGAGGAGGTTGTGGGGTCAGAAACAGGTGGAGGAATTCAAGAATGCATGGGACAGACATAAGGCAATTTTGGGGGGGGGGTAGGAAGAAATAGGCTGATGGTTAACTAGGATCTGCAGCTTATCCAGTAGTTAGGGAAATGAGCAGACTGGGTGGGCCAAACGGTCCTTATCTGCCATCAATGTCTCTGTTTCTGTGGACAAAATTCTTGGTGCCGTCATCAACCACTTTCCAGTCCCCGGTGGGTGAACGGTGATGCAAAGGCGGTACGCTGTCACTCACAGTGGGAGTCTGAGGAGGTCCAGTGTGGGTGTGCCACGCCCAAGACCAAGACGGTGTGGGTCTGCCACAACCATTATCACTGTAAGCATGAGTAGGTGAAAAATGCACTACATTACTTGATATTCAAATAAATTGAATGGAATCTTCTGTTGTACCTTCCAGCCAGCACACAGTCGCCAAATGTAAGTTGGTAATAAATTACCTTTCTCAGGTTCTTGGTGGAACGGCACAAATGAAGAGACAACAGACATGTGGTATTCATGTAATAAATGAAATTTATTACAGGCACATAATACTAGCTTACTACCAACAGTGAAATCACTGGGAGAGCTTCCAGTTTTCCTTACCTAGGTATGCAGTCTCTCGTCTCAAAGAAGCTACGTGCTACACAGGGTCTTATAGCCCGATAATCACTATGGTTACTACTAAGGAATATACATAAAATGTGTATAATTGGCCAAAAACAGGTGGCCTGAGTAACTGCCCTAACTAACATTAGAAGTTGCTTAGCTTGCATAGATATAACAAACAGTGGGATCTCTAGAAGTCCCAGGGTCACTTGCAGTTACAGTGGTGCACAAGCACTAAAGATGGCACTGTTGCCGTACTTATCCTAATACAGTAAAAACAGAGTGAAAAGCATCTCTTATAGCAATAAAACATAGTAGAGCATAATATGCATTAGTTAAATACAGTAGAACACAGATCCTGACACTTATGCTTAGACGATAAGTGTCTTTCCTCTAAGGTTAGTACATGTACCTACATATATGTTGCTGTCCGTGAGGTGGGGGTACAGTCAGGGTTGCTGGACCATGGATAACTGGGCAGATTGGGGAACTATGGCATCCACGTCAACCAAGGATCAGCACCTGCTGGACATCTTCCAGGATGCATTCCTGTTCCAACTGGTGGCGGATCCTACAAGGGACAGTTGTGTCCTGGAAGTGGTCCTATCAGACTGTGACCTGGTTAGGAACCTCGAGGTCAGGGACCCTCTGGCAGGGAGTGATCGTGCCTCAGTCTGGTTTTCCCTGAGCCTGGGGGGGGAGGAAAATTGTACTAAAACAGTAGTAATCGACTTCAGTGGTACAGACTTCAAGGGTATGGAGGGGATCCTCAGGGAGCATTTACAGGGGATCAGTCCAGGCATGGACACAGACAGCAGATGGGAAGTTATTAAAAGAGGGCTTCTGGAAGCTCCTAGGGCCTGCATTAAGGTCAGACGCAAGGCTAGGGGTGCCAGGAAACTGTGCTGGTGGACTAGGGAGGTACAGGAAGTGGTAAGGGAGAAGAGGGGAGCTTACAGACGATACTAGCAAACGCGAGGGGTTAGGGACAAGGAGGAGTATGATAACATATGCAAAACTATATATACTGGCTGGCAATATAGCCCAGAGGTTAGATTGATGAGCTGTGAATGAGCTTGGTACATCCTGCAGACCTGAGTTTGATTCAGACAACCCCCACTTGCATACTTTGCGACTCTGAGCAAGTCACTTAACCACCCAAGTGCTCCTGGGTCACCCCTGAAAACAGGCAGTTGTGTCTACTGAGCCTTACCCAGTTACCAAAGAATTAAAAAAAAAAAGAAAAAGGGGGTAGTGAGATTGGCCAAGGCTAGGGCGGAGCAGAAGTTGGCTCAGGGGATCTGGGAGGCGATAAAAAATTTTAGGTATATCAGGAAGGAGGAAAGTGAAGGCAGATTAGCAGGTTGAGGACAGGAGGGGTAGGTTGAGGCGGCTGGGGAGCAGGCTGAGGTACTAAATAATTACTTTGCCTGCTCACACTAGAGATGATGGTGGGCAGCACCTTATGGGGAGGGGGGCAGAGTCGAGGAAGGGGGCACCTCATGGGGGAGGGGGTCAGTTTTGAAGAAGGGGGGAGGTAACAGATGGGGAAATTAATGCTGGTAAGCTATGTGATGCCCTCAGTCCCTAAAAACAGATAAGGCACTGGGACCGGACGACTTGCATCCCAGGCGTCTCCCCTGGCGGACCTCTTTAGCTCCTCCCTATGGATGAGGTGTGTGCCTCAGAACTGAAGGGCAGTTCACATCGTGCCCATTCACAAAGGTGGGCCACAGGAGGGCAATTACAGGCCCGTCAGCCTGACGTCCGTGGTGGGAAAAATGATGAAAGCCATATTGAAGGAGAGGCTGGATGAGTTCCTGGGGGCAGGGGACAATTTGAATGATCACCAGCATGGCTTTGTGAACAGCAGATTGTGTCAGACTAACCTTATGGAGTTCTATAATTGGATGACTAGGGCACTGTACCAGAGTAGGCTGGTGGATGTCCTCTTGCTAGACTTTAGCAAAGCGTTTGACTTGGTGCCACACCCCGGGCTGAGGGATAAGTTGGAGGGAATGGGGGTGGGGAAGAAGATGATTAGGTGCATAGAAACTTTCTAACTGGGCGGTGGCATAGGGCAGTTGTGGGGGGTGATCTCCTGTCCTAGGAGGATCATCAGTGGGGTTCCACAACGGTCAGTGCTGGGACCACTCCTATTTGATGCTTACGTCTCTGACATCAGAAGAGGTATCAGGAGTGAGATGAGCCTGTTTGCTGATGACTCCAAGCTGGGGGCAGTGGTGGATGGTGTGGAGGGCAGAAGTGCCCTTCAGGAGGACCTGGAGACCATTGAGGAGTGGTCTCACAAATGGGGACTGAAGTTTAATGCTAAGAAGTGTAGGGTTCTCCACTTGGGGCTTAGAAACTCATCTCAAGAATACTTTCTGGGAGGGGAGAAACTGCAGGTTACGGATGGGGAGAAGGACCTGGGTGTGGTGGTGGATGCCAAAATGAATAAGTCGGAACAGTGCAGGAGGGTGGCGGCCAAAGCAAATAAAATGCTGGGGTACATTGCAAATAACAGTGCAGTGTCAGTGGCTCAGTAGGTAGCACACTCACCTCTGAGGCCGGGAGATCAAGGGCTGTGGGTTCAGTTCCCACATCTGGCACTTGGGTTAGTATCCCAGTACTGACACTGTAGTGCAGCATGAGAGGGGTGCTGCACTTCTGAGGTGCCGTCTTTCGGATGGGATGTTAAACTGAGGTCCCATCTGCCTGGATTGGTGGTAGTTCAGGTGGATGTTAAATATCCCATGGCACTTATCAAAAAGAGTAGGGGAATTTTTTATTGAGAACTTCAAACACATGAAACCAAAAAAGTATTACATCATACAGAAACATAATGAAATAAATCAGAAAACAAAAATTATTACAGTATACAAAGGAAATTTTACAAAAAAAACCATTCCATTCCCATCAAAAAGGAGCATAGAAAATTGATTAACAACCAAACAAACCATACAATAGGTATATAAGTGAATACATAAACAATGTAAAGAAAAACCCAAAACCAAAGATACAAGTCAAAACTATATCTTACCCCTAAGAGCAAGAAGAAATATTCAGATATAACTCTGTCTCCCCATCCCCTTCCCCACCCCACTACCCCCCACTTCCTCTCTTTGTGTTTATAAAGTTATTACAAAATCATAACAGAAGACAACATTATAATAAAGAAACCCATGATTATAAACGCATTCCAGTATGTGTCCCTTTGCCATACTAATGGAGTAGAACGCCTACAAGGGAAAAACAAGAAGAATTATATTGTATCATACAAAGGCATAAAAAACCTAGCCCCTATATGAGCAGTACATCATTATAATTCCACTGAAACTAAAAAAACAACTCATGCCATACATCCTCACTCCTTCAAAAAACTTGTATAAAAGGAGTACCAGAATCAACCTGTATCCAACAGGACATATGTCTCCACCATAACTTATAAAGGTCAGAGAGGCTGTATTGTGCTCATAATCCCTCCATCTAAAGATCTCTCTTGAACTACAGAGAACACGTGAGCACTAGAAACTTAACTGCTGTCGTAACGTCAATGCACAGCGAGCTTGCCATAATTGGAATTTAACATATCCCATAAATAATAGTAGCGTCCCAGAATCAAACTGAACCCATGCACCAGGTAAAATATTCCTAACCCACACATCAGGATCCAACACCTGAAAAGGTCCAGAGGCCCAGTATTGATAGAAATGGAACCAAAATTGTACAGCATAAGGACAGTCTATAAACAAATGTTGCATAGTCTCAATTGTCCCAGAACAAGTAGTAACTCTAGGACATGTTCGTTCCACTACACCTTTATGCTGCATATTCCCTTTGACCCCCAATTTTTGATGAGTACAAAGCCATACAAAATTCCACATAAAGGCTGGGATCCGAGAACAACGAAGAAACCCCGTCATATACTTTATTTCAACTGAGGGGAGTACCATAAACCAAGGGTCCTCATGAAACCAGGTTGTCAGCAACCATTCATACACCATTTTCCGAGAACCAATGGTTAAGTGATGATAAGGCAGTTCCCATAATTTAATTTTACCTACCACATCCTTCCAATAATGTGCCAAAAAGGAAATTCTCACTTGTTTAGATAGATAGCCTAGAGAGGCCCGTTGCGTTAGTAGGGGTCCAATTTGTCCATTACCCATGGGCTCCATATTCTTAATTTATTATGAATCAACGGGACAACATTATGAAAAAGAAAGGTAACATGGAAAAAAATTATCGGAGTAATCATTCCTATGCCCCCTTGGGTTATAGGTAAATAGGTAATACCTCTCTTTATAGGATTTAAACGACTCCCCCAGAGACACTGAAAAAAAACACTATAAACAGAGGTTTCCAGTGCTTTTGGAATGGGGAAAACTGCTGATAAAAATAAAAACAGTGGCAACAAGTGTGATTTTATCATATATATCCTTTTGCGTTTGGACATACGCCAGGTATTCCACTTCGTTACCAACCCTTGTGCAACACAAAGTTTCTCTTCCCAGTTATAAAACTGGGGGTTAAGATTACCAAAAAAGATGCCCAAAATTCTAATATAAGATGTAACTACTGGGAAGTGCCATATCGAAGTCCATACTGCACCCTCACAACCTATGGGTAAAATACTACATTTCTGGTTGTTAATAATAGAACCAGTTACTTCCGAGAACTGTCTCAGTTCTCCCTGTGCCAAAATTGCTGACGTTCTATCTGCTAATAGTAGACAAAGATCATCTGCATAGGCAACTGTTTTTATCTGTGGGTCTACGCTACTCACAGAGAGACCCATAATATTATCCTGTTTATGCAATCTATATAGCAAGGGATCCAGAGACAATATATATAAGAGAGGGCTCAGAGGACATCCCTGCACCCTCTCACTCAACCAAAATCTTATCCCCTATCCATCCGCTCATGCTAGGTAATAAGCAAATGTTATTATAGCAAATTTTAACCAAGAACAAACTTTCCCGAAACCCATAACTGAGAGAACTGCCCACATATGGTATATTCAACCCTATCAAAACCTTGGATTGATCTAGACTAACCAATGCCTAATAATTCCTGGGTAGTACCTTTGTTCAAAATTTCTCTAATAAGAATGAGAGCATCTTGTATCTTCCGCGAGGGTACCCCACTAAACTGTGTGGGGTGAATTATAACATCCAGTGCATTTACCAATCTATTCCCTATTATCTTCATCAGAATTTTACTATCAGTGTTTAACAAGGTAATAGGTCGCCAGTTCTTTAAATCTTCCTTAGTCCCGTCCTTAAATAATAGAACTAGAACTCCTTCATACATACTAATTGGTAAACTTCCTGTAAGGAGAGCATTATTCAGTACCACCACCAATTCGTCCCCTAGTACTTCCCAGATTTCTTTATAGATGGCATGTGATAAGCCATCAGACCCTTGGGATGTCCCTTTAGAAAGGGACCAAATAACCTGCTTAAGTTCTACACCAGAAATAGGTGCAACTAAACTATGACCACATTCCTCCGAAATATGAGGGAGGTCACAGCCCTTTAACCAGGAGGACATTACATCCTCTGGTAAATTAGCACTTGTGAAAACATTCGTAAAATACCTACCAATTTCAGGTCAATATGGCAGAGTTGTCTGTTATTAAAGTACCATTAGGTAACCGTAAGGTATCCATAATTCTCTGCTCCCGAACCTGGGCCAGGGTATCAAAAGGAATGGTATCAGATTTTTTCCCAAAAACCCGATACCGTTGTTTGACCACCCCCTGCATCGTTTCTTTTGTAAGACTATTAATCTATTTTTAAGAATCTTAATAGCACCAATATCCCCAGTGCCATTCTCATAGTGTTGAGCAACTAGAACCCTCAGCTGTGCCCTTAAATTCCACAAGGTATGCCGTTTAAAGGAGCCATTAAGCCTCCCTACAGATTGAAAATAAAACTGAAAATCACGTTTAGAGTCCTCCCACCATTGATTTTTATCTTCATAAAGAAAAAACACAGATTTCCTAGCTTTCATAACATGTTGAAACCCTCCCTGTACCATAGGTAAATCTAATAAAGAAATATTTAGCTTCCAGAACCCTGGATCCCGTCTTTGTTCAGGTATATTCCCTATTGTCAAAACCAACATTCGGTGATCAGAAGTTGCTACATCGAGTACTACGGCGTTTTGAATACAAAAGCAGGCTGAAATAAAAAAATAATCAATCCGTGATGTACGAGGACCACAGGCATATGTATGGGGAGCCCTTGCACCACCATACCCAAATACGTCAATGAGACCTACATCCGAAATAACCTTCAATAAACAGGAAACATCACAATATTGTTTTTTCCCCCCCAACACATTACTTTCAATCTGAGGGAAGGTACAATTGAAATCCCCTCCAAAAATGACTGGCATACTTGTAAATTAAAAAGGTTGTATAGTATGAAAAAGCCTTGCTCTGTCATACTTTGATTGGGGTGCATAAATGTTCACTAGCCTTATGGGTAAATTCTGCCATACAATGTCAAACAATAAGGCCCGCCCTTCCAATATTTCTAAATGCCGAATTATTTTAACCAGTGAAAAAAAACAAATCCCCATCCTGGAACACTGCTCAGACCCCTGAGACCAATAACTATTCCCCCATAACCAACCTCCAGAAGCTGCCTCCAGAAGACAAGGGGAATGCAAACGAATGTCCTGAAAAAAAAAACACAATCCAACTCAGAACTTAAAAAAAGCCCATATGTAGTAAGTCTTTTAAATTCAGACTGGATGCTATTCACATTTAATGATGCAATTTGAAACTGATACTGAGAAGTAGTCATAAAAAATCTAAACCCAGAGATGGATGTACTTCACTTTACTTTGCTAGAGACTCAAGTAACCCTGCCACTAGCTTTAGGCCCTGGAGTACAAACCAACAATCCACCGGGATCCAATAAATCTCCACCCAGAGGCTGACTCCCTTCCACTATAGCATTTTCTGTGTCCTGATCAGAGGAGACATCCCTTAGAACCTCATAATTATTTATATCCTCCAAGGGTTCTGTTGTTTTTTTTTCAGAATCTTTGGCCTAGAACTCTTTCCTCTCTTGGGACGAACCACTACAAATTCTTGGGAACTAGGTAAAGGATCTGATGGAAGGAGAGGCCCATCTGTACCTATCTGTGAAGCGGACTGAGCTAAATAACCTCAGGCAAGGCATCTGATGAAATGGGGGAGGGGGTATCCATCTACAGGTACCTGCTGCATTTGTCTACTACCAGGGGTTTTAGGCCCAGAAAAGACTGTAGGGGAGATGGCTTCTTTAATGTAATAATCTTGGACCCCAAAATCTGCATTTTCTATATTTCTTGCCGCCCAAGGACAATCAGTAAAAACGTGACCTACCTCATCGCAAAGATTACATTTAGGGTCTTGGAAGCAATGTGCACTGACATGACCCAATTCCCCACAATAAGTACATTTCAGCACCTCACATGTAGTGCTAATGTGCCTCGTAGACCCACATTTAAAACACATCCTAGGTCACCCAGGGTAAAACAAAAAACCTTTATCACGACCTATGAAAAAACAGTTAGGCAAATGGATAACATTCTGATCAGTTTGATGTAACTTAATTTTAAACTTCCAACTCCCAGTCCAAAATCCTTCATCATCCATAATGGGGGAAGGATTCCCCTGAATAGTACACCGCTTTTCCAGCCAGTATACCACATCAGTTATATTTACCCCTTCATTACGAAAAAGAATAGTAATAACCCGAAAAGGTTGTTTAGTTAAGGGTATTACAACAAAGTCTACCCATAGTGGGTTGGTTTTTAAATTAGAAAATCTACACCAGAATTTTTCCAGCAAAGCCGGAGTTCGGAAACTAATGTCAAAAGTACTTTCTCCTGGTGAATGAATTAAAGCATAGACCTCTGAAGGAAAAACCCAAAGACTGTTTAAAGTAAAACTTTCCCCTTAGAAAAAGCGATCTGGTACCAGCTCCTTATGACCCACATATCATAATCTCACTGCATTCCTACGTTTTGCTAGATCAATAGTTTTATGAAAGTGACTTGCATAGGTTGGGGGGGGGGGTCCCGTATCCGAAACTGCCCTTCCATCCGGAGAAGAAACCCACTGATCCGTTTGTGGAAGTTCCAGTTCTACCCCCTTCCCTTGCTGCAGCTTCGAGTCCCCTGTGCAAACAGTACCTGGAAGAACTAGAGACCGTCCTGAAGCCAAAACGGGAGAAACTGATGAATTTGCTGCTTCAACTGGTAAACAAACCGAGTCTGGTTGCCATACTCCACTGGAGGGGGACGTCCATCCTGCTGAAAGGAGTGCTTTCTCCGGCGACCAACCAATGTCATCTCCCTCACTCCAGTCGCGTCGGGGGGGCCTTTCTTCCTGACCAGGAAGTAGAGTGACAAGCTCTGCAGAAGCCAAAACCTTCATAGGACCCAAAGAGGTGTCCGACGTCGGGGAAGCTGCTGAACGTTTTCTTTTTCAGTCTTCCTCGTGCTGTACCAGTGCAGTATCAAGTTGTTGATTGATTCTCCCTAATTCTTCCTCAAGACACTGTTTTTTTTTTTTTTGTTCCAAATTAAGCATTTCTCCGTGATTCATGCTGGTAATACCTTCGCGGGCGATAAGCTGGCCACCCCTCGGGTGCTCCCCAGCCGCCGCTTCTGTGTTCCCGGATACCTCTGCTGATACATCCATACTTATCAGTTCCACTGAGTCTTCATCCAACAACCTCTCCCTTCCAGCCTCAGCCATAGACTGATTCTCCACGCAATGGCAGGGCCCCCTACTGACAAGAGTAGGGGAATTTCCCCGTTGTTCTGGCCAAATTTCCCTCATTCACTAAAATTACCACCAACTGCTTAATCTGTTTCAAGGTCGGTTGGCATTCATCTGTATACCCCTCCCCCGGGTCGTGCCTGAAAATAGGCAGGATTTGTCTAGTGCACTTACCTGGTCAACAAAAATTAATAAACTTCCAGGAAACGGGAGGTGATTCTCGCTCTGTATAACTGCCTGGTTAGATTACACCTTGAGTACTGTGTGCAGCTTTGGTGACCACACTTGGTCAAGGGCATTGCACTCCTTGAAAAGGTCCTGAGGAGGGCGACCAGGGCTGGGGGAGGGAAAAGACCTATGAGGAGAGACTCTGGGAGCTTATCTTGTACTCCCTGGAGGAGAGGAGGGACAGAGGTTATATGATTGAGGTTGTTAAATAAGTTAGGGGTAAATAGGGCATGCCCTGATAGGATTTTCCAGTTGCGGGAGGCAGGGGTCATCAGGTGGCATCACCTGAGGCTGGTAGGAGGGAGGTTCAGGGCTGAGACTAGGAGACGTCACTTCACTGAGAGGGTGGTGGAGCTGTGGAATGCGTTGCCAGGTGAATTGATGGAATTGAAAATGGTGGTGGGCTTCAAAAGGGGTTGGGATAGGCATAGGGGGAAGATTAAACTGAGCAATGCCAGGCCTGGAGATGCACACCCGATGGGGGAGGGGGTAAGAGAGGGGAGGGCAGTGAAGGATGCATTTACCAGGTGCTGATCTTCAAGCAGACTAGACAGACCTTTGGGCCTACTGTGCTGGCATCTTAGTATGCTAGTACTGAAATACCATGTAATATACAAGATGTACCATACCTGTCTATTGTTTGCATATCTGCTTGTAAGTAAGCCAACATTGTATCAGTCAACTATCTGTATTTATTAATTGTAATTAATTCCTGGTTGCCCCTGAAGAAGGGACCTCTGGTTCCAGTGGTCTTACCCGGTTACCAAAATTCAATAAATAATGAAGGTCATACCTGCAAATTACAACCAATATAGCAGTAACAGATTCCTTTTTGCTGTCCCTTAACTTCTCTTGTATTTTGACTTACAGGGAAACACACTGAAATGATTTGTTCTAGGGACATGGATATGTTGTTCATCCACACTTTCTGGCAGGTTCCTTGCCGCTTTAAATCTTGCCGGAAGGTCTTCAAGCTGGTTCCTCCCAACCACCCGGGTGGTAAATATCTCGGCTCCGCCCCATGACGCCAGATCTTCCTTACCGCTTGGAAGCTCAGGTTCCCTCCTTAGCACTCTGCGTTTTCGACTGGTTCCTGATTTTTCGGTTTCTCCGAATTTAGTTTGGGAGTTTCTAAAACTTCGGTCTTCTTCCCTTGCTGCTGCGATGGATATTTCGTTTCCCGGCTCTTGGAAGCGCCTGGGGAATACCTCCAGGAAGGACCCGCACTCCACGTGCGTTTACTGCCTCGACTTGGACCATGATCTGCAAGTTTGCGAATTTTGCTGTGCCCTTTCGACCAGCGTCCTGGAGGATCTTGCGGCCCGTTTGGGGCTCGGGCGACCTGGAATTTTTTCCGCGCCGGAAAAATCTTTAGAGACTCTTCGGGCGGTATCCGCGTCGGCTGTCTTGGCTGAGCAGCTCGATCTCTCTTCCTCCATGGAGGAGGCGGCGACCAAGGCTGTCTCCCCCCGTCGCGGCGCTTATCCCGCTCTCTTTGAGATCCTCTGATTCAGCTTTGTTCAAGGAGCTTCGTCAGTCCCTTTCCTTGAAGGGAGAGGGACCTTTGGGACAAGCCTCTTGGCCCAGGTCAAAGGAGTCGCAGGGTAACTCCCATCATCGGCACTGGCGGGAGCGAGAGAGATCCCCTTTCCCTGTCCGCCGACTTTCGACTTCGGTCGAGGTTGCGGCTCAGGCCGCTGGCTTCACGGTGTCCCCGTCAGGTCAGTTGGCCATGACTCCCGTCACCGTTGTCGAGTCTTCTCTCGACCTGTCACCCGGGCGGTCTACTGCAGGAGCTGTCAACCCTTCGACGGTTTCCCCGGTGGAGGCCGAGGTTCTGCCTGCACCTTCGGGGCGACAGGCCTCGGTCTTTTTGTCCGAGCCGAGGGAAGAGCGGGTGTCCCCGCTCCTTCCCGGACGCACCCT
The DNA here is from genome assembly GCA_016271365.2 of Neoceratodus forsteri. Lineage (NCBI taxonomy): Eukaryota > Metazoa > Chordata > Ceratodontiformes > Ceratodontidae > Neoceratodus > Neoceratodus forsteri. The sequence continues at coordinate 506,047,910 of CM028136.1, read as the reverse complement.
CGGTTTCCTCGAGGATCTGGGTCTCGGTCTCGGTCCTCTTCTCGGTCAAGCCGCTCCCACCGACTTCAGCGGTCTCGGTCGGGGCACCGAGTTAAGTGGCATTACCGTTCCTCCTCGGATGAGGAGTGGCTTTGATGCAGATGGCGTTGACGTTACGAGGAGATCATGTGGCAGCAGTTGCTAATGTCCGGGAATCAATCGACTCCGATTCATTCCCTGTCCAGCAAGCAGCTGCCGCCCGAATGGCCAACGCAACCACTCGCTGCAGTCGAGGTGCCCACTTCAGGGCCAGTTGTTCGTCCGAACCTTGCTGCCCCACCGACTTCGGTGGAACCTCGGTCGGGTCACGACCTGTCCTGCAGGTTGTCTGTCACCCTCACTCCCTCGCCCTCGGCGGGTGAAAAGTGGCTCAGGCCTGAGGCAGCTCTTTGCAGACCCTTCGGAGTCCGACGATGACTCCTCCATGTTCCCCAGTCGGGAGGGCCCGGGGTCCTCTCCGGACCGCTCTGTGGATGACAGCCCATCGTCCTTTCTGGGTCTGCTTCAGCTCATCTCGGAGTTCACCGGGATGCAGCTTGAACCCGTGTCTAAACGGGTCTCTTATCCCCTGACGGAGATTCTAGACCGAGGGGGTTCACCCTCGGAGGCCTTCCCGGTGGCCGAGGCCATTGTCGGCCCGGCCTTGGAGCTCTGGCTGCGACCTACTTCCTGTCCTGCGCCCTCGGCCAGGAAGTACTCTGTCCCTGTCGGTTCTTTGCCCGGTTTTTCGGAGCACCCCTCCGCTGAGGGGTTAGTTACCGATAATGTCTTCCAGCGTTCTGCGAACACTCGGGATGTGGATAGGCCCCCTGACAAAGAGTCCAAAAGGATGGACTATGTCGGGCACAAGGTTTACGCCGCATCCTCCCTAGGCCTCCGACAGGCCAGCTCGGCCGCACAGATGGCACATTTTTCCCACGCCCTTTTGGGCTCCCTGGATGAGGTGCTCCCTCATCTCCCGGCTGACCTGCGGACCACGGTCCGGCGGGTGCGGGACCAGGGTAGGGTGGTGGCGAAGCAGCAGCTTCAGACTACTCTGGACTTAGGCGATTCCTGTGCCAGGTTGGTAGCGGCCACGGTGGCCATGCGCCGCAGGGCGTGGCTGAGGTTATCCTCTTTCTCAACGGATACCCAGCACAAGTTGGTGGACATCCCATTCTTGGGGACTGACCTCTTCGGCCCCGGAGTGGAGGGACACCTCCAGGGGACCGAGAAGTCCATTGCCACTCTGGACTTGGTCACCCCTGCCCAGAAGGACAAGGGCTGCCAGCAGCCTTTGCATAAGCCCCTTTGTCCCTCGGCCCCTGCGGCTCGACCGGCCCATCAACACCAGCATGAAGGCCAGCAGGCTTGTGCTGGGCATCCTGACCCCAAGCCAGCGGCTTCCTCCAAAGGGAAGCAGGGAGGTAAAGGCCCAGGAGCTCCCTCGGCCAGTCCGTCCTCCAAGCCTGCTCAGTGACGGGCTGAGGGGCGCCGTACCCGGCCTCGTCACCCCTGCCCGGGTCCCCCTGTGGGGAGACGGCTCCGCCCCTCCTCCACCTGGTCCGCTTTCACGGACTGCTGGGTGTCGGAGGTGCTAGGGGAAGGTCCTGCCTCTGGATTGCGAGCAGGCCCCACCCTTTCGAGCCGTTGCCCTTCAGGGGGCCATGAGGTCCGCAGCCTCGCTGTGGGCCCACCGAGCTGACTTGCCCTGCCCCTCGAGATAGAGGTGATCAGGAAGGTGGCGGATCCTTCTCCAGACCCTGGGTTCGTGTCCAGGTATTCCTGGTCCCCAAATGGATGGGGGGGCTTGCGCTCCATCCTTGACCCGCACGATGGGATGGTCACTCTGACTCAGATATCCCATCCTCGGAACGAGGCATGTGGCTCTATTTCCTGGACCTCCAGGACGTACTTTACACTTCGATCCGTCCGTTTCTTGGGAGACTCCGCCGTTTCTAAAGCGGGGGTTCTCTTTACGAGTTCCAGGCCATGCCCTTCGGTCTCTTCTCAGCAGCATCCTGCAGCACTGAAGGGTCTGGGTGTAACCCCACCCGGATGGCGGCCTGACTGCAACCCCTCCAGGGTGGAGGGGGATGGTCCAGAGTTCTGGCCCTCTAGGTTGCTCTCAGACTGGTCTCTTCTCTAATGGAGCCATGTTGGAACTCGTGTCTAAGCGGGTGATCCTTTCTTCGGGACACAGCTTGACTCTTGAGTCTGAGCTCGGCTCCCGGCGGACAGGGCCGAGGTTCTTCCTCCCTTACCTAGTCATGTCTGACTGGACAATTGCGCCCTGCCCGGGACGTCCTGTACCTCCTGGGCCTTGCGGCGGCCTGCACCAGCGTGGTCTGTTTGGACCCGCCGGTCCATGCGTCCCCTTAATGGGGGCTGGCCAGCCAGCGGTCACAACGCTGCGATCCTTTGGACCAGTCCGTGACAACAGCCCAGGGGTTGGGGAATGCTCTCCTTCGGACCGTTCCAGCTCATCTGCAGGAGAACATCCCGTTCGTCCGCCCCGAGTCAACGGTCTTCTCCGACCGATGCATCTCTGATGGGTGGAGGTGCCCATCAAGGGGAATACAGAGTGCACTGCCTCTGGTCCTCTCGGGAGTCCCGATGTCATTCCAACCTGCTGGAGCTCCAGGCGGTCTGCTTAGCTCGCACCGTTTGCTCAGTCTGTGCGGGGTCTAGTGGTTTAGGTCCAGGCGGACAATACCACAACCATGTGCCACCTAACCCGCCAGGGTCGGATGAGCCCCTTGCCATTGCGTAAGTAGGTTCTCCGCATTGTGTCTTGTGCGCAGCTGGGAGGCGATTTCCTAGCCATTTCGATGGCAGGAGCCTCCAGCACCCTGGCTGATGCCCTAAGCCGGATAAGGGCTGCGCCTCATGAGTGGTCTCCCTGCCAGAGGTAGCACAAGATCTTTCTCCCTCTAGGTCACACCTCGGGCGGACCTTTGTTTTTTCCCTCCAGGGAGAATACGAGGCCGAGACTGTCTCATGCCCACCCCCTCAGCAAGGTTCGCTGTAGGAGATGCCTTTGAGGCCGCGGACCCCGGGCCTCTTCTACGCCTCTCCCCCATTTCCCTCAACCCCATTCACACCTCGGTGGCTGCATACAGGATCCATTGGGACCCTAATTTAGCGCTCGCCTTCCCAGGGAGCGTAGGGCTGAAGTTCGGGAGAGGTTCGCCAGCTGTTTGTCATCTACGCTGAAGCCGCACCTAGCAGACCTGCAGCCAAGCGGACGAAGAGCGGGTGGGTCACCTCCTGCATAGATCTCCGCTATAGGTGGGTGGGCATGGAGCCTCCCAGAGGGGTAAGTGCTCATTTTACCCGCCCTTCCGCTGCACCGGGTGGCTGCTTCCGAGGATACCCCTATCCAGGATATCCGTAGGGCTCCTACCTGGAAGCTGGCATATACCGTTTTACCCCCTTCCACATCGACATTGGGTCACGCTGGGATGTTGGTCGGGGCCTCGGTTCTTCAGTCTTTATTCCTAAATAGGGGGTGTGCGCCTTGCCTCCCTCCTCCCGGAGAACTGCTAGGAGTCTGCCAGAAAGTGTGGATGAACAACACATCCATGTCCCTAGAAATACAGGTTACTCACCTGTAACAGGAGTTCTAGGAATGGTATATGTTGTTCATCCACACAACCCACCCGGCCTCCCCGGCTTCGGCGCACAACCTGGCTTCTAGCGGGCTAGATCTGGCGTCATGGGGCGGAGCCGAGAGTTTTACCACCCAGGTGGGTGGGAAGAGCCAGCCTGAAGACCTTCCGGCAAGATTTAAAGCGGCAAGGAACCTGCCAGAAAGTGTGGATGAACAACATATACCATTCCTAGAACTCCTGTTACAGGTGAGTAACCTGTATTTCATGCAGATAGGGATGCAGGCATGTACTTGCTTGTGTCTCTGTAGTGCCTCATGGCGTCTGTCATATTGCCCCATGAGGCTCCCCCCACACCCAACTGCCAAGCCCAAAATTCAACATTTTTTTATTGTTTTAACCTATATTAACCACACATCTTCTGTTATACAAACTGCTTTAAGGCAGTGACTAAATTAGTAATTAGAGCATACATTGTTTAGTTAAATCAATCCGTGTTTTTTTTTTAATAAATAAAAAAAAAAGGATTCCTAGGATCAACTTGTGTACAAAAAACTGTCATTCAGCTTTAGATATAGTTAGGGAGCTGGCATTTCTCAGGTAGGTCTTGTTCTGTTTGAGTGTGCTGCTTCTTGTTCGTTATTCAGGTCCATATCATGGCTTCAGTCACCCTCCTCTGAGGAGCCTTCTGCAGACTGTTGGTGGGCAAAGTCTGTTTTAATTATTTCAAAACATTTCCCACCGTCAGCTGGGTCAGTGTAAAGAAATGTCTTACCCACATATGTAATTCTGAACCAGGTGGGAAACTGGAGGAAATAGGTGACTCTCAGAGTGCGCAGGTAATTTCTCACCCAATTGAATGATTTGCACCTCTAGCGAGTCACAAAACTGAGGTCTGGAAAGCATTTAATTTCAAACAACATGAAGTCTTGCTATATTATGACTATTGCAGTTTGCCCCAGCCTTAGAACTGCTCCGGAGGTGAAAGAGTTAACTTCCATGCAGAGCATGGAGCTTAGAGCGCGAGCTCGGTTCAGAAGCTCTGTTTGGCTGGTTTCAAACCGAAACCGTCAGATTCTTTACTCCGCCTCACTGAACAGTCGCTCCGGAGATTCCTCCTGTTGCTTGGTTCATTTCTTCGGTTTAAAGCGCTATTTCTGGTTTAATTTAACCGCGATTTTATTATTTAACATAAAACCGTTGGTTCAGGCTCTGTCTATGGTAATCGTAAGTAATAGATAGGGTTTTTCTGTGTGGAACTTGTATATATGTTCGGTTGAACTGATCGAGTTGTATTTAAATATAAGTTTAAAGCCTTTTAAGGCTTTTTAAGTCGGTTCGGTTCTTATCGGTTCTAAAAAACGGATTTCATTCGCTTTTTCCAGGACCCGTGACACGGTTTGAACCGATAAGGGTGTTCACCTGGCACTGCCATCAAAGGGCAAGTTGGTTGGTTAGACTGGCATCATGTCTGAGAAACCCAAAAGAAAAACCGGGCCCACTGGGTTTCAACACTGTAGTGTCTGTGGGAAGCCTTTGCCAAGGCTGACCCACACACTATGTGTCTATTGTCTAGGGGTTTGACCACCTCAATTCAGACTGCCAGATTTGTAAAAATTTCCCGCAGCCACCCTGGACAAGAGAGTGGACAGGCTCAGGAACGAGAGGCCAAAAGTCTGCTGACCCAGATGGCCAGCCCGGTTCGGTGCCAACCGAACCGGAGGGAGTGCCCTCTGACCAGGGCGAGACTTCCTCGGGCCAACGAAAAGCTGGCTCTGAGGAGCCAGTTCCAGCAAAGAAATCTAAAAAATCAGCAGGTTTGTAGTCCAAAATTCCTTCTCCAACTGCTGCTGAGATAGCCAGGGCAATACAAATTGTCCAGTCCCTGTCCCCGGTTCCCTCCGAACTGCTACTGTCTGGCAAAAGGTCGGTTCGGTCGGTTCCAGTGGTTCAGGATTATGATATAGAAGAGTTCTATGAACCAGAGGAGGGGGATGAGGATTATGATCAGTGTAAATGTGACTTTGAAAGTCTGGATGTGCCCATTGAACCGGACATCTCCCCAGACAGACCTTCAGGTGAGCCTCCCCCTAGGCTTTCTGAGTCCCCTTCTCATTTTTTGTTTTATAAAAAAGTTGCTGAGACCCTCCAGCTTCCCTTAGAGGAGGCTTTGGATGAGCAAGAGGAGCCTGACTATGTGGAGATGATGGATATCCCAGAGTCCAGGAGGTTGTCCATCCCTTTACAAAAATCTTTTAGAAAACAAACAATAACAATTTTAAAAGCTCCTAATTCTGTGCCTCCTGTGGATAAAAAGATGGACAGGAGGTACACTTGTCAGGTCCTGATACAGATTTTCTTTCACAGCAATGCAGTCATGTTGGGGTAGTTCAGGCTGCAGCCTGTGATAAAGCTAATATTCCACTGGCTTCACATCCTCCTGATAAGGATTCTAGGAAGATTGATGCCATGGCCAAAAAACAATACATGGCAGCATCCTTGGGACTCAGACAAGCTAACTATATGGCTTATGTTGCAAGATACCAGAAATCTAGATGGGATACTGTCATGGCCTTAGCAAACAGGTCCCTGGCCAGCTCGAAAAGGAGCTGGAGCAGGTGGCTCTTGATGGTATTGAGGCATCTAAGGTGCAGTTCCATGCTGCAGTGGATTCTAACGATGTATCCTCTAGAGTCATGGCTACATCTGTGGCTTTTCGCAGATTGGCCTGGCTCAGGTGTACTACTTTGTCACAGGATACCCAGTCTAAGGCTATGGATTTTCCTGTGGTGGGAAATTCTCTGTTTGGGGAGCAGACAGAGAATTATATGAAGAAAATGGATGAATATAGAACCACTTACAGGAGTGCACAAGCCAAGGAACGGCAAGCCACTCCTCAGGAGCACCCAGGGGTAGGGTAGAGCCTTTCACAGGCCTTTTACCAGACTCAGGCCCCTCCTCTTCAGCCTATGTACAGAGGGGGTTCTTCAGAGGTAGAGGCAGACGGGGTTCGAGCAGGCCTGCTCCATCCCTCAGCCTAAAGCCCCTGCCAAACAGGCACCCTGATGGGATTCCCAGGGTCGGCTCTCCACTACCTGTAGGGGTAGGTTGGCTCACTGGCCCAGGACTGGCAGTCTTTAACTTCAGACAGGTGGGTCCTGGAAGTAGTGAGCCAGGGTCTGTTCTTAGCTTCAAGAAATTTCCAAAGATGAGAGCCAGATCTTTTCCACCTACAAACCCTTTAGAGACTCTTGATTTGGAAACAGAAGTCTCAACCCTACTGGCTCTCAGAGCTGTAGAAAAGGTTTCTCCCCTTCACCAGGGCAAGGGTCTGTACTCCAGGTACTTCCTTACCCCAAAAAGACAGGAGAGGGTGGCTATCCTGGATCTAAGATATCTAAACAAGCACCTTTTAAAGCCAAAGTTCAAAATGGTGACACTGGGAATGATTTTACCCTCCCTAAGGCCAGAGGGCTGGCTAGCCTCCGTGGACCTCAAAGATGCCTACTTCCATGTTCTTATCAGAAGCTCCCATCGAAAGTACCTCAGATTCGAACTGCCCTCAGGCCATTATCAGTTCAGACCAATGCCCTTCGGCCTTACTTCTGCCCCAAGGGTGTTCACAAAGTGTCTGGCAGTAGCAGTCGCTCACCTAAGAAGGCAAAAAAATGCCATTTTTCCCTACCTGGACGACTGGCTCATTGTGGGTCAGTCTCCAGACCAGGTCAAATCACACCTGCTAGTTACCCAGCAGCTGCTTACCTCTCTGGGATTTCTTCTCAATCTTCCAAAGTCAGTTTTGGAACCTGTCCAGGTACTCACCTTTATAGGCGCAGAACTGGATACAAAGCAGGCCAGAGCCTTCCTTCCCTTGGAAAGGGTAAGGACCTTAGTGGCCCTGGCCACCTCCTTCACTCTACAGGTTTCTCAACCAGCAAAGCATTTCCTGCAGCTCCTAGGGCACATGGCTGCCTCCACAGCTGTGGTGCAAGGAGCAAGATTTCAGATGAGGGACATTCAGTTCCATTTGAGAGCTTTCTGGTCTCAAAGAAGAGATCCTCTATCCAAGTTAATCCCAGTGACTCGAACCCTGATCCAGGCCCTTCAGTGGTGGCAGGATCAGAGCAATCTGAGACAGGGGGTGCCTTTCAGCCCTCTGTCCCATTCCTTGACCCTTACTACAGATGCATCCCTCTTGGGATGGGGAGCTCACATGGGCGACCTCTCCACCCAGGGATTATGGTCCCCTCAGGAATCTCTGCTCCACATCAATCTGTTGGAACTCAGAGCTGTTTTTCTAGCACTTCAGGTTTTCTCTGCATCTGTTCAGAACAAGGTGGTACAGGTCAGAACAGACAACACCATTACAATGTGGTACATCAACAAACAAGGGGGCACTCGGTCTTTGGCCTTGTGCACCGAGGCGATGAAGTTGTGGTCTCTGGCTTACTCCCTGAACACTTCCCTCATAGCAGTTCACCTCCCAGGCAAGGACAATGTCTTAGCAGATGCCCTCAGCAGGATTTCCCAGGGCCATCACGAATGGTCACTGGATCCCCTAGTACTGGGGATAGTGTTTGCCAGATGGGGCACTCCTCAGATAGATCTTTTCGCAGCCCCAGACAATTATCAACTTCCACTGTTTTGTTGCAGACCCCCAGTGTTGGGCTCAGTTCCCCTGGATGCCTTTCTCCTCGATTGGGAAGGGAAGTTTCTTTATGCCTTCCTTCCCTCTCCTGTTCAAAGTACTAGTCAAAATCAGGTCTCAGCCCTGCAAAATGATCCTGATTGCTCCAGACTGGGCCAGGCAGCCCTGGTACCCACTCCTTCTGTCCTTAGCAGTCCATCTTCCCCTGTGTCTCCCCAGGAACCACAATCTGTTAACCTGTGCTCAGGGGAGAGTTTGGTATCCGAATCTCAAATCCCTCAACCTCAAGGCTTGGCTCTTGAGCAGTTAGAGCTTGCTGATTTGCAACTTTCTCAAAGTGTTCTCAAAATCCTGAAGGCTGCTAGGAAGCCTTCCACCAGGGCTACCTATAACTCCAAGTGGAAAAGGTTTTCTATATGGTGTTCTGCGAAGCATGTTTCCCCAGAATCTGCTGATCTACCCACTGTATTGGACTACATGGTCCATCTTAATTCTTTGGGACTGAGACCAGCCACCCTGAAAGTGCACTTGGCTGCTGTCTCTGCCTTCATTTCAAGAGGGAAGCCCTCTTCTCTTTCTGCTCATCCTGTATTTTCCAAGTTTTTTTAAAGAATTGCTTCACACCAATCCTCCATTCAGGGACCCTGCCCCGGCTTGGGATCTTAATGTATGCATTGCTCAACTAACGCAACCCCTCTTTGAGCCTCTGTCTTCGGCAGAGCTTAAGTATTTGACTTGGAAAACTGTATTTCTGGTAGCCATCACTTCTGCCAGGCGTATAAGTGAGTTACAGGCTTTATCAGTAGAAACTGACTTTATTTCCTTTCTCAGGATAAGTGGTCCTCAGGACTAACAGGAAGTTTTGCCTAAGGTGGTTTCAGATTTCCACCTTAACCAATCTATTTCACTTCCAGTGTTCTTCACTGACCATTCCTCCTCTGGTGAGAGGAGGCTGCACAGCTAGATGTTAAGAGGGCCCTAAGTTACTACATAGGCGTACTAAGGGTCACAGGTTTGACTCCTCCAACTGTTTCTCACTTATGGTGAGGTTGGGAAAGGAGACCTGCCACTAAAGATCCATTGCCAGGTGGATGGTTTCTTGTATCAATTTTGCTATCAAAAGCTGGGCAGGTTCCCCCCCTCAGGCCTGAGGGCTCACTCTACCAGAGGTACAGCTGCATCTCTAGCTGCTGCTAGAGACATCCCTATCTTGGAGATATGTCAGGCAGCTACTTGGAAGACAGTACACACTTTCACCAAGCATTACTCCCTGGATATTCAGGCCAGGAGGGATGCTTAGTTTGGCACAGCCGTGCTTCAGAGCCTATTCCCTAAGTAGGTTCTGTCCCTCCTCCATGGAGGTACTGCTGTGTAGTCTGCAATAGTCATAATATAGCAAGACTTCATGTTGTTTGAAGAAAAAATTACTCACCTTAGTAATGTTATTTCTTCTAATGGAGTCTTGCTATATTATGACCTCCCCCCCAGCCTGCCTCTTTCAGAACTCCTACTTTGGGGTATGGGGTGGGTATTCCTCTGTTGGCATTTATTGATGCCCTCTTTCATGTTTGGGAGTTGTGTTTATTTAGTTATTTTATCTTAATTTTCTGGTCCAATGACTTGAGTCTGTGTTGGGACCAGCAAAAATGTGTTAATATAGTAGTAGCCAGTTGGCTAGTGTAGGTTACAGCTTCCACACAGAACCTTAGTGAGTTTTTTGCTCAGAAGATCTGACTTGTTTCGGGTTTGAAACCACCAAACAGAGTTTGAACCGAGTCATTTAAGCTCCATGCTCTGCATGGAAGTTAACTCTTTCACCTCCGGAGCAGTTCTAAGGCTGGGGCTAACTGCAATAGTCATAATATAGCAAGACTCCATTAGAAGAAACAGCATTACTAAGGTGAGTAATTTTTTCTTTGATACCATTGTCCAAAGAGAGTTGACTTTTGGTGTTCATGGCATCCAGGACAAGGTCTCTAATATGTGGGTTACTTAGGACTGCCGGAATGGTGTGTGGCTGATCAGGCAGTACCTGCCTGTGGTGAGGTATGATTATGTAACATTTCAATATCTGCCCTGTAATGTGCATGTCCAGCAAAATTTAAACAAGTCATGTGAGAAAGTCTTTATGTCGGCCCCTTCCATGGACTCTGGAACTTCCAGCACTGAACCAACAGTAAACTGAGGCACTAACTCACGCCAGGAACAGGAACATAATGAATCAAATCCATTAGTGGCTCAAATCCTTTATTGTTACAGTCAGCTCCACAAGTACTATCCACCACACCAACCACTTCTGGACTTCAATTAGTGAGCTATGCTCTGGTGAACACCTGTGTTTTCCCGCTGACAGCGGGCAATGAGCTACAGCATGGCCGCATCTGTACCGTTGGCTGCCACATCAAATGTGGACTGCAATATCCAGCAAGCACCCGCCAACCCTGGTATGAGTTTTATGGACACTTTACTTTTAAAGCCTGAGTGAGAATTCACTGTGAGTGGCAACAACAGCGGTCAAGGTGCAACAGCAGAAGTAATTAATGCTAACTGCACTTTAACAATTAAGGAAGCACATGCTGAATATGAAAGAATTGCACATAAAATATGGAGACTAGTATGGACATAAGTTACCATGTAACGTTATCAGGAGGTCAATCAGGTGCCTAGAGGGCCACATACACTTAAATTTCCATCTTTTGGTCATGATAAGAGGAGGTTTTTTGACCCTTGGTTAAATGAATTGCATGATTCATCCTTGAGACTGATACAGATGATTATTCGTGAGTTAACTGAGGAACAATAAGAATTCACAATCATGTTACAAGAGAAAGAAATAACATCCATTCGTTTTTCTGACCATCCAGACTTTGAGGGTCTAAAACATAAACTTACAAGATCAATTTAATTTTTGGAGAATAAATTAAGAATATAAAAACAAAAAAGTTTCTTTGAGATGAAAGGGGTTACTTGAACGATTGGGTTTTCAGTTGGAAAAAATAACCTAAATCAGTACTTAAGAATACTAACCTGTGGGCCGGTGGCACTGAGGCGCTGGGCGCCTTACCTCACTCTCGCAGGCGTCCCGGGTTGAGAATGACCTTGGGTCATAGGAGTGACAGCACCACGTGGGGGGTGGAGGAGCGGACTGAGCAAGGTGGTAGGCTGCTCTCCTCTCCCGGGGTGGTAAGGGCGGTTGTCGCCTCCTCGTAGTTCCACCTGCACGGGTGGAGGTCTGGTGTGGAAGTAGCGTGGCCGAGGAGGTGGCAATGGTGGGCAGATGGGGCTCAGCTGGCTCGGTTTGCATGCGTGCCTCCACACGACAAAATGGCTGTTTGCTGGGGCGCATGGAGACGACTGTGAGAAAACCTTACTGAAAGACGCACTATAAAAATCTCTATAAATAAAAAAAAAAAAAACACTAACCTGAATAATTTGAACTTCAAAGTGCTGACAGCTGAATCAGATCCCACCTTTGTTTGTTTTATGGAGGACAGTTTGGAAGAAGGCATAGCCTTGACACAAACAGTCCAATCTATGCCATTATGATGCAGCTCGAGAGTGGCGTTCCACAACAGGGGAAGCATCGATGAACAAGACAGGGTAGGAGAAGAAAATCAACGATTCCAGCCCAACAATTGAGCAGGGTAGGAGAAGAAAATCAACGATTCCAGCCCAACAATCGAGGACGCAAATGGATGAACAAAAGACAAGCTCTGGGAACTTGCTTCCAATCCTGGAGATGTGGGAGGAGGGGGAGACACTAAAGGACTTGAATGTGATTAACCTGTTTGATTACACTTTCTCATGCTGAATTATCAGTCGTTCACAAAGGTTTGAAATTTGTACCTGCTTATACCTTTAATTGGTTTGATACTTTTATAGATTTGAATAAGGTTATGCATAATTTAAACCTTACATGTTTTTTCTCATCTGAAAATAACATGACAGATAGTACTATTGTTGCTAGTAATTTGTCAGACACACTGAACAATACAATTGAAGGGTCACTGGCCTCTGCCTCTGCAGTAGGTAAACAGTTTTAACCAGAATCTAAGTTTATGCCCTCTCAGAACTCGACTGTGCAGGTCTTTTATAGGGCCTGTGAGAGAGATCTAAAAAAGCTAGCAGAGGAGGAACAGCAGCCAAGATATGTCAGTATGGTAAAAGAGGAGACCACAGCTTTGAAAGCTCTTGAAAGTAATTCAAGCATTACTATGAAGCAGGCAGATTGGGGGGGATTCTCAACATTACAGATTACATTAAAGAGGCAAAACGCCAGCTTTCAAACACTAAATTTTATAAACTTTTAAGCAGCGACCCAACACTTGGGTTTAAAAATAGGATTGATGTTTACTTACAAATGGCAGCCAAGGCAGGGATTATTGACACCCACACACATAATTTCTTCACAGCGAAGTGTCCTATCTGGCCTTGTTATCTTCTCCCGAAGGTACATAAAGACCTTACCAACCCCCACCTCCTCCCGGCAGCCAATAGTAGCTGGATTAGGTCACAGAACCCCTTAGCCAGTACACGGACCATTACATTAAACCTTTTGTTCCACTACTCGGGTCACGTATCAAAGATACAAAACATGCCTTAAATATACTTAATGAGCTCCACGTCCAGGATAACGATCTTTTAGTCACACTTGATGTGGAGTCACTGTATGTGAATATCCCCTATGAGGGGGGCTGACACTTTCTGGATAAGCGTGGAAAAAGTGCTCCTCCCACAGATTTCGTTTGCAACTTTCACGATTTGTATTGGAATGCAGTGCATTTATGTTTAAAGGTAATTTTTATTTGGAAACTAATTGAACAGCAATGGGGGGGTATCATTTGCCCCCAGTTTTTCTAATTTATACATGGGAGGAGCATTATATCTTTGATTCTGACAATAATCCTTTTTTTTCCATCTTATTGCTGTTTTAAGAGGTACATTGATGACTGTTTTTTAATTTGGCAGGCCACCACTTTGTAATTGCAGAATTTTGTACATTTCTTGAACTCACATCTACGATTTACTGTTTGTGTGGAACCTGTGCAGATCTTATTTCTAGATATTTGCATCATTAAAGACACAAATAATGGGATTACAACTACTCTTTATCTTAAACAGACGGACAAAAACACTGATATTATTGGCAAATTCCTGTCACACTAGGCACACCATTAAATCTATCCCTAAAAGCCAGTTCATTAGAGCCCATATAAACTATAGTACAGAAGAGGGATTTGAACATTGGGCGAATGATCTGGAGGACGGATTTAATAAATGGGGGTACTGCCATAGGGATACGATGCAAGCAAGGGAATATGCAAAAAATGTACCTAGGGCATCATTGTTCGAGGAAACGCCAAATGTGGGTCAAGATGGCAAAAGGTTAAATTTTGTAACCACATATAGCATTGAATCTGGGCAAATCGAAAATGTAATTTGACGTCACTGGCCAATCTTGCAAACTGACCAGAAACTGGAGTGTCATGTTAGGGATTTCCCTTGTATGGGCGTACAAAAGACCCCCAAATTTAGGTAATAAACTTACCTGCAGCTGTTGGCCACCCATTAAAAACATTACTCAGTTTTCGTTCCCCTCCCCCCGCTTGGGCTGCTCTACTAGAGCAGCTGCAAAGAGAAAACCTGGCTCCGATCACCCGTGGCAGTTGGTTGCCACCTTTACCTAATTGATGTTTTAGATGTCAGTGGTGCAAATATTGTACAAATACTAGTGTCACAGAACATTTTTTGAATCCAACCGGGAAAGTTTTACGAATTTCTGATTTTTTAAATTGTGACACATGTAATATTGTTTATTTAGCCTCTTGTAAGTGTGGTGCCTACTACGTGGTATCCACTGAAAGAAAATTGAAAAAGCAAGTGGGGGAACATATGCGAGCAGTCTTAAATAAAAATCTTGAATATGCAACTGCTCAGCATGCACATAGTATGCCAGATCTCACGTGACATGTTTGGTTTTTCACTGGAATTGAAAAGGTGAAAGTTGGCCCGAGGGGGAAGATATGAATAGGGCTTTGGCTCGCAGAGACTATTTTTGGATATTTAAACTCCAAGCCACAAGGTTCCCAGGACTGAATGATAAGGTGGAGTTACCACCACATTTATAAACATGGGATGTTATGTGCAATCTCTTTCTATTTTTAAATGCATTATTTCTTAAAGAAATGAAATGAAATTTACTTCTGCTAGCTGCTTCAGCACAAGTGATTTGAATATTATTGAACTTTGTTAGTCTATACTGTGTAGTAACCCATTTTAAATTGTTGATATTAATGCTTAAAGGTCTTTTTTTTTTGTATTGCTTGAATTATTTCACGTGCTATTTAATTGATTGAAGTGCTATTTAAACACACTGATGGGTGTGTGATATTATTCTCTTGACAGAGCGCAGTGCACCTGCGTGAAACATTGAGATGTTCTGGGTTGGTGTGGTGGATGGTACTTGTGGAGCTGATTGTAACAATAAAGGATTCAAACCACTAATGGATTTGATTCACTTCATTATGTTCCTGTTCCTGGCGTGAGTTAGTGCCTCAAGTTTACCAATGGTTCTGTGTCTGTTCTGTACTAAGAGCGGCTCTTTCTCTGTGTTTTGAAATTTCAGTACTATAAACTCGGGCCAGGTGTATACCACAGGAGGGGACATATCACAGGTCTCAAGTGGGGAGAAAGACTTGGGGGTGCTGGTGGAGAACAAAATGAATAACTCAGAACAATATAGGAGGGCCGCTGCCAGGGCAAATAGAATGCTAGGCTATGTCGCCATGGGATCACCTCAAGAAGTAGGGAGGTGATCATGACACTGTACAACTCCCTGGTCAGGCCGCACCTTGAGTACTGCATATAGTTTTGGCACCCGCACCTCAGGAAGGATATTAAACTCCTAGAGAGGGTTCAGAGGAGGGCTACCAGGATGATCTGGGACCTCGGAGATAGGACTTATGAGACAAGACTTGAGGAGCTCAGCCTGTTCTCACTGGAAGAGAGGAGAGATGGGGGATATGATTGAGGTCTTCAGGTATCTGAAGGGGGTTAATAAGGTATGCCTACAAGGGATCTTTCAAAGGAAGGTGAGAGGGGCCACCGGGGGCATGGTTGGAGGCAGGAGGGAG